>BMAU01000970.1:0-133221 GCA_019973935.1 Trichonephila clavipes
TTACGTATTGCTTCAATAGTGGGAACTATATTAATAAAAAATTAAGATTAGACTTTTTTTTTAATTCCCTTAGCATTAAGTACCTATAACATGTTGATTTACTTTAAATATTATTTTGGGATACATCTTCCGAGTATGTATACTGGAATGGGGTTCAACGAAAGCACTTTCTAGTTCTAATGATTCCAGGAAAGCACCTTCAAGTTCTAGGCGTTTTGTGAGTTGAAATTTTGAGGTCACTGCTCTATATCAGTTAATATAGTATTTTCATGTACTGAAATCACGGATAGCCAAATTTTCTAATCAAACATCAATAATTTGATTTCTTTTAAATACCTCAGTTTTGTGTTAAGCCGATTGCACAAATTATTAATAAACCAAATATTTTTTCATTCTTTTTTTTTACTGAATGAAATTGAGAAAAGTATCAATGATTTTTAACTTGAAAATAGTTACTTTAGATACTAATCTTGGTTACTTTTCATTGTACTTAGGAAGAAATAAGTCTCAGAAATTTGATATCCTTAATTTATTTATTGATTTGAAGACAAGTAATTCATCTCATGAAATTCCAAAATACATTTACAAGGATTTAATCTTTTAATTTCGTATAAGAACACAAAACTTTTTGTAAAAACATGTTTTATAAGTACAACTCAAGAAAACAGAATGTACATATTATAACTTTGGGGAAAAATTCTCAAAAAATAGTTTTATGTAAATTTCTATAAATACATCATTAGAATCTTATGCAACCTACTTTCCTACAGAAATGTTCTTTTTCTATATTCTCTAATAAACATTTTAGACTAGTATTGAAGGAAGTTATATAAAAAAAGATTGTAGATTACATTTTAAAATTGGATAATTCACTTCATATACTGAATTGCTTTTTTTGGGGGGGAAATGTTGTCTTTAACTTGTTTATTCATTTGTAGGCTAATAATTTAATTTACCTCCTAAAAATTTCAAAAGAAATGCTTTAAAATAACAAACCATATTTTTTAAACAAAATGTACATAAAAAAAAAAATCTAATTTTATATCATAAGCAAATCCTCTCCAAAAAATATGTATATTCTACTCTAATTTCCTACTCAATCAAAAATATATATTATTTTTCAAAATGTAAATTTTCTGCAGGAGTTAGAATTTTGCAGTATCTACTCTCCAGCATTATTCTTCCTATTATTTCGTATTTATAAGAAAGATGAATGTCTTCAACTTTTTTACACTAACTAGGATTGTTGAAAATTATGGATTTATTGCAAGCATTAGTATATTTTTATTGAAGCATTTGCATTCGATATTTTCTTTCATGAAAATACAAATGCTACAGAAATTTAAAATTTTATATGAACACTAATTATACAATGTTTAAAAAGAAAAAAAGATGTCGAATTTTATGCTATGAACTGTTACAAATGATAATTTATTTAGTTTTTAAGCAAGTTAGAAGCTTTAATTGCAACTTTGTGAAGAAACATTTTTTTAACTAATTACTTTTAAGACCATTGTTCTGTTACAGAAACTTCTGTGAAAAACACCATAACAAAAATTTATTTATTGGGGATGTAAATTTACACACACAATTTTTGCTTATTTTGTATGATAATTAAAAAATATCATTCCAAAAATGCATCAAATATTTAAACATTTTCTTTCAAAATCTCTCAATAGAACTAATACTATTTCAAACCACATAAACATAAAATTTACTTTAATCATCCTAAAAATCAATTATTTAGAAAATTATGATACATTTAAGCTTCTTTAGAAACTAATAGAAACCTTGTTGCATCAATAAATATCAAGTTTTATTCCTTTCCTCACATATTCGCATTTCTTCTCGGATTCTTACTGTTCAATGATATAGGATTCTTCCTATACACAAAAATCCCTTTTTTCCCCTATCGAAAAATCCCTATTTTCTCTTGATTTTCCTGCCCCCAACGCTATGTGTTGAGCACAGATGAAAAGTTTCCAAAGCAGCATGCCCCCTGATATGGATGGAAAGCACTCACCAGCTTGCTGTTTATATCATGTGAATTTTTAACCTCTTTTTGGAAACTTGAAAGATCTTTCTGCAATAATTAAGAAAACACAGCATTGTGGGTGAAAATATAGCTTGCCTCAGTTTGGGAAGATGCACTTGGTTCAGATAATGGATCTCTCTGCAATATCATAATATTACGGTTTTCTTCATCCTCAGTTTCAGGAGATTTCTACCATCGTTTTTTCTATTTTCAGCCAATTTCTTTCTCCTTTTTGGTAGGACGACCTTTAGTTTACTATATCTCGATGACATAAAGATCCATTCTAATAATTTTAAACAATAAATGCAATTTAAAATGAACTTTAGTTCTGAAAAGAACTTTTTTTGTTTTGGTAAAATAATATAAAAGTTTGAATAAAATTGAACGAAAAATGCAAACGCAAGTTCGAACGAATTGTAAACAAATAATGCCAAATTAGGTCTCAGATACAGTTAAAACAAGTTGTTGTCATCCAGACCTTGATAAATTAACATTTTAAAAATAAAAATTACAGAGGCTTTGTCTACAGTAAATAAAATTCGTACTGTCATAGTACATGATAGCTTTGTTAGCATGACATCAGAATGTAAACAAAGGGGCATGGTCATGACTGACTAAATCAAAAGTACCCCATAACTCAGTAAAAAATGCATAAAACCAATTTTTTTTTTTTTTGTTTTTTGCGTTGGACAGAGAAACTAATATAATATTGTTTGATGTTTCTCCCTTGGAAGAATATCTTTAAATATCAGCGTGAGCTAGATGTGTAGGATTAGCGAAAGGACTGGGATCAAACATTACCTTAATTTGACTTTATTAAGATATTCAACTTAAACCTTTAACAAATTAAATTATAGTAATTAATATGAGAGAATCTATGATGGTAAAAATACGCAACACACTATTTACAATAAGACTTACTCTAATTCAGACCACTATCAGTAAGCGAACCGCCTAATCTCCGGTTCTAATAATATTAAATAATCAATCCTACCTTATTACAGCTTGGAGCAACGATCAATCTTGTATTTGTATGCAATAGCATGCAACATGGCTTTCCCTATATTCGACCACCACTAATAACTTCAATTCACGTCACGCAAAACTCATTGTGACTTGAACTGCAAACTGTAATAACCATCAAATGCCACAAACTAACATCAATTGTCAAACATTACCTTACATTGCCCTTCCGCTTACTCTAAGTTCCTTTTTTAAAACATTTGTGTTCATTTGAATCTTTCATTCACACTTCACTTCTTGGATTTGTTTGGAAAAGAGATGCCATTAATTCTGGCCCAAAAGAACCCAAAGGACTTGTTAAAGCAAAGACGCGTAAAGACGTCACAATTGTTACGTATATTCGATTCGAGGATTTTTATGCAAAACAATTACAAATAAAATAAACAGTTCTTTAAGGCATGTAACTACCTTAGGAGTTACTATTTTTTTACTACCACTATTTTTTTTTTTGAAATATATAAAAATTCAATTAAGTAAACATTTTTTATTTGAAATGGGACAGAAAAGTAAGAATTCCAAAACAGTTTTTACAAAGTTAAAATTAATTTGGGAAATATTGGAATTTTGAGCGAAATTTAGTAAAAAATTGCAGTTGCGGTAAAGATTGTATTGAAATTCTAATTATTATATTCGTAGAATATTTTTGCAGTACAGCAATGACATCATTATCTGTGTTTATAACTATAAAAATTTGTAAATATTCTCGAAAAAGTTTTTGAAATATGTCAATTTTATGCAAAAACTCAATTTTTCAAAAAACTTATGTTATTTTCTCACAAAAAGTGCAATAAAATGAATAAATATGTACACATAGATTAGATTATAGTCTGGAACACAGATAACACTGAAAAAAATTTTTCTGAAAATTTCAAGTCAATATCTTAAAAGAAATTCTGTAGTGAACTGTGCCGTGAAGAAAAAAAATTGAAAAACATAGTTTTTCAGGAAATGCATTTAAAGATTTAATTCTAAATGAAAGTTTTCTGGAGAGTATTGTAGAATATAACAATTGTTTTTAGCGAAATTTTGGTGAAAAATTGCAGTTACGACAAATCTTGTACACAAAATTCTAATAAAAGTATTTAAATAATATTTATAGTGTACATAAACAACATATTTATCTGTAATAGGAATAAAAAAAAAATTGTAATGTTTTTGAAAGTTTTTTAAATATGCCAAATTTATGCAAAAACTCAAATTTTTAAAAATTAATGCTTTTTCTTTCATAAAAAAGCAATTAAGTACATAAATATATACACAGAGATTAGATTTTAATTCATAACACAGATAGAACTACATAAATAATGTTCTGAAAATTTAGATTGAGTATCTTAAAAATATTTTGCGTAGTGAGCTTCATCGTGAAGAAAATATTGAATAACAGTTTCTCGTAAAACACATTTAATAATTTTAACTAACTAAACTTACTTTTTTTTCTACTAACTAAACATTTTCAAAACTCCCCATATTTATAGCTTAATCCCTCTTTAGCTTAATTTTTAGCTAATTTGGACTTTTTGGGGCTTTCTTTTTTTCTGGAGAGTTTTCTTGAGGGTAATGACACTGGCGTTTCGATTTTTGAATTCTCTCCGTGTCAATTCCCATATAGTTTTTCAGTGTCGTTGGATCAATTCCTATACCTAAATAAATAAATACAGACAATAGTCCTAAATAACCCGAATTATATATGATGACAGGCATGTATGGACCCAAAAACAAAAATTTGTTATGAACAAAATTTTCTTTCGGCAAAACAGAACACAATACATTATTAAAGGATTTCGTTATTATTTTGAGTCTTGCCATGGAGGCATATTTTTAGCAACTCCTTATCACAGACTGCTAAATAAGAAGGCTTTATCACTTTAATCACTGAATTTGAAAGGCCTGCCCTTTTGTCCACATATACTTTACCATCACATAATGCTTTTTATACTTGCACCAGCTGCCTTTCCCTGTTGGACATTACCCATGCATGGTATTTTGATGGCTAGAGCAGCAATGGAAGAAGGCAGCTGTTACAGCAGGTGCATTTTTAAGGCATCCAACATTGCTGCAAATGGCAATCCCATAATAGTTCTGCAGTTTATCGATACATTTATCAGTTAATTTCCCTTCCCACCAAGTCCTTTGGTGTTCTTTTTAGTTTACTTAAACGTGAACCTACTCTTTTTATGTATATGTCCTATAGATTCAAATTTTTGTGACACTGTTTTCACCATATATATCCTTCCCTTGTAAAAGCCCTTGGAATCACCATCCCCATAGTACTCGGTGTATTGCAGGTCTCGTTTGATTAGTGACCTTTCAAAATTCAAAAGCTCCAACAGCTTCCATGTTTCAGAGGATCCTTTATAATTTGAACATACATGCTCACATTTCACATTCATTTCACACATTTTTATAATACTGAGTCATTCCTTCCAGATCTTAAATTTTTTCCAGTATCAATGGAAATAACTGAAACGCAGCCATTAAGTGACATATGGTTTCTCCGCTGCCATGTGCCATCTACCTCAACACCACAAGCTGTACTTTTTTAAAAATTTTGCACTTCTTTAGATGCAGCTTTCACATTTTCTTTAGAACATAACTGTACTGCTTCCAGCAGTTTGAGTTCATGAGCTCTGAAAGTATATTCAGAAATGCATGGCAATATTAAAGTGCATAACAACTTCTTACCAGCTGTGAATCCTCTGCCATTCAATCTCAATCCAAATACCAATAAAGTATTGAGAGAGAATTTTTATTTTTCTTTAGAGTAAGTAAAGTCAATCATGAATCTACAACTGCAAGCCATATACAGATTTGAGCAAAGTCCTTCCTTAGAATCTTCTGCCCGTTTCAATCCAGTTGCATAACATTCCGGACAACACAAGATTGAAAAAATTCCCATCAAAGCATAGAAATTAGTAATTATATTCCCTGTAGAACCATGAAATTCAGGTTTAGGCACATCAAAACTGTCAAAAGTGCTCAATTTCGCTTCACTTGCAGACATATTATTACTGTTAAATTTTCTAACTTGGTTAACCTCTATTACCACAAAAACTTTCTCTTTCTAAACACTTTCGATCTAGCTTTTATTCACAAACAAATAAAACGTTAAAATTAAAAAGTATGAATGAATTAACTGTAAAAGTATTAAAAGTAAGTATTAATTAAAAAAGAACTCTTTAAAATGAACAATGTAAACAAATTTTAAACGATAATATTATTGCCATTCAGTAAAACAAACTTGAATTAAAAAAAAACAGTTGCCAGATTAAACAAATAAGTAACGGATACTTAATAAATAAGTAAAGGATACGTTGATCTATATTTTTCATAAATATTAGGTATTTATACTGCTTAAAAGTCACGAAAAATACGTTCAAACGTTTTGTTTACATTTTTATGTCTCTTTAAACACCTATTACCGGTTTTAAAAATCCATTTCCGGTTTACTAAATAAGCTATAACTTTGCTCCTAAATATCGTAGAAACTAAAAAAAGTATTTTTGGAATTTTAAGCGTATGAGCTATGACATAAAAAAAATTTGAAATTTTCTCCAAACCAAGGATTTTGGGGTAGTCACATACCTTAAGAGCGATGCGAATTTATTATCCAATCCTTTCAATACAAGATTCAGTCGTAATATTCACAGGGTAAATATCAAGGTCTTCACACCTTCAACAGCAATCAAACACATAAATCAGTGTTTAAAAATACACGTAAGTAAAGATTGTTCATAAGCACAGCCGAGCTAATCGTTAGTCAAAACAAAGTTCACTACTCGTTACTTCAAATCAGGTTGATCGCCGTATAGGCGGTCATATTTATTTATAGGCGTGACAGAATTTTCCAGAAATATAACCGCTCGTATCATTGAACGACTTTCTAGAAGATCCCAGAGTTCCGAACCATCGAACATGGTCACCGATGACACCAAAATGGCCGCCAAAGTCGACGAAAATGACGCCAACTTAACTCTACAGCCATGATTTCGCCATGTTCTCATTGATTCACCCCATTGTAACGTAAGGGGCGGTATTGTTTGTGAATAGTATAATTTTAACATGAAATAAGTATAACATAGACTAATGTAAATGCATTAAACACACATATACAAAAAATTTACACAAAATTCGTAACACTGCCCCCTCTCAAAGACTGCACGTTCCGGGTAATACAATCCTTGAGTAAGAGGTGTCTATTTACATACAAACTACTCACACGTATAATAATCACATATAAAGTAACAAATATACTCAACAACATATACAAAGCAAATAAATTCACAACACATGAATTACAATACTAAAATAAATCTAAGGAAATAGAAAAAAAGAAATAGTTTACATTACTTACGAAATAATTAATGACCATGGTCTGAACTTGATGATCTTATTCATTTTGGCTAAGATAAGGGGCTAGCCTATCATAATGTATTGCCTTTGATTTTTGAGTGGTGGCCGCGGTAGCCGAGTGGTATAGGTATCAGACCGTGGCTTGCTTTGTCACGGGTTCGAGCCCAGTACCACTAAATACCCACCGTGTAGGGCAGCTATGCACGTTAAATCTGTCGAGAGCTGAAACGTCCTCCCGTTGGTGTGGTGTGGTAGTTAGGAGTGGGGTGCCAGCTCAGGTGTCGTCCACGTCACTTGACCATGGTCCAAAATTACGTGGTCCGTCGCCAAAAGCCCTCGTGTAGCTAAACAGTGCGACGTTAATATTCAATCAATCAATCAATTGATTTTGAGTGTGGTGATTTGTGTGTGTGTGTTTATCCGCACCACAACGTCATTCAGTCTTTTTAGGACTGAGTAAGGACCTTCTCAGTTTTTTTGCAGCTATGGAGAGAGTCCTTTGTGACGTTTCGGATTCCATAACCCACACTTTGTTGCCTTCGTGGAAGTCGTGTCCGGTTGTTCTTGCATCGTATGGGGTCTTCATCTTCTCCGGAAGCCATGCCGATTCTTTCCCTAGCCATATGATGCTTTTTCTCCATCCCCGTGCCTGGAGTTTCTCAATATACTCTTCAGGCGCCAGGGGTGCATCTGGTAGCCGGCTGAATAGAATATCTGCAAGTAGCCGAAGATCTCGTCCGAAGAACATCTGGGATGGGGAACAGCCGGTGGTTTCGTGAACGGCACTCCTGTAGGCAAGCAGGAAAAAAGGTCAATTTCTTGAACCAGTCCTGTTGATTACTGAATAACAGGAGAGAGAGACTGTTCTGGAATGTCCGATTGAACCTATCTACTATGCCGTCAGAATGAGGATGTAAAGTTGTTGCCTGGTTTTGTCGATGGCGAGTATTTCACACAGTCTCTTGCAAACTACAGAATCGAAGTTTCTCCCTTGATCGGAGTGCTGTTGTAGAGGGAACCGAATCGTGAGATACAGTGTTGAACTAGAACCTCTGCAAAGTCGAAGCCTCTTGGTCGGAAATAGTGAACTTAGTCACTTAGTGAAGTAATCCATCACCAACAGGATGTTGTTGTTGACATCTGATGATCTCGGAAATGGGCCTAGGATGTCAAAAGCTATACGTTCAAAAGGCGCTCCCACATTATACAGCTGCAGTCTTCCTCTAGTGCGTTTTCTGGGTCTTTTCGTGCAGCACAAGAATCACACGTGCGACAACACTTTTCCACGTCACTCTGTACATTGTTCCAGTATAAGTGCTCACGAACTTTATGTAAGGTCTTCATAACACCAAACTGACCTCCAGTTGTACTGCCATGGAGTTCATTCAGGACTGTTGAAACCCATTTCTTTCGGAGCACTAATTGCCACCTGGATATTTATCCATCGTCAGACTCACATTTTCGATATAAAACGTCATTTCTCAAATGGAGAGAGTCCCAAAGAGCCCATTAACACTTCGTTGTAGGATTTAATGGGGCGATGTCTTTGCCAGCTTGCCCTTTCATCAGACGACTCTTTGAATTCTATGATTGGTTTTACTTCAGGATTAGCCAGTTGACCTTTTCGGACGCTCTCATCGCTCTACGGGTCTAATGCCAATTTTGATAACGTTGCAACTTGCTGGACTGCTGGAGCTATTATGCCAAATTTCTTTTCAATTCTCAAGCAGTGTTTGTAGCTCTCAAAACAGGCCCTTTTCGAAAGGGCGTCTGCATTTCCATGTGTTGATCCCTTTCTGTGGCAAATTTCCACCTCATACTCCTGTTATCTCTGTATCCACCTAGCTATTTCGCCTTCTGAATTTTTAAAAATTCAGTAGCCATTTCTTTGAGACATGATCTGTTCTCAGCAGGAACCTTCGACCGTAGAGATAAGGATGAAAGTGCTGCATGACTTTTACGATTGAGAACAGTTCGTTCCTGGTCACACAATAATTTCTTTATGGTTTGGACAGACACTTGCAAAAATAGGCGATGACACACTCCTGACTATCTATCTCTTGAGACAACACAGCCTGATACTCTGACTTGCATTTGTATCCAGAATAAATTGTTTCCCTATTTCAGGATATGCCAGAGATGGAGCAGATGTTAAGGCTTCCTTATATTTTTAAAGGCGTTGTTACAATCTCCACCCCCCTAAATTTTTTCATTTGCTTCGGTCACTTTATGGAGTGGTCTGGAGAATGTTGAGAAATTTTTGAATTTCCGGTAATACGTGCATAAGCCGAAGAAACTCCGGAGCTTTTGAACATCTGATGGGCAGTTCAGGCTTTAACAGACGATATCTTATCCGGGTCTGTTCATACACATTGCGCCGAAATAATGTGCCCGAGATAGGTGACTTCACGGTAGAACTGGTGGGCACTTGGAAGGACTCAATTTCAGGTTAGCTTCTTTCAGCGTTTGTAGCACATGTCTGATATTTTTAAGATGTTCTTCGAAGGAACGCCCCACGATGATAATGTCATCAATATAAACCATGCAGGCCTCATATGAAAGTACCTTTTCCTCATGTATAGTCCTCGTCGTCACTGATGTTAGCTGTTCTCACTGGTATGACTGAATTCAAGAGGTCTACTACCGACAAGGCTATCAGTAATCCTGCTTTTAAACCGTCTGGATCAGGATAATCAATTAGGTCAAATCGGAATTTTCTATTTTCTGCTACTAAACCGGGTATTATACATTCAGTTTTGGTGATAATGAAATGCTGGTTTTTGCAAAAATTTTCTGGTTGGATCAAATTGAGTTTGTAACCAAAAGAGTAATATATTCAAATTTTGAATGCATATTGCTACTTTCAAAGTCCAATTTAAAGTTACTGATCTTCAGAAAATCCGGCCCAAGAATACATTGGTCGAAGATATCTGCTATATATGCCATATGGTGATAGTCGATATTTCCAAACCTTAGAGCAGTGCTTCTCAAACTTTAAATACTGGCGCCCCTCTTTTCAATCACAATTTTTATCGCGCCCCTTTATACATTAAAAATGTACTGAATGCAATAATAATGCCCTTTGACGCTAAAGATATCATACGCGATCTTAATTATAAACCATACAAAATAATAGCATAAGTATTAAATTTTGTATACTACTTTTAAGTAAAAAAAATTAATTAATTAAGTAATAGGATAATTATGATATGTTATTTTTTACTTTCTCTAATTTTTAAATTGAAGATATTGCAAAATGCGGAGGCTGCTTAGAAAACAAAATATACATATCTGCTAAATATAGAAAAATAACTCAGAGGGTCAATTTCTAATCATAAGCATTCCTTATAAAAACTTTGCTTTGCATGACGATCAAAGGAAGTCGTTAATACTTATTAAACTTGTTCTTAATTTAGTATTAACAAGTTATAAAATACTCTGTGCAGCACTGATACTTTAAAAGTTTACCGGCTGAAGTGCCCGCTCTTTGCACGAGTTCATTTGTAAAAAAATAAAACAGAATTCATATAATAGCTGGATGGTAAGGAGAGTAAAGCTAAGTGTGCGACAATGTTTACAAAAACATAAAATGATTTTTAAAATGACTGCTAAAATTATAATTAGTTTTAAGCGAATTGTAATTTTAAGCCTTTCAGAATTTGCATTTATAATTGATGTTAAATAATGAACAATAATATAAAATTCCGATGAAGAATAATTGCATTATTTTTAATATTTAAAGCGAAAAAGACTTCAACATGTTTTAACGCGGAAGCAGGTGCGCACTCGATAGGTCGAGCGGGGTTATTGAGTCACCCCAATCCATTTTTAATAATTATTTTATTGTACAGGTATAAAACGTTTTCGTTATGCTTTATATGACAATACTCATAAAAATAAGTCTTGTACAAGTAATCCTTCGAAGTGTGTGCTCTCTCTCTCTCTCTCTCTCTCTGTCCATGGTTTTCCAAATATCATAAAACTATTTTGCATGGATAAAAGCGCAAGAGAAATACATTACGTACAACTTCCCTAAATGAGAAACAAGCACGTAAGAGAGGAGTCATAACTAACTGTACCAATAACTTAGAAGTTCAAACAGATTACAGCTATAATGTGCAGTATTTCAAAAATAATGACAGTGATGAATTTTTTTATGTTCCTAAATTTTTTCGATTCTCGATCTGAGATCTGTTTTTCTCTGAAAGAGTAGAATGTTAGTTTTAAAAAGTAAACGTAATAAAAGCTCTCTCATCATGGGATTAAAGCAAATTAAATAAAATATATTTTATTTGGTTATAGGATCAAAGATAGCTAATTAGGTATTGAAGAAATTTTTTATTTTTGATGACATAATATCACGCCTATAAATTATATAAGTGTAAAAGAACATTATTTATTATGTCTGAAAGTATTTTGTTTTAATTCATTCCAGTAAATTAATTATTTTTTAAATCTTTTATTTTTGACATGCTCGCCTCCCCTCGTAAGGTTATCTCCCCGCAGGGAAGCGCGCCCCACAGTTTGAGAAACACTGCCTTAGAGTGAGGTTCCTTTGAATTCCATGAACTCAATCTTGTCACCCGTCACTATTTGCAAGGAAACGGAGGGCGTCATCTAGATAATGCTAACTTTTGAGTTTTGAGCCAAATCTTTTCTGATTATAGACACATTGGCTCCAGGATCAACAACCATATGGCACGAGATGTTATTAATTTTTCCTACTACGTAAATTCCCTTATCGCCGTAATTTACTGCCGTATTCTGGAGAATTTTGTAATAGGGCCTTTCATTATTTGGCAACCTCCGCCCCGCGAGATGGCCATATTTTTAGTTTTCCTCTTTGGGAGAAAGGACAGTGCTCTCTTCCTTCATTGCTCAGGGACAGTTTCTTCTCATGTGTCCTGTTCCACCGCATCCCCAGCACTTGAAGTTAAATTTCTCTTGTATCGAAATTCTAGCCTTTATGTGGTTTGCATTTCCTCTTTCAATTTCTCCATCTTCTGTATCAATCGAGATTCACAGGGCTCGTCTGCAGTCACTCTATCTCCACGGATGGAAAGGCGATCTCTCTGACTGTCTTGAGTGGCGGCCTCCAATTTCAGGGCATATAACAGGGCATATTTAAGATTTTGCATCTTCCATTCTTACACAGACTTCTGGATTTCCCCATTCTTCAATACATCCACGAAATACTGCAAATAGATTACTTCTAGCACAGTTGCTGGGAGGTTGGAGAAAGCCATGTTGACCGAGAGCCTTTCTACTTCGGAGGCATACTCTCGCAAATTTTCTCCAGTTTTCTGAGTCTTGCTTTCATCTGCAGACGTGCGTTGTCCTGGAGTATTTCTGTCGAAACAAAGATCCAGAGCATTCTATAGGGAGTTCAAATTCTGTCGCTCTGTGTCTTAAAGAGTCTGCAATACTTCAGCGGTTTCACCTCTAAGGGATGCTGCTAGTTGACAAGATTTGACCTCTTCAGTCCATCCATGGGCTTCAGAAATTATACAAAATTGAGTCTTGTACACCTCCCAGTTTGGTTTTTCCATCATAGGTGGACGGTTTCACTAATACTGGTGAGACGGGCACAGGTACTGAAGAAGCAGGCACAAACTTGTTTTCGTTCGTCGTCATTCCGCAAGCTAGAAGCTTCTTTTCACGATCTTCAACTCGCTGGCTAAAATTGCCAGCCACTTCCTCAATTCTTGCATCAACTTGTTCTCTAATTCTTTCTTCAACTTGCTTTACTTTATTCTCTAATTCTTTCTTCAACTTGCTCTACTTTCTTCCCTAATTCTTTCTTCAACTTGCTCTACTTTCTTCTCTATCTTCTCTTCAACTACTGAAATCTTTTCTTCTACTTTCAATGCTATTTTCTCATCCACACTATTGATTTTATCTTCAACATTGTTGATTTTCTTTTCTAGTGCATTCTTGAGGTCTTCCTGACATTTTTGCATTCTCTCTTGACCTTTCTGCATATCTTCTAGTCTGTTCTTCATTTCCTCCTTTCACTCATTCTTAGTTTATTCTTGGCTTCTCTGCATATTCTCCATTCTCTCCTTAGTCTCTTCTTGACCGCTTTTCAAGGCATTGATGCCTTCCACCAGAGCATTCAGTTGCTCATTCATCACTCTTGTTATTGGAAAATAATATCCCACTTCTGACACCAAACTGTTACGTAGATCCGGATTCAGTATTTTATGCAAAACAATCACAAAGAAAATAAACAGTTCTTTAAGAGTGATGCGAAATTATTATTCAAAATCCAATCCCTTTCAATACAGTATTTAGCGGCAATATTCACAGGGTAAATATTCGAAGGTCTTCACACCTTCAACATCAATCAAACACAATAATCGGTGTTTAAAAATACACGTAAGTAAAGATTATTCACAAATACAGCCAAGCTAATCGCCTGTTAAAACAATGTTCACTACTCTCTGCTTAAAATTTGAATGATCGCCGTACCGGCGAGCATCTTTATTTATAGGTGCGACAGAAACTTCCAGAAATATAACCGCTCATGTCATTGAACATGACATTAATGGAGAGATCCACTACTTTCTAGAAGGTCCCAGAGAGTTCCAAACTCGCCAACATGGTCGCCAAATTGGCCACCAACTTGGTCGCCAAAAATGATGCCAACTTAACTCTACCGCCAAGATTTCGTCAAGTTTTCATTGAATCGTCATTATAACGTAAGAGGCGGCATTGCTTGCGAATAGTACAACTTTAACATCAAATAAATATAACATAGAGTAATATAAATGCATTAAAAACCCAAATACAAATTATTTACACTATTTACATAAAATTCATATATTAAAATAAGTCAAAAAATTTTCTTTCGATATTTTATTCAATTTTCCACATTTTAACTGTCCACTTTAGCCTTAAATGGAACAAAAGATTTTCTGATAGAGATGGGTCTATCTATCGCTTATTTTGAAGGAAAATGACATATTGTGGCTCTATTAACTTGGAGTTCACTATAAATGGTCTTGGGTGCAAAAAAACCCATTTGGTGCCCTAAATTTTTTGTTAAATATAAAAATAAATAAAATCACAAGCATGCATCATTAATAGATGCTAATTTATTTATTGCGTTTTTTTTTTTTTGCTAATACATTAATTTCTTTCCTAACGTTACTATCTTTATTCTTTATTAACTATAATTTACTGAAAGAATGCTGTGAAGAAGTTTTAACACAGTTAATACATTTAGATATAATTCATTAGAATTACTTTTAGTATGAATTACAAGATGTTTCAGCCTTCATTTACAACCTTTCATTGATTTTTTTAAACACTTTTCCAATTCATGTTTTTTGTAAGGTTTTTATATTAGAGATTAATAAGAAAACCGAACTAACATTTGGTATAGTTTTAAATCTACCTTCTATTTGTGTAGTAACAGTATCAATTGCAGGCAACAACGTTCAACTGCTATTTGTGTATGAGAGACCGTCTGGAGAATATCCTAATTTAAACATATTGTAGGTGTCACTATAGGCACCTGCTTTGTTTGAATGCGGTAAAATTCTAATCATTTGCATATCGCAGCACCTACTTTTTGTCGTTTAAATTTCACTTCTGTAGCATGTCACCTTCTTGGTGTAGCAACAGGGCCGGCTCTAGTAGTTTTTTCGCCCCGGAAAAAAATGGAAAATGCAGCCCCCTCCCTCTCTCTCTCTTCAAATCGCAAAAAAAATATATAATTAATAAAGATAAATTGTTCACATAAATAAGCAAGTACAAAACTTGAATAATTCAAAGATTAAAAACACAGCTTAGCAATATACAGTCGACTCTCGATAATTCGAACTTTCAATAATACGAACCTCTCGCTAATTCGAAGTATATGCTCAGCCCCCAAAAAAACTCTTGATATTTCAAACTAAAACCATACGTTTTGGTACTCTCAATATTTCGAAGTACAATTTGTGGTTGGTCAGACTACAACTCTCGATAATTCGAAGTTATCCTATAAAACTCTCGATAATTCGAACCTTCAATATTATGAAATTAGATTCACTTCCTGAACCTAATCATCCCACCGGTTTTTTTACTGAACTTATTTTTGTCTAAATTGTGCATTTTGATAGAATAACTACTTTGTTTATTATATTTCCGCTATTTGCTAAGCAAAATTTTGATTTATTCCTAAGCTATCTATTTTTTTCTTATTCCGTTGATACCCAAGCTTTAGATGGATAAAGGAAAAACTGCTTTCTTTTATTCACTTTGCAGTAATGAGTGATGCTTCCTTTTACAAGTATTGCACAATAATTTTGATTTGCGTTGAGTATTTATTACTAATAATGAGTCATATTTAAACAGATGTTTTTTTTAAAAAATAAAGCACTCAAACTACATGCAAGATTATTCAGCATAATTGTTTTATGGCAGAGAATTGAAAGTGAGAATTAAATCTTTATATAAAAATGTACGAGCCAAAGACAGGAGAAACAAGGATTTAACTGTATTCTATTATTTTTTTTAAAAAAGAGCTGTAATGTGCCACTAAGAATTGCTCCACGTGCCATAGTTGTCGACCCCTGTTATTAAGTATACCACGTAGATGAGTCTGAATTGTGAATACGCCTTGTGTGTTCATTTTAGATTCCATATTTTATATAAATTAAAAATATTATTTTACTAAAGTTGTGGTGAATTACATTTCCTACCTATTAATTTCGATAAACCTTGGGCCACTACTTTACACCTCACCTTAGTGTCGACTTATCACGTGAAAGGAACGACATGCCTTTTTTTTAAAGTACAAGTGCTTAACAATTTCTGGAAAGTAAAATGTGATAGAATCAGTTGAAGAAGGTGAGAGGAAGGTCGATGTAGCCAAAAGAATTTGAAATCCCACTGAGCTCTCTCTCCACTATTCTGAAGAATAAAAGAGAAAATCTTTAGTGTATCTTCGAGTAAAGTGAGAAAACGCGTTAGTAAAGGTAATTTTTCACGTCTGGAACAGTGTTTAGTTTCATGGAGGAGACGCAGTGTCTAGAACAGAATATTCCGAAGAGTGGCTCTTTATTGAAGGAAAAGGCTAAAGCATTCGCCAAAGAATCAGGAATCGAGTTTTCGGCTAGCGAGAGATGGCTTACAAATTTTAAGAAAAGAAAGGGATAGTCTTCAAAAAAATGTGCCGGGAAAGCTCAAGTGTCGACATTAACGTTTGTTCTAAGTGGCAGAACTCGATTTGGGATCTAATAAAGGAGTACGAACCACGTAACATTTTCAACACGGATCAAACCGTACTCTTTTTCAAGTGTTAGCCAGAAAAAAACATTTACATTCAAAAAAAGAAAAACACCATGGAGGAAAACATAGCAAGGGAGGAGGTTAACTATTTTACTGTCTATAAACATGGACGTCTCAGAAAAAGATTACTTTTCTTGTCATAAGAAAATCTGCAAAATCTCGGTGTTTCAAGGGCATAAACTCGTTCCCTACCAAATACCGCTCAAACAAGAAGGCATGGATGACCACCGAACTCTTTAATGAATGATTGGTCCAACTAAACTCGGATATGAAAAGTTCGAAACGACATATTCTCTTATTTTTAAATAACTGTATTGTGCACAATAACGCACCACCTTTATCAAATGTGAAACTTTAATTTTTCCCTCCAAACTCAACCTTAAATTTTCAGCCACTTGACCAGGGCATCATACATAATTTTAAAACTTTTTTATCGGCGTGAAGGTGTTAAAAGCGTTTTGGATAACCTCGAAAATCAGCAGAATGTAACTACTATTTCTATTTTAACAGCTTTAATCATGCTTGACAAGGCTTGGAGAGCTGTTACTCCTTTGACAATTCAACGCTGTTTTAAAAAATCAGGCTTCCCCTCGCCGAATCTGGTTGATGTGGACGATACACTCACTGAATTTAATGCTGAACCATCCCTTTGCGAAGCTCTTCAGAACAAGATTTGACGTTTGACGACTACGTGTTGGTTGACACGGTCATTGCTGTATGGGGAGCTCTATCTGACGCTAAAATTGTGGCTTTGGATCAAATTAATACAGAAAGTGATGAAGACGAATACGAGGTGTTGACTCCGGTAACTCTGTCAGAAACTTAAGTGTCACTAAACAAACTACGCAATCCTTCAAAATCATGTTGATGCAGACATTTTACAGGCTTCATTTGTTCTAGAAAGATCTTTTGACAAAGTTAGATTTAATGCCTTAAAGCAAAAAAGATAAGATTTTTTTTTTTTAACAAAAAGAATTAAGTACACATAGTATGTATATTCTTTTAATAGTGACTTTCAAGACATAAGTGTATTCTTTTAATATAGGACTTTTAACTTCTGTTTTATTTTTATATATACTGCATAAAATGTACTTTAAAAATATTTACAATTGTTGCTTTATTACATAGCTTTAAATTTAAATGTGTTAGAAAAAACTTCTCTTCGGGTATTTTGAGATTTTCCTACCCTCTTGATAATTCGAACTCTTCATAATTCGAAGATTTTCATTGGTCCCTTCAACTTCGAATTATCGAGAGTCGACTTATATATATACTAGCTGCATGGCCCGGCGTTGCACGGGCTATCTCTACTTTTATAAATTTTCCCTTTCCTTCACAAAATCAGTACTTCTAATACTCATTCTGAAAATGACTTCCACTCCCACTCTCCACCGCTTAGCCGAGCGTTGTTCGGGCTTTCTCTTTTCCTCAGGACACCAGAATTTCTGTGTGTGTGTGAGTGATTTTTAAAATTATGTAAAAAAATTTCCCTTTTTTGAAATTTGTTCCATCCCACTTATTTTGGATTTAAGACAGGTTTCTTTCCCTCTTTATAGCCCGAACACGTTTTTTTTTAGTGTAAAGTTATAGTTCTATCGTCCCCTCCTTCTCGCACATAAAAGTATAGCTTCAAATTTCGATGTATGAATTTTAAAAAAATGTTGCTTAAGAACTAAAAAAATTATTAATGTGAAGCAATAAAAGAAAACGATTCTGATACTAAGACTAAAACAAAAAACGTTCATCATTTTTTAATAATAGTTAGTTTCTAAGAATCTAAAATAATAAAATATATAGATTTCAGATTTTCATTAATCAATCAATCGTTACATTTTTTAGCTTAAAAATGTCTCTAAAAATGTATTTTAAACCAAAATAATGAACGATGTACTTTTAATTATACACTGCTGGACAATTGCTAAGGACGGATAACACTATCATCCATAGCAACGACAAAATGAAAGGAAGCAAAATGTGGAAAATTAGAATAAGTGCGGGATATTAGTAAGAAGAAGTATGAGTATGCAATTTTTTTTCCACGTCTGTTCATCACGTGATAGCGTTCATAAGAGCTTTAAACGTTTTGACGCGTGTGGACAGTTGTTGTTTCAAGTGAAAGTTTTACAGGAAAGATTTAATAGACGAGCTTAAAATTTTTGGCATGTCTTCCCGACATCACATAGATGATTTTATGCGTGGCCGAATTATTGGAAAGATCGAAGAAGGGCGAAAGATAACAGATGTTGCCAGGGAGTTCGACATCGCTCACAGCGTTGTTTCACGGCTGTGGAAGTCATTTAAAACTACTTGAATGTGTAGTAGACGGCACGGGGAGGTCATGTTAGAAGTACGACGCCTGTAGAAGACATATATATCGTCCTATCAGCAAAAAGGAACAGGAGCACCACAGCTCAGCAGGTGGCAAATCAGTTTCTTGCTGGCTCAGGAAAGCAGATCTCCCGAAAAACTGTTGCCGGACGTTTGAGGGGAGGAGGACTACACGCACGCAGACCTGTTGTGTGTGTCCCATTGACCAGACAGCACCATACTGCCCGTTTGCAATGGTGTCGTGAGCATCACAATTGGACTGAACAGGACTGGGCATGCGTACTATTCTCAGATGAGAGTAGGTTCTGTCTATCATCGGATTGCAGACGCCAACTGATCTGGCGCGAGTGGTACTGCTTATCGTCCAGAAAATATCCAGGAAAAGGGCCGATATCCAACATGCAGTATCATGGTGTGGGCCGGCATCATGATCAATGGCCGCACGCCTCTACATGTGGTTGCGAATGGGACTATGACGGGCCAACGATACATTGATGAAGTTCTACTTCCTCATGTTCGTCTTTTCCGTGGTGCTGTCGGTGATAAATATGTTTTTATGGACGACAACGCAACATGTCATCGAACACTCGCTGTTCAGGATTGTCTAGACAGCGAGGGTATTCAACGTCTCGTATGGCCAGCGCATTCTCCAGATCGAAACCCCATTGAAAATATGTGGGATGCATTGGAGAGGCAAGTTGCTGGTCGAAACTATCCTGCGACAAACAAGAACACCCTCATCCGTGCACTCACAGAGGAATGGGATAAATTGCCTCAACAGCTGCTGGATAATGTTGTGCAAAGAATGGTACCACGTGTGCAATTTTGCATCACACTCCACGGTAGACATATCCCGTACTGATACCTTTCGTTAAGGTGCCTGCCGACTTTTAGATGCATTGTTCCATTTCTCCGTACGCAAATCAAATGAACATTTTTTCTCTTTTTCAGATGTTTCACAGCTTTTGTACTTTCCAGAACAATAAATATTCTTTATTCTAAGGTCTGAATAGTGTGGTAACTATATTTTATCCTACTAGGCCTCATGTCTCTCTTAATGCTATGCTACATAGCAATTTGTGATCCGTCCTTAGCAATTGTCCAGCAGCGTACAAATACTTAATTGAGTAATGAAATGATGGAAATAATCCTTTTAAAACACACACACACACACACATATATATGTATATATAGTTATTAAAATCAAATTTCTATAAGTAATAAATAAAAAAGAAAAATTTACAGATAGGTATTGAAACGATTGCTTTTTCTGAACGTTCGATTAAACTTATAAATATATAAGTTAGAAAAAAAAACAGTATGGGGGAAGCCTATATATATATATATATATATATATATATATATATATATATATATATATATATATATATATATACATGTACTGAAAAAAACATTAAAAAAGATGTGATATAAAAACATTTTGATATTTTATTTCAATTTATACAAACCTTTTTTATTCCACTAAAAAAATTTTAAACTTAAAAATTAGCGTAATGCAAAAATTGAATGTTCTTCCTCTTCAGTTTCGAACCTGGTAACTACCGTTTTTATAAAGCAGCGCTTATAACAACCACGCTGTCTTTTCCTTCGGAGAGAACAGTAAAAATACCTTTAAAATAAAAGAATATTTTTTTCGATTTCTCATTTTGTTATTTGTTAAAGTAAAAAACTTTTTCCGGGCTTTATTTTTAAGTTAATGCTTTCAAACTTCATATATCGATTGCAAACAATGTAATTTTTAAAGAAAAAGTATTGTTTACATATTCATCGCTAAAGGGAAAAAATTGTAAACACATTTTTTAAACCGTAATTTTTAAGATATTTTATCAATCTTTGTACAAATTACGTATATATTTTTTCTACACGCAAAAAAAAAAGTTTCGTGAGATTGTTTTTAATAATAAAGAAGTTCTTGAGTATTTTGGTTTTATTAATAAAGAAGGTCTTGAGTATTTAAATAAAATTTTGAGTATATTTTTGAAAAATCGTAAAAAAATTTTAGACATTAATTTTTTTAAATAACTGATTCTTAAAGAGAAAAGCTTGAACTTTTTAGTGTGAAATATTTTTCATTAACGCGAAAGAAAGTGCGAGCGAAACAACTTAAAAATAATGTACTAAATAAATGAACCTATTTTGACTCTCATTATAAAAAATAAATCCATAAAAAATACAAAATATAATTATTTTGTAAAATAAATTATAGAATATCGTCGCGAAATAAATGATTTTTACGAATCTGTAATTATTTTTTTGAGTGAGTTTCATGAAAAAAAAATTAGATCGCGTTTTAAAAACGTCTATAAAATGCTCCGAATTTTCTCCTGGCGGTGAGAAATGTTACTAATTATGCGTTTTAAGGTTTTTAATTAATATTTTTTTAATAATTGGAATACGGAATATAGATGGTAAAAATGGATTCCTAGGATCATTCCCAAAAAATTATGGTACCTTCGACAAGTTTCTGCGCCGTGTGGTTCGTGAGAAAATTGGGCATCATACGTTCATAGATACGTTTGTTTACCTTCGGATTTTAATAGTGTAGATGTATAATAATTATTATTTTAACTCAAAAATTCAATATAATACGAAAATAAGGATATAATTACTTGTTATAATTTCAAACGAGTAAAATGTAAGAGAAAGAATCGTCCATTTTAGGAGGCCAATTTTTCGAAAAATTGCCTACTGATGATTGGGATTGCAAGCGTTTGTTTTAACTTATTGTAACTACACTCAAGACTAAAATAAAACGTCTCATGTGTTTCTCTATCAACCAAAAACTCTAGCTACCTCTGTTTCCTTTTGGATAGCTGACTATGGACATCGTGTGGGCGAAAGGAATATTCGTTGTGACCCCATTCCGGGGATGGGGAGAAAATTACTGGTGAAAGAAGTGTAAACATATCGAATTTCATGATTTAACATATACTCCCACCTCGAACCCTTCAAGTTTTAACATAAAAGCAAACTTACATTAAACATACAAAATAAGGAAATAAGATACGTTAAATGAAATACCAAATTCATACCCAATAATATTTCGGAAAATTTATAAATTTTTGTAACAAATAAAAATATTTTTAAATTCAATCCAAATGTCATCCTTAAAATTTGCCGCCCCGGACAGGAGTCCGATTTCTCCAGCCCTAGAACTGCCCTTGATAGCAATTTTAATGGCATGTTATCGAACCGCACATGCGCAGCTGTTATCTTCCGAAGCAAGTTAGCGTTGTTCTGTAATGTAAGAAAGAGATGGCTTTCTTCAACAGCGTTGAACATTAAATTCTGTCAAAACTCAGGTTGTAAAGGGAGTCCCCCTCGCGTGCCCTTCTCCTTGATTATCAGCGTGAGCTAGAGGTGTAGGAAAAAATGAAGAACTAGAAGCTGCCATGGTCTCATATGACTTTATTAAGATCTTAAACATAAACTTCTAACAGATTAGAAAATAATAATATATGTGAGAAAATCTCTACGGTGACTAAACACACAATATATATAATACCAAAATAACGTAACCCGGACCACTATCAATAACTAAATCGCCTAAGTTAAATTACAATACTATCGCAGATCCGAATATTAAATATTTACTCCTACCTGAATGTCAAATTAAGTAGCGATCAATCGAGTCCTAGTTGAAGTTGCGGTTTACAGGAGAGCAATGGAATGCACCTTGACATAAGGGATATCTGTCACGAATAACTTCTGTTGGCTGTCACCTAACCTTTCCAAAACATCTTCACGTGTGAATCACGGATTATCATAACATTCCCCAAATTGCCACACCGCTTACTCTAACTTCTGATATTTAAAAAGCTTCCTAATTTGCATCTTTCCTTCACGCTTTGCTTCTTGGGTTTGGTTGGAAAACAGTTGTCATTAGTTCTGGCCCAAAAGAACCCAAAGGACATGTTAATGAAAAGACACGTGAGCCCGTCACAAGGTAAAACACCAAAGAGATTTTGGAAAGGCTAAGTAAGGTGTATGGTGGATCTACCATAGCGAGATCCAAAGGTTTACGATTGGCAGCCGGTGTTTTGAAAAGGGCCGATAATTCATCAAAGAAAATGTGCACGTTGGACGACCAACTACACGGAACGCGGAAAATGTTGCGTTGGTGTCTGAATGTGTTCGAAAAGATCGTCTCCAAACACTTTCACAAATCGTTGACGATAATCACGTTTCGAAGACGTCCATTGAGGAAATCCATTTGCTGTAAACGGTCTCAGTTCTGGCAGACTGTTGGATGGTATTTTTGCATGACATCGAATCAACACATCGATCCCAATAGGTAAAGAATTCCTCAAAACTCACACTAACGTGCTTCCACATCCAGCCCCTCTATTCACCAGACTTAAAAAACGTGTAACTTTTTACATTTTCCCATCAATGAAAAAACATTTTCATGGACGCCACTTTTGCCAGCAGATGAAGTGAAAAAGGAGCGTCAGAGGAAACCTTACGGGAAGTTGCGAAAATGGCTTCCATTTGTGCTTCCAGAAGTTATACGAACGCTGGCAGAAGTGTATCGTCGTCCAAGGTGACTGCTCAGATGGTACATGTGCTTCGGTGCTGTGAACTATTCAGGGTAAGGTTTTCAACATCTTGTCCTGAGCTTTTGGATCATACTACGTATATGTTTTTCCCGTTTTCTTAATGCCCGTGTTGTCCAGTTATAAAAGTTTTCTTAAAAGACAAAAAGGAGTTTTCTTTATCTGAATTAATGAACCACCTGACGTTATATAGATTGAGTAACACTAGGGGTTGAATCAGATATGTTGGTCATGTCTAACTCACATTTAACCACAGTCTGTGTTAGACTCGAATACAAATATATTCCTCGTGTGTTAGTTTCAAATACACACACACAACGACACTGACTATTTACAATTGTGAAGTATCTATCAACCTCACAAATATATATAAAAAACCCAGCTTATACTGCACTTATTGCACCCGTTGATTCACCCATCACTGCAGAATGAAACTCAAGATTTTTGCGCGTGGATTTTAATTTATTGAATATATCTCTTTCGAGATACTCCACACGTCTAGTTACTGTCACGCCAGACAACTTAATATTCGATACCTATTGAGTTTGTGATGGATAAAGCACAAAAAAATGCACCCTCTGAAGACTTTCCAGCAGCAAATGTTTCTACACACTTGGCTGTTGAATCAGCTCTCATGTAGCTAACGCGAATCACGTTCGTTATGGTGAAAAGACTGCTGACAACTTAACACTTTGATTTTAATTCAATCACCTTATCACTACGAAAATGACTTTCTAAAGTAGAATATTTCCCCCTGTGCTTAGTATTACAATGTATTTTCAAGTTTTATTCTTTCATTACAGCTACACCCTCGTTGCAAATAAGGTAAACAGCCCTATCCTTACATTAAAAATAAATATTCTTATAACTTTTCTTAAAAAATCGCACTTTTTCCCTTTTTTTTTTGTGCTTGCCATTGTGCACTCATTTACAGACCATAAACGCTACTAAATTTTAAAATTTGGAACGTGTGTTTGTAATCTCTAGCTGAAAATCAACTATATATAAAACTTATTAAATCGAATAAGATGTTCACAGACACCTGCCTCTCTGACAATTGATTGCAACATTAGAAGCAATAAAATTTTCTGTTCATTTATTCTTATTTGTATCAGTGCGCTCAAAGCTTTTTATCACCGCGGACCGGTCCATGTTTGATAATTTTACTTCAGTCGCTGAAGGGACGTTGGTTGTTGAGATTTTTAGATCGTTTCGATTAAATATCTTTAATTTTTTGTGCTTAAACATGCCTTCAGAATAAAATACAGTTATGCCAAAAACTAAATATAAAGGGATTTCCATGAAATATCACACACAATCGAGAAATACACTACAGTAAATTAAGTACATGTAATTTAATGTCTATTGTACGGTCAATACATTTCAGGGTTCGGGACCACTGCTCTCTAGTAGCAAAATGCACAAGGTCATCTTTGGTGAAGTATTGGCGAAAAATTTATATTTGTTGCAAACCTGTTAAAAATAAAAATGCACACTATTCCGGAAATATCTTATTTTAAGAATTATTTAAAATATAATGACATTTTTAAAATTGTCTCATTTGCAGAAAATGTTATTCAAAATGGATTTTAAACATTGCAGTGAAATGTTTTAAATATAAAATAAATAAATAATAATGCGACAAAAGAATATTTGGTAATTTGATCCGTATGAAATGGGAGAAACGGGTGACTCTGACCTGGTAATTCTGGAGTTGAAATTGTTGCTATTTAAAGCATACTTAGAAGATGAAGAATTCGTCTATGATTTCTTAGATACTATGATAGAAGATAGAATGAAAAAAGAGTACAGAAAGAGAGAAGAAGAATATAGAAAAAACAAGAATGTGTCCTTGAGAGAAAACAAGAATTGGAATAAGCGAGAATAAAAGCAAGACGAAAAACAGAATAAGAGAAGCAAGGCATACCGAAGAGGAGCAGACCAGACTCATGGCTCAGGAGAAAGCCAAAGCGGTGGAGGAAGGGCGGAAGTCGATTGTAAGAAATATCCTACATTCCTCTTGAAATTTTTATTTAAAAGTTCTTCAAAACAACTTGGGGAAACTGAAAGAAATGCAGAATAAAAGATCGACGGGCATCTTTTTCAAAGAAAATGAGCGAGAGATATTACTGTCTCTCTCTGGAAAGACCTCCGATCGTGAGAGAAGAGGGGTCAAATCGAAGCCGAAAAATAGGCCCATTGACGGCTAGGCACTGTTGCACCCCTGCCAGAGATGAGCAACAATGGGTTATCATAGGACGTAACAGATAACATTTTCCACCATTGTCACTTTTCTAATGGGGGCTGGACACCTACCCCCCCAATATGCATCATATTAGTAACTAATCCTTTGCAGACACGGAAACTCCCCAAATGTGAGAGTCTTTGCAAAGCATCCTCAGCTATCAAATTATTAGTTTTTAATTCAAGCTCTCGGTGGATGCTACAAATTGCCGTGATTTAATTTTACGGAGAGTACCAGAACTAAATTGATACTCAAGGGATCTTTTACAAGTCACATGCGTGCCTACGATTTTCGTATCCAAAATATATCGACTGCAGCCGGAATCAAACCCGCAACCTTAATTAGGGGCTTACAAAGCGGGCACGCTACTTCTAAGTCACCGAGGCGATAAACTAATAGTTGTAACCAGTAACACACAACTCAGAAGGAAAAAGCGTTTATATTGCATCAGTTGCATTGCAACATCACCTACCTATGAAAGACTAAATGATATGATAAGAGACGTCATTCAACAAACAAGTTGTTAAATAACGAAGGATGGATCTGAAATGCAGATGAATGCGCCATTTGGAAGGAAAGTATTTTTGAAATGAATACGTGAAGAATAGGTTCTTCAAACTGACAGTAATGACACTGAAAATAAATATTTAAGAGACTTTCGCTACATACAACTCCAACGCATCGTTCTCTTCTGCTATCTATTGAGTAGAAAGGCATCTTAAAAGTGGGAAGTGCGGAGATTGAAATTCCTCACTAACAGCTACGATGGAGCCTTTGGAAAAAATGTAAGCAACAAAAACTAAAAAAATTGTTTCAATTGTGTTAGTTTTTGGAAGAAATTCGATGGCCGAAAATGTCAAGGCACACAGGAAATGCTTCTTCTTTAAAACTGAAACTGGAAGAACACGAGAAAAATGTTTTAAAACGTAGCAAGGAAGAGTATTAGCTCTTCAAATCTCTCTCTCTCTCTGCGTCATAGCTTCTATACTAAAATCAATATAATTGTAGGAGATTTAAAACTAATGTTCAAATCTATATGTATATGCAGCATAAAATATATTCTGTCTATTACTATATAACGCTTTTATCAACGTTGGTATATTTCAGAATTTGTACTGAGAGACGACAGGAAAAAAAATTTTGCAATATTTATTCTTTTGATTGTACTTTTTCATTAAAAATTTGTCTGAATATTTTTGAAATAAACGTGATACTATTGATACTGCTGTTCATAATTAAAAGCAATGTAATAAAATTATTATTTGCGTATTTGTTTTAAAAAATATTTAATTATATTTTAAATATAAGAATTTGTCTAAGAAGACCATTCTTTGTTGATTTTCTATGCGGACTCGAAATATAATTTTCTTATCAGGAAAGTTTTTTTAATTAGATAAGTAGAACCACACACACACAAAGCTGGGAGCAGAGAGTGCATGCAATTTTCTCTTTTCATACAATTAAATCTTTCTAGTAATGAAATTCACTAATTTACAAAATAACTGTAAATTTATCTTTGGAATTATCTTTCAATTTTTTCGAAATTTCGTAATTGTCCATACTTTTGGAGATCTTTGTCAAATAAAGTCCATATATATATATATATATATATACAAATTTATCAACTTCCATCAACTCAAAAATTTACATATTTGTTGAGTAGTGCCACTGAGTACTGCCACTTACATATTTGTTGAGTGCCATTGAAAATTGTGCCGCGTGCCACATGGCACGCGTGAAATAGATTTCAATCCCTGTTTTATCGTATTAAAATAAAAATTTATCATGTTTGTTCATTTAATACAGCATATTAAAACGTGTCCATAATTAAACGATACTACTTCAAAATTGTGTACAAACGAAACTATTGTTCAGAAAGTTGTAAAATTATGTGTACGACATAAAGAATAGACGGGAATTTTTTTGAGCGAATGAAAAAATTAGTCCAAAATTTCGCCACAAGAGGGCGTTTAATGGATATCATATTTAGCGTACATTAATACTTAGAATACATTTATAACAGATTACAAATTTTGTTACAACAATAAGGGCTCAACATGATGACCTTCATTTTTCAGCTACTATTTAAAATCGTAAGATAGCATGTTCCACCGTTGACCGCAGTGTGTTCTGGGACATGTTAAGAACATGTCGTGAAATACTGTCTTTGAGATCAGGTAAAGTTCTTGGTTGATCACTACTTACCAGCTGTCTTAAATGGACTTAAAGCCAAAAATCACATGGATTTAGGTCAGGTGATCGGGGAGGCCTCACATGAAGAAATTGGCAGCTGATCACACGTTTTCTGTGAAGGGATGTTTAAGAACGTCCTTAAACACAGCGTGTTATGTATGGAGGAGCTCCATCTTGCATAAAAATTGTGCGTGAAAGGCACTGACGTGCTTGCAGATCCGGAATAATTTTATTCCGTAATAACGATGCATATCGTTGTCCAGTGATAGAACATGTTACTGGACATCCAGCACCTAATTCCTCGAAAAAATACGGGCCAAGAATAAAAAGACGCGGGAAACCCACACCACACCGTTACTGTTGGTGAGTGTGGCGGGACTTGTAAGGTGGAATGCGGATTGTCTGATTCCCAAATTCGACAGTTGGGAGTATTCACTGAACCATAGAAATGAAAGTGTGCTTCGTCTGTCAGAGGGTATTCCAAGGCCATTCTGGATCAACTTCCAAACGAGCAAGAAACTGCAGTGAGAACAGATGTCGAGTCTCGAAATCATGTGGAAGCAATTCCTGCATAGTTGAAGCTTGTATAGATAGTAACGGAGAATGTTTCGCATGATCTTCCGGACAGTTAAACGAGACAGATCCAATGCTTCTGCTACAAAGGGAATACTTGAACTAGCCTGCACGTTGGATGCTTTGTCCTCTTCCACCTGAAGTGCAACTTTCTCTATTGCTTCCGCAGAAACAGGTTTTCTTCCTCTTCCAGAACGAACATTCAACGATCCTATTTCTTCAAATTTGGTCACCATTAATTGAAGATTTATAGCTGTCAATGGACCTTTTAGCATCCCCTTTAAAGTTCAAAATTTTTTGTAGAGCAACTATTGCGGAATTATCGTTTGATTGAATAACTTTACTAATAACGCTCGATCTGGTAAACGTAATGATATTCTGATTAGCAATACCAAGAACACTAAAAGTAAACTAATCTCCGTGAAAGTTTATTGCTTTTATAACAGTTGCTGTGTGACATCGAAAAAAAAAGTTTGCAGTTCATTTTAGAGATAGTGTTTTTAAATGAGTATCAGTTATTGTGTTACCGTGTCCTGTGGATAAAAAAGAGATAAAATACAAATAGAAAACCGGTAATAAATGTGGCCTTCATTCAAAAGCGACCTCGAGTGACGAAATTTTGAACTATTTTTTTTTTTTATTCGCTCAAAACAAATTCCCATCCCTTCTTTACGTCGTACACAGAATTTTACAACTTTCCGAACAATAGTTTCGTCTGTACACAATTTTTAAGTAGCATTGTTTAATTATGGACACCCGGTCCTTGGACATGAATTCAAAGACTAAAGAAAAAACAGCCCTTTCTTTCAGATTAAATCAAAGCAATTAAGTCAACTCGGCACCTTTTTAAATTTTTTTTATTTAAGGGTTTTAAAATATTTTTGTATATTATCAACACATACTACTAAACTAAGAAATTTCACCTTGAAAAAAAATTCTAAATTTTGAAAACATTTTAAAATTTAAATTTTAAAAAAAAATTTTACCGATTTTCAAAATTCTTCTTCTTTTACAATTATCATTGTTTTGACACCAAAATTTTTTTTGATTTATTATACTATGAGTAATAACTTTAGGATCAATTTGCAACAAACAAATTAGTTTTGGAGAAAAAAAAATTAAAATGTAAACATTAATGGAAAAAAGCTGAAAAAACATCACTTCTACTGCATTTTCTTTTATAAAATTTTTTCTATTCAAAATATTGAAAAATGGATCCCTAATTTAATTAAACACATTATAATAAAGATACACACCAAAATTCAAGTTGTTTGATAAATATCTGTAGAAGTTTTGCACTTTTAAAGACCATGATTTCATGAAAAACTCGAACTGAGAAAATGCATTTTTAAGAATACCAGTCAGCAAATATATATCAAAACAATGTCTAAATTTTGTAATAATTTTTCAATATGTTGTATAAATATACACCTTTAAAATAAAACATAATACAATTCAATTTCAAAACATTAAACAAAAATATAAGCTTTTTTTAAAGTGCCTGTCTGTGAGCCCAAAATTACGAAAAAAATAGGAAACATCATTGTAACTTATTTTTGCAAGAAACATGTATAAAATATATTAAAAAATAAATCAAATACATGAAATAAATGTAATAAAAAGTACATGAAATGTACAATAGAAAAATTTAAAAGTTTTTATAAAATTAAATTGCTACTTAAATCAATATCTAATATAAAATAAAGTAAAACAAATTTATGCTAAAATGTATTATTTTTCAAAACAGGTTTGTTTTAAAATTGGCCTGCGCCATAAGTCATTCCTTCTTTCCTCCTGCTAATAACTATTTTTTATGTTTTGCTTTTTTAATAAGCTTAAGAGCCAGCTTATTACTGGAATTTTGACGACGGTTTCTAAATTTTTTGTTTTCGACAATCTAAGATAGTAGCAAGTTGTTTCGTTGAACCTCTAGTAGCTACACCTAATGCTTTCTGTGTTTCTACAATGGTGCGTACTGTACCCTTATTGTATTCGCAGACAGCTTCTGTTACTGCCCGCTTGACACGTCTTTTGTTTACGAAAATTTCTTTCGGACACTTTGCCCAAATCATGCTATGCAAACTTTCGTTTGCATTTTGTGTTCCACATCGAATGCATCTTTCTAACAATTCATTAGATGCAAGTCTTTGATAAATCGGTAGAATTATTGGAAGAAACATTTCATTTATTGGTGTTCTTACATTTAATTTATGATTGTTAGATTTTCACCATTAGCAATCGCAGATTGGTAGAAACATCATGAGTTTTCTCCTGCAGGACACTTTGAATGTTGAGGTTTAGCATCTGTAGAACAATGCAGCATATATTGCTGATTTCATAGCATTCACATCGCCTTTGTTTCTCAAAATAGCCTTTTGGTAGTAAGTAGTTAATTTTTTAATCGTGGCTTCTTTCAAACTACCATGAGCTTTACCATCTAAAGAACTACCTTGAGCACAACAGTCTTTTACAGTAGATCTCAAAGCTGTTCCTAACTGCTTACTAACATGATTAATACATTCTTCCTTTTTTATCACAATGTCAGGTCCATACACTTTTTTCTCGCACAAGTAGTTAAACGTTTTACAATCACCATCGGATAATACTGTGATATAACGGAATCCAAGTGATGTGAATCTTTTCACAAGGTTAATGCAGCTTCCATTTCCATTGATGTAGATGAGCCCAAGTGATTTATATCACATTCGCTTTTATGTCCTTCATACCATATGCTGAATTCAGCACTTGACTGGCCTAGCTTATTTTTTGCTACAGAGCAATGACAACACACCTTACTCATCACTTCAAAGTCAACAACATATCCGGTGAGCATATCTATTACACATCCTACACCGATAAGTGAGGTGTGACTACGAGATTAACCACGTTTCTTCAAAACTAACACTTAAGTCAGCGATTCCAGCTCCATTCTCGTACGCATTTTTTAATTTCTCGATGGATCTTCGCAAATATGTTTTCAGATGCCAGAGTACATGCATTATCCAGCGGTCTCGCACACTTCCCATATATGTAGTTGATAAAAAAAGGATCTATATTCATCACCATACAAAATTTTTCTATAGCTGAATAGTCTTTCCCAATATGTGAAAAAGCTTGAGTTATTCTCAAATTCACATCATGGTCGGTCGGAACAGACTTTAGAGATGTGCTTACAACAGTTTTATTTTCATCACAATTGCTACACAATATTTTTAAATTGTATGAAAATCAAAACTTGGCTCCAAGCTCCAGTTTCAAAGTTTGTTTTTCACAATATTGGCACTTTGCACTTCGAAGAAGATTGTTAACTTGGTTAAAGTCCACCAATATATAATTTCCAACTGCAGAGGTATCCTTTTTTTACCACAGTGTTCAATTTTTCCAGGCGTACATTTGAAAAAACTGAATTTTTGTTCACTTCACAATCAACTTTCGCTTTACACCATTGCTTTTCATTCATTTGCAAAGCACTAACTGAACGTTTTCTAAGAGGCATATTAGCTATAATAACAATTAATAAAATGAATTATGATTGAAATAGCATTAAAAAATGCTGTTTTAGGTTTCTATGAAGTTAAAAACAAATGAAAATAAAATCACACAGCAAGCGAAATTGGCAAAGCTAATGTAAATAAACAACTTTGCTGATAGTTACAGTCACAGCTTAACGGATTCCTCTTCTTCTCTGTAGTTTTTAATGTAAAATAATGGATTTATTCTCTAGTAAAAAAATGTAAACTTTGAGGTGGGCGTGGCATTTAAACTGCTGACAGAGCTGTCAAAATATTTAAAATGCATTTACTGCGTTTAAAATAATCAGATCGTTTCGAAACTTCACTCAGTTATACCAAAGGTATCAAACTAAATTTTAAACTAAAAATTGAAAAAACGATATTTTCATCGATTTTCGGGTTTTGAAAGGTGCCAAGTCAACTTAATTGCAAAAGATGTAACCGCATTATTTTCATTGTAATCGTAATATTTGCGAAGAACCCTCTAATGTTGATTTTCGTGACAGCCTCTGTACCACTCTTTCTAAGAAAGACTGTGTTCCTGACTTAATTAATCCATTGACCCCGGAGATTATGAATAAAATCTCCAAATGACATAATAATCTATACCGATGGCAGTAAAGAAAGAAAATCACAAACGGAAGTAACTGCGAAGACCTCTAGATTCTATCTAATAACCGTAGTTTAATTCAACACCTCGAGACCCGGGCCCACATAGGAAATAAAATCAGTTTATCTATCCTACGAAAATTTAAGCTCTTTTACCACCATAGGAAAGTAGACTTTCAATGGTTTCCGTCCCATGCCAATATCTACGGTAAGGAATTCTCTGACACTTTTGCAAAGGTAGGACTAGACAATCCTGTACCTTCCATCTCAGAGATCACATATTTAGAATTTTCTCAAGGCAAAAGGCCCAAAACAAAGAAAAAAATGTTTCATATTGGTTATAACAAATCGTTTTATAAATGGTATAAAAAGGCAAAAATACTATGGCTTTCTTTTATGTCTACCTTTGTGACAGAAGGTCCAACACTTGTCTGTCCCGACTTGCCAGAGGGCACTTAATATAAGTCTCACTTTTTCTGGAGGCAATAAGGAATTTTCTATTTGCCCTAAATGCCAGCTAGAACAGTCTTCAACTCAGCACATTTTGGAGTGAACTGAAAGATATCAATGATAGTCCACTTCTAGTATCGGACTTCATTAAAGTCAATGGTTTCACTAATCTCTGGTCTGTGTGTGTGTGTGTGTGTGATTTCATCTGACCAGACGAGATATTAGTAACAACAATTTCTTGGAGCGCAAATGTCTATGGTATTGTGACTGTATTTTTGAAACTTTTTCTCATCGTATTACGACAGTTTCGTGTTTTCCAAAACTAAGAAGGTTGGAAATTTTAAAAACATGTTTAGAATATATTAATTTTTTGTGAGAGATGGACATAAAAATATAAACATTTTCCTTAAATGACACAATACTTATCAAATAACGGAGAAATTTATTTTTACATGGAGGTTATAGAATATTAATGAACTATTTTTAATTTTTTTATGTAACTGTAATGTCGAAAAATGAAATATACAATGCTTTAACGTAATATATCCATTCGATAGAAGTAAAATTGTATCATATTATTAATTCATTTTTAAAACAACAGATTAAAACATAAAATTTAATTTTTCACTGTTTTAAATCTATTCTTTCTAAAAAAAAATTGGTTATTTGGAAAAAAATTATAATGTTTCTTTATCTTCAACATTCGTATTGAACAGTGAGTTTCAAACTTTGTTCCACGGGTAACAGTAAAAAATCGAAAGTAAAATAATAAGTGCTTATGCAAAATGGATTGACGTGTTCTCTGCAGATTTATAGAACCATAAGTATCTGAAGCATCTTTGTCATTAAATTTGAAAACTTTATTTATACATAAAACTTCACCTTGTAACACTTTTTAATTGTTATTATAGAACAACAGACAGTATTAAAATGTTTTCTTTTTTTCTAACTTTGTGAATATTCTATTGTCAGCAATCCCAAGTTCGACGAGATAATTTCATACTCGTTTGTACGTTTTTATTTTAAACTAAATACACTGCTCAAAACAATTAGGGGAGCAAGCAAAAAGTGAAGAAAACCGTGTGAGACAGCCACGTATTGGCATACAATGCATAGTACACGCGTATCAATGCGCAATGCAGAAAAAAGGCGTAAAATAATTTGGAACTAAGCTTTAATTCTTTGAAAATATGAAAAAAACATGAAAAGATGATTTAGGGCAACAATTTGTTTACATGTAAACGATAAAAAAGGTACTGTTTAGACATGATGCATGAGTTTTAATAGGGCGTGTGGTCTCCTCGAACAGCTAAGATTGCTGCACACCTGTTTACCATGGATGCGATGAGGTTATCGATCAGACTTTGGGGAATACTGTTCCACTCCTCAAGAAGTGCAATCTCCAAGTTTCGGACCGTAGCATGCGGCCTTGGTCGCGCATCAATCCGAGTTCGAGCATGTCCCAAACATGCTCGATTGATTCAGGTCAGAGAGCACGCTGTCCATTTCATACGCAGTATTGTTTCAGCTTCAATCATGTTCTCCACCAGACGAGATCTATGTGGTCGGGCATTATCATCCTGGAAAATAAAGGAATCTCCAATGGCTCCAGTGTAAGGATGACATGAGGTCGAAGTATCTTGTTTGCATACCTTCGGCCTATCAAAGTGCCATTACGAATGATATGTAGGTCCGTACGTCCGCCTATGCTGATTCCACCCCATACCATCCATCCAGCTCTTCTGTATTGTGACCTTTCCTGAACGAATGCGGGGTTATTTCGAGTGCCCCTGTCACTCCATACAAGAACACATCGGGTGCCACAATCTAGACTGAATCGGGACTCGTCCGTAAACAGCACTTGGCTACAATCATGTTGCTCCCACTCTAGATGTTCAGCAGCCCATCTTCTTCGGGCCGCACGGTGGCGTGGGGTCAACGGAATGCAGAACATTGGCCTACGTGCATAGAGCCCTCCCCTCATGAAGCCGATTACGTACTGTTTGGCTGGACACCTTTCGTCCTGTTGCCAAGAGCAACTCTCTTTGCAGCTGGGTAGCATTCTCTGATCTGTTTCGACGGGCTGTTAACTGTATATACCGGTCATCAGTTGATGTAGTGTCGCGTAGCCGACCTGCCCCTGGTCGACGTCTAACATTTCCTGTTTCTTGGAATCGATTCCACAGCCTTGCAACAACACTTCTGGCGACTCCAACAGCGTCCGCGACACTACGTTGTGTTTGCCCGGATTCCAGTCTGCCTATAACACGCCATGCCATGGATTCCGGTAAATCACGTTGTTGAGACATTCCCAAGTAACCTTGTCTCAAAACAAAATATTGCACAATCTAATTTCACAGTTACGGCAATAAAACAGACGTTTTTGCAACATCCCGATTTCTGCCATTATCTTCTTTTTGTGGTTTTTGACGTCATGAATTTTGATTTGCATATAAAGTTTTCTTTTTCCGTTTCCTGGAAGGCTTTACATTATGGATGATTCATTTTATGTTACTTATTGGTATACATCTTTGCTTACTTTTGTTAAAATCATGTGCTCCCCTAATTGTTTTGAGCAGTGTAGTTTTCTAATGTAAAATGCATTTTTTTCAATTCTGAAAAAAAAGCATCTATAACGACGGAAAGGGAATTACTTATTGACACATAAACAGATTCAGCGCTCAAATGTAAATTAAAGTAAGAACAACTTCAAAATTTTAGGTTGCAAATTCATGCAAAATGCACAAGATTCCTCACAATTATAGGCTGGCGTATCATGAATTCTAGCCTAGTGTCACTGAAAACGAGCTGAGTGTCGTTGCACGTTAACTCTTACGAGGCTCAAATGTTCTTTCGTTGGTGTGGAAGTTTGCAGATGGGGATGCCAGCTCAGGTGTCGCCCACGTCACTTGACCTTGGTTACAAAATTATGAGGTCCGTCACCAATAGTTCTCGTGTAGTTTTAAGAGTGAGTTAATAATATAACGTCGTACTGTTATGCTACACGAGAGCTTTGGGTGACGGACCACATAATTTGAAACATGGTCAAGTGACGGGCGACACCTGAGCTGGCACACCCTCTTCTTTCTAACTACCACACCACACCAACGAGAGGACGTTTCAGCTTTGAACAGATTTAACGTGCATCGCTGCCCTTACACGCAGGTCTTTAGTGGTACTGGGCTCGAAATCCTGACATGGCTGCCATGATCCGATACCTGACCACTGGGCTTCCGCAGCCCCCATGTAGGTTTAAAGTGCGGCGTTGGCGCAATACTCATCTTTTCACTCTCTGACAGAACCATACACATTTCAGAGCAATAAATTTAAGTGGAAAATATTTCTCAACTTGAATGACTACATAAATTGCAGAAGTGGCTACAGAATATGAAATGCGACTGCAGAAAATTTCCATAGACCTAGACTTCAACAATTAGTGTAACAAAAACTCCAAACTTATATATCCTAGTTACTAAATATAATACATGGGTAGGTGACTTTTGGATTACAAATTAATATTATGAATCTATATCTTAAAATAACATTTATATTTTTAAAAAGAAAATAGAGTACATTATATTCAATGTCGCTATACATCAAGTAACTATAATACATTTATGTATTTATCGGAAATGCACACTACAGATAAAAATTCAGTTACAGAGTAGTGCATGGCAGAAAAACGAACAACAAAACCATGCAACTCCACCAAACACAATTGAAGAGACAAAAACAGTTTTAAGAAAAACACATATTAACTACACACACATTAAAAACATAGATACTACATCCCAGTCATATATTTAAAAATATATTAAAAAACATTGAGGATAAAAACTAATGTATGTTAAAAGTTCAAAAAACCCTAAAACTTTACATATGAAAACTTTGAAAGACATAATGTAATGAATGATAAAATGGACAACAGAAGGATTCTCCTGGCCGTGTGGACATTTAAATTAGTCAGGCAGACACCTCGGGGAAGAAAGGACATGCCACCGACCGTCTGCGAAAAACTATCGTTGTTTCTATAATATTAATCTTCTTTTGTAATTGTAACTATGGTCAATTAGAATGCGCCATGAATTTAAATTATTTGAGCTAGCCGCACTTGTATTATTTTTGAGAGCAGTTTACAATATTGAAAATAGCAGCTCTTCAACTGTTACAAAATTTATAAAACTTAAGCAGAGTGAAAAATTATCTATACCAGGGGGTCTACTACCTTTTAACTGTGGCGTAACAACCTATCAACCAATGTGATTCAGTGCCATACAGTTGGACATTTTTGAAAACAATTCGATTCCCGTGATTATGCAAGTAGAGTTAGAGAATAGAGGTGAATAATATAGGTTGCTTTTGTTGTTTTATTATATATTAGTTTTTGCATCATTCAAAGACATTTCTTAACATAAAACTAAATAGAATAAAACATACGTATTTCTTCAACAAAAATTAAAAATAATTAAATTGTACATACATTATGCATTTTTAAGCATATTTATTAGTTTGGGGAAAAGAAATCCATTACTTTTACACTAGATGGCTGTAGTGTTCATATCTCGTGATCTATCAATCAAACAATTTCCAATTTATACTCGTTTTCAAGGTGACTTTTCGCACTAAAAACTTATTATACTGTTTTTGTTTGGTTCATTCAGTCATGAGTTACAGGGTAATAAAAATGGAAGTCAACAAAAGGGAAATTCGGTACACTTTACAGTTTTTCTTTGATAAAGGCGAAAATGAAACCCAGGTGGCAGAAATTGTGAATGGTGTTTATCGTGCCGATATTGCAACAGCTAATTGCGTGCAATTTTGGTTTCTTCGATTCCCTTCAGACATTTTGATGTTAAAGGTGCACCTCGCACAGGCAGGCCCATCTTTGAAAATTTCGATAAAATCACAGAAATAATCGAAGTTGACCGACTTGTTAGTAGTCGTAGCATCGTCCAGGAGCTAAAGATCGACCATAAAACAGTTTTAAACCATTTGCGCAAAGTTGGATTAAAAAAGAAGCTCGATGTTTCGGTGCCACACCAATTAACATTAAAAATGTGATGGATCGAATTTCCATCTGTGAAGCCTTGGCCAAATGGAATGAAATCCACCCTTTTTTTTCTTAAGCGGATGGTGACTGGGGATGAGAAATGGGTCACATACGATAATATTGGGCGAAACGATCGTGTTCAAAGCGCGGTGAAGCAGCTCAAACGGTGGCCAAACTAGGACTAACATCCAAGAAGGTTCTACTGTGTATTTAGTGGCCCTGGAAATGAATAATTTATTATGAATTGCTTCCGTATGGCCAAACACTAAATTCAGTTCTCTACTGTCAACAACTGAACCGTTTGAAGATAGAGATTGGCCAGAAACGGTCAGAATTGGCCAACGGAAGAGGTGTTGCGTTCCATCGGGACAAAGCCAGGTTACACACGTCTCAAGTGACTCGCCAGAAAATCTGGGAGCTTGGTTGGAAAGTTTTAATACATCCACCATATAGTCCATATCTGGCACCAGGTGAATATCACCTTTTTTCTCACATTGACAAACTTCCTGAGCGATAAGAAATTGGGATCAAGAGAAGATTGTGAAAATCGATTACTAGAGCCTTTTCGCCAATAAGGACCATGACTACTATGAGAGATGACTTATGAAGCGTCCTTTAAAATGACCACAAATTATGCAACAAAACGGTGCATATTTGACCCAAGTTGGACAATCTGAAATATGTCAAAATAAAAAAGTCTTGAATTTCATGCAAAAATAATGGATTTATTTTTACCCAACCTAAAATTAAAATAAGAAATATACAGTATAAAGGATGAGTATTTCCCTTTTTTATAGTTAAATAAAATGATAAATAAAAATTTTAATGCGGACCTAGTTCTTGCATTGTTCTTCTTTCATATCACAAAATAAGAGTTAGAATTCAATTTGATTCGATTATGAGCATTCAGTTATTAAACAATTTCTCTGCGGACACGAAATATGTTTTTATATGAAATAAGACTTTTTTCTTAGATATGTAGTGCCAAAATTGAAAAGCATATTACATGTAATATTATCTCATGAAACAGTTAAATCTCTCCAGCAATGACATTCAATAATTTACAAAATAACTGTAAGTTTAGATTCAGAATTATGTTTCATATTTTTTCGTAATTCCGTAAATATCCATAATTCTGGAAATGTTTGTCAAATAAGGTCCAATACAAATTATTCCAATTCCATCCACTCAAAAATTGCCAAATTTGTTGAGTAGTGCAGAGTGCCATTGAGAATTGTACCACGTGCCATAGGTCGCCGACCCCTGATCTACACAACTAAATCTCGCTTTAAATAACCATCATGAAACAAGGAATAGTTCCTCAAACGAAGATGAACTACTGTTTAAAATATCAATATAGTCAATCATATTATCAATGAGAGAGAGACTTAATAAAAAAAAATACACAAAAAATCTCGTCCTGACTTCGAACACTGAACAACAAAAACTTTGCGTAGATAAGAGGATAAATCCTGAGGATAAAAATGTTTTTTCTACAAGGCGTGTCCGTAAACTAAGAGCCGTTTTGGAAATTATGTTGGAAACTATTTTTCTACATGGTTACCACAATTGTTCAGACATTTGTCATGTCAAGAAACCAAGTTGTCTATACGCTCTTCAAAGAAATACCCGTCATAGAAGAGAGCCATTCCTGAACAGCTCTTTGTGGAAACATCATAAAGCAATCTTACTATAAATCATCAGTGTTTTTGCCACGAATTGTCTCACTCACCTTTTCAACCAAATCCTCATTAACAACAGAATACCTCCCCTCCGTGCTTCGCCATGAACATTGGTGTGCATGTCTTTGAACTCTCGAATCCATTTTCTCACCATTCCGTAACTCATTACATTTTTACCCTCTACAAGTTGACGGTGGATTTCAACTTGTTTAATATTCCTTGCGTTCAAAAAACGGATTACAGAACACACTTCATTGTTGGTGGGATTGGCAATCATCTTAAACATCTTGAACGCTCACTAACACGCGATAAAAGCAACACAATCCAGATCTAAGGACATCATTGTACTAACAATTAACCAGAGATACGTATGAACAAGGGGTTCAACTCCAAAACTACCACTGGGGTTGTGGTGAAACAAAACGTACCGAGTTTCCGGACATGCCTCGTAAAATATAAGTAGCTCATGAACCTAGTTAACACATTTTCAAGAATTTCGGTTTTATATTTCTTATGAGAGTCTTAAATAAAGCTGGAATATTCAAGATTCGAGCGGAAAACAGCAAAATAGTAAACATTTAATATTGTATCTAAGCTGTCATCGATTCTAAGCCATATCTTAATATCTTTACATAATTTTGAGAAAATGTTTTAGAACAATGTCTACAATCTTCATCAATATCCGATACTTAAGAATTTTTTTAAAAAAAAATTAATGAGAGAAATTATAAGAAGTAAATAATTTACTGAAGTGAAACTTTTTTTTGCGCTCGAGAGTGAATGCGAAAATTGCCGTTTTTGCGTAACAGTGAAAAAGCGAACGGAAGTAGTCTTCTCCCATCCCCCTCGAATCTTCGCCATGGTAAGGAGAGAGCGAGAGGAGGAAAAGGGGAAGTGTGGACACTGCGTAACTTGTGTCATATCGGTTAAAAAGTTGGATAATTGCCCACGTCTCCGACTGGTCAACTTGTGCCCTTCTGGTTAGGGTTCCTTTTCCCCAGACCGGAGAACATTATCAGTAGTCGTATCAGTTGCAGTGTGGACATTACGGTGTAGACAAAATAGCTCTCGCAGCAAAAGCGTGCCTTTTTAAAATTTTCTTTAGATTGTTGGCTACATGGCGATGTGTAAGGTGGCTAATGTATCTCTTTAATTTTTATTTGCGTTGAATTATTATTAATTCCAGTCAGAATGCCTAAATCAAATGCATAAAGAGGAAAAGAGTTTCGTGAAAGAAAGAAAGACTAGCAGCAAGTTCAGTCAAACAAATGACAACGAAACATAACAATAGTGCAAATTCATCAAGTGCTATTGCCAAATCTCGATCAGAGTGCATGAGAGGATATAAAGCAAAAAAAAAAAAAAAAAAAAAAAAAACATTGCAAAATACTCTCTGAATGCCGAGTTTAATAGCAAACAGAAAAATAGTGCAAATTCATCAAGCGCTATTGGCAAATCTCCATCAGACAACAGATGAGAGAAGATCGAACATAGAAAAAACATTGCAAAAATACTCTCTTAATGCCGAGTTTAAGGGATGGGAATGCTATCGACACTTTTCGAATGACAGCACAGATTAATACGGACTTTGTGAACCCCTCCCTGTGCCGTCAACTACAGAATCCTCAAAAAGTCTAGTGCGTGTTGGAACTGATGCATGTGAATCGATAATAAATTCGGTACAAAGACTATGATTACAAAGACAATTACGTTACAAAGACTATGATTTCCATAAAAATGCGTGGCCACGGTAGCCAAGTGGTCAAGGTATCAGATCGTGGCTGGCGTGTCATGAGTTAGAACTGAGTACCACTTTAAGATCCACCATGTAGGTGAGGGATGCACGTTATATCTGTTGAGAACTCAAACGTCCTCCCGTTGGTGTGGTGTGATAGTTAAGAGAGGGGGAGTGCCTGATCAGGTGATGTCCTCTTCACTTGACCATGGTTCAAAATTACGAAATCCGTCGCCAAAAGCCCTCGTGTAGCTGAGCAGTGCGCCGTTAATATTCACTAACCCATAAAATTGCTCACAAAGATTTTCAAAAGATATTCGTTGATAATCGTTTCGGTCCCTGGTGTTTCATTCGTGATAGATTATGGTTTAGAGATTATTTAAGAACGCCTGTTGCTGAGCAGAAAAATATTTTACCGCAAATTACTTTAGAAGACATTAAAAGAGTGTTACAATTGCCGACAAAGATTAAGTAAGAAAATTATACCACATTTATCAAAAAATAATAGTTTTGTGTACCCAGAAATTCCAGCAAATCTTCCTACTTTGGATTTGGTATCGGACAGACTCAATTCGCCACGAATACTTTTCATGCAAATTAGGCGATTGAGACATGTACACGGTCAGTATGGAATATTAGAGCAATAATCAATGTTTCAACTTCTCCAAAGTTTCACTTCTATCGCGTGGCGTTCCACGCACAATTTTTTTATTTTTTTTTTTATTTTTACCAATAGTAAGATCTTTCAAATACACACATGAACCTATAATGACTCTAACCCTAAGTATCATGTTTTGAAAATGATTCGTCACTTCCATTGTCACAGCTAATTTCAAAATGTGTGCCGGCATCGTCATTTTCCCACACTTTGACTTCTTCCGTGCCATCCAATGCATGTGCTATGCAACATTTTTTAAAAGAAAGCATAATTGAAAATTTTAAAAGAATTTAGAAGACTCTTGAACATTTGGAAGCAAAATTTATGTCATTTTATTTGCGCCATCGACATATATTTGTTTCATCCGTGTCAAATTTTCAGTCTGTATTTATTTGTTTCCATTTTTTTCTGCATAAAATGTGTGTGAGTCTCCCGTTTCATTCTTGAGTGATAGTGAACTTGTTTTCATGCTCTTACGGCTATCTTTGATGCTTAGATAATTAAAAGAAAGCGCAAGCAAAGAGAAGGATATTTAGGATAGACTGAATGCTGGAGATAAACTGCGGGATGGGATAAGTCATCGATGCAAGTGGCCAGAATGGATGGCTACATTTTCCCATTGAAAGAGGGTGGGAAATAAATTTCCCCCATCCAGCAAATGTTTTGCTTTCGATTCTTAGCCGCACCTGATTTTTCAGTATGCGGAATGTTGATTCGCGTTTAATATTATTTTAAGACATATTCTTTTCTAAGTGTGTGGGGAATGGAGTTCACCGAAAACACCTTATAGTTCTAAGAGTTCTGTGAATCGAAAAAAATTTGAAGACCACTAGAGAAATGAGCAGATGCCTTCTATGTCTATTTTAACACCTTTTTTTTAGGTCTGAGGATGCACTTCTTTTCCCGGCATTACAACTGAGACCCTCCCTCTGCTCCCGATCCTTATCGCGCTTCTCTTTTCCGTGCCTGGAGGAAATGATTCTATTGAAAGAAGTACCAGGAGAAATTCATTGGCAGTGTTGGAAATCTTCCGATAACGTTTGTGCCAAAAACCTAGCAATAGACAACACCATCTGGATGTAATGTACAGTTTAGAATCTCCACCGTTCTACCCCTTAAGACAGGGTTGACCAACCCGTGGCACGCGGAGTCGTAACTGTGGCACGCGAAGACTTATTGAAAAATTACAAAAATGTTTTGAAAATATTACTGAATTAATTGAATTACAATATAGAAAAATTATCACGAAGAGAAAATGTAAAAAAAAATAAATTTTTAGCGTGAGATTTTAAAGGCGCTAAGCAAAATTTTTTTTTCTTTTCATCAGTATAGCGCCAAAAATGAGATCATCCTCCAAAACGTACAATTCCACAGCATTGTAACATTCCGAGGAAAATGTTGAGTAACATGAGACTAAAAAGAAATAAATTCTCTCTCACTCGGATGGTCGAATCTGCCCTCCCTGGGGACGGGCGGATGTTTTTTTAACATCTCCGATTTCCACTCGAATTTCATCTTCTGCATGCAGTGCTGAAGTTTTGTGCTTATAGCTACTGGAAATCAGTGTGCTGTCAGATAGAAAGGTTTTCCGAAGGTGTTGGCTATTTACGATTTCTGTAATGCAGTGGTTCTCAAACTTTCACTACTGGCGCCCCCTTTTCAATCACAATTTTATCCCCCCTTATACATTAAAAATGTACTGAATGCTATAATAATGCACTTTGACGCTAAAGCTACAATACGATCATAATTATAAACCGTACAAATTAACAAGATAAGTATTAAATTTTGTATATCTTAATTTTAAGCAATATATATATATATATATATATATATATATATATATATATATATTTCTACTTTTCTTACATAATTATTTTGTGATTTTCTGCATTAAGAGTTTGGGAGAGTTTGTTACATAATTGTAGTGATTGGTTTTATCATGCTCTCTGAGTTATACTTTCTCTGAAGTTTTGTTTATTTTATTTGGTTTTCCTACCGAGTTGCAAAGGGGGAAGGTTGGCGCCTTCAAACTAGTTTAACCCCACTTATTCGGTCCTAAGTCGAAATTGCTTTCTGACTCGCTAGGTTCTTCTTTTTGTAGTTCTTTTATTTCTCTATAATTTTTGTTCTTCATGTTCAGCTTTCATATTTTTATTACGTTATTTCTTGTTATGTTCTTTATCTATTATTTCTTGTTTTTGATAAATATTACATATTTCTTTTATATATATTTTATGCATTCATTTGGCTGTTTTGCGCCTATCTATGTATAAATCTATTTACTAATGAGTTTGTTCAGTTATGTATGTAGTCAATATAGAGTATGTTTGCTTATAGCGAATTTTGAAATCGCCATTAGATTCAAAATCTTGTCTATGAATGTTTTTCTTTATTAAGTTTTATTTGGCTTTGTTCTTTTTCCTTGTGTGTTTTTCTTGTTTATATAAAAATATTATGCCAACTTCTGATTTTGTGCCTATAAAGTAATTGTGGATATGTTATCTATGAGTGGATTAGATTTTTGGAATTATTGCTCATTATTTCACTTTATATTAATGTGATTGTAAAAGCTTTTGCTAGTGATATTTTATTTGGGTCCTTTCATTATACCTTTAACTTTTAAAATAACTATGAATTTGAGAAATAACAAGTTTTAAGCGACTGGCAATTTGTTATACCAGGGTATGGCATTGCTCGGTGGTACAGTATAATGGTATCTGTACCATCGTCATCCATTTACCATTTTTATGAGACCTTATGTAGAAATTTTGTATATATTTGGGTATGGCTTTAGTTAGTTGTGGTGATGGGCACAAAGGTTCTGAGTTGGCATATAAAAAAACTATAATTTTTTTTAAATAATACAAAAAATGTGTGAATTGTTTTGATAATCAGAATTTTTTGCTTTCCCTTCAGTATCTAAACATTGTCGTGTTAGAATTTTTAAAACTCGAATTTTTTGGAACTCTAAATATAAGAATTTATATCGTACAACAAAACGAAATATTCATTTTCCGATAGTATAGATGAAAATCAAAAGAGATAATGATTTTCGTAACATATTAGAAACTCGGTTTTTCAGAGATATTCATGCTTTGAAACTAAAATTTAGATCTTGCACTGATAAAAGATGCAAGGCGTGTGACATGATGAGTGGGGAACAGTTGGGTATGGATGCAGGTTATATATTTTTTGTAAGACTTTTAACTGTGTTTACAAAATGACATGCAACATATGTAAATTTGCTTACATAGGTCAGACCTCTCTAACAGTATCAATATTAGATTGAACCAGCATAGCTCTGATACAATGAAATTTGATTGCAACAAAAACCAGGCTAAGATTGAGATAGGACACTTTCATAAACATGGATTCAATAACATAACTGTACATATACTTAGAATAGTGCCAAATATTAAACAAAGATTATGGTTCGAAAACTTTTTTATAGATTCATTTAGATCATATTATCATATGGTTTGAATGTTATATGGAAAGGTGAAAGTGTCTTATTAACTTTTAAACAAAATCCGAGAATTCATTATATCTTCCGAATTTTAATAAATTTATTGATAATAGTAAAAAATATTCGTTTAGCGAAAATTTCAAAAGCTAAACGCAGAAAAAGAGTTACTAGAGACATGTCAACCCTCAAGAATTCTATGTTAGAATTAGCTGCTAAATTTGATGATAACTACAACACAGGCTTAATTAAATCGTTTATGTTTGGCTTGAATAAAACTGAAATTAAAATTATGACATATATTTTAAGCAGATATAAATTTCGAGATTCTCATGGTATGCATATGATTCGAGACCTTAATAACTATTTAGTACAAAAAATGAATATTAAATTAGATGCAAGTGAAAATTACTCTACAGAATATTGTACATTATTATATATATATTTATGAATAAATCCTTTAACAAAATTAATTTTTCAAGTATATTTCAAAAAATATCAATCCTTTTTCCTATTAAAAATATTATTATTAAAAAGGTTTCCAAATACAACAAGAAATTTGGTAGATTTATATTTAATTATAATCAAATCTCGGAGCTCTAAGTTCTGAATCATGTAGATGCAATCTATATCGAGACTATATTGATGATTATCATCAGCACGTTGTCACAGGAGACCTTAGCATCGTGAAAGATGATTTGTTAAGAAATTTTATGGAAAAAGGTACCGGTTTTAGACTTATGATCACAAAAATAAATCTAATGTTATGAAACAAATCATAAAAGATTTAAATAAATTCTACCTTAAAATGGCAATTAAATACGGAATGCCGATTGAAGCATTCAATCAATTTAGATCTTATGTAGCAACAGAAATTCGGGAATTAGATTTTACTGTTGAAAATGAAATTATGTATAAAGATCTTAAATCATCAATAGTAAATATCCAAAATGACTTCGTTATTACATATGTTGATAAGGTCTCTGCTAATTATGCCATAATTTGTAAATATTTTTACAGTAAAATATTAAGTAACCACATTTTAAATAATAATTCATTTCAAAAATCAATTCACAATAATAGAGAAGATGATAATCGTCTTTTAGCTTTGAACAAAAGACTGAATATTCATCTAAATAATATTAAATATCCAAGTATTTTTTTAACACCAAAATTTCATAAAAGCCCTATAAAATTCCGTAGTATCACTAATGGATACAATACATATATCACGAAGTCTGGGAAGATCTTGCAATCTCTTCTTCAAAATCTAATTGATAATTTACAAAACACGGCAATTATTAGAAATAGCTTAGAGATTGCTAGAGTTACTAAGGATATGTTGATTTTTCTATGCATGGTTTGATTTCGAGGACCTTTTTTTTTAATTCTATAGATATTGACGATATGATTAAGGTTCTTCAGTTAATTTATGAAAAATATGAATTATATACTTCAATGAAAAAGAAAAATTTGATATTCTTGTTAACCTCATTTTTAAAAGAAAATTTCATTACATTTGATCATAATCTTTATAAACAGATCAAGGATTACACCAGGGTGGTCCAGCTAGTAATTGTTTAGCGAACCTATATTTACATTTTTTGAAATAGATCATGTTATAAATGATTCTTACTTAATTTATCGTTATATAGATGATATAATAATTTTTGGTAAAAATAGTGAATACAAACCAAATATTACATTCTACCCTGATTATCTCAAGCTCCTTAAAACTAACTTGAACTCTAATAGGTTGGAATTCTTGGATTTAGACTTGCATCTTATTAACAATAATGTAGTCAGTAACATTTTTGACAAAAGAAATGCGTTTAAGTTCCATATAATTAAAATTCCCGTATGGAACAGTAAGTTTCATATATCAATTTACAGAAATATCATTTTGAATTTTTATTTAGAAATGATAACTTAACTACGCACAAAATAGATAAATACAATAATTTAAAAATTTTTTTTTCAATGTTGTTTAGATCATGAATAACCTTTTAATTTCTTGAGATCTTATATTCATCACAAATACATTAACCGTCTTAATGCTTCGAATTCCAAATCCACCACACAACAATAGGTTTTCAAAGTCAGCATGTTAGTGGTCTTGCTGTGAAGATTATATCATAACACTCATATCACAGTTTACATTTTTCCACACACATCTTAAACATCTTACACATTGTTGACAACCAACCAAATTAGATCCTAGCAAATTTACATTTTTGACAATCAACCAATTCAAATTTTACGATATTTGATTGTCGTCATTCTATACTTGTCTTTGCTGGCTGGTTTAAAAGTCAGCTCGAAAGATGTGTTTATGTTTTTTCGAATTTTTTAACTTGGTGAATAATTGACTTTCATTAATGGCAAGATGCTTGTTTCTCTTCTAAAAGCTTTGTGAGTAAAGAAATTTTGTTAAATTATTTTTTGAAAGATACTTTTCTTATGTAATTGTTCTAGTATTTTTCTACTTTTCTTACATAATTATTTTGTGATTTTTCTGCATTAAGAGTTTGGGAGAGTTTGTTACATAATAGTAGTGATTGGTTTTATCATGCTCTCTGAGTTATACTAACTCTGAAGTTTTGTTTATTTTATTTGGTTTTCCTACCGAGTTGCAAAGGGAAGGTTGGCGCCTTCAAACTAGTTTAACCCCACTTATTCGGTCCTAAGTCGAAATTGCTTTCTGACTCGCTAGGTTCTTCTTTTTTGTAGTTCTTTTATTTCTCTATAATTTTGTTCTTCATGTTCAGCTTTCATATTTTTATTACGTTATTTCTTGTTATGTTCTTTATCTATTATTTCTTGTTTTTGATAAATAATACATATGTCTTTTATATATATATATATATATATATATATATATATATATATATATATATATATATTGCTTTTTAGTTCGATTCATTATAAAAGCGTGTTTTTAGTTTGTTTTTTAAAACTATAATTTATTGTATAGTTATTTTTACTATACACTATAAAAATCACAATTCAGTGAATAATTTTATTAAGAGAAAATATACTTACCTACTTTCAAGGACTTTTCAATTTTTCTTAGAAAATTTGAGAAAAAAAATCCAATAAAACTAAAGAAAATGTTCCAAATGTGCGTGTCCTTATTAAAAGGACATAAATCACAGACTCTTTTCGCTAACAACACAGGAACGTTATTTTTCCAGCTAAATTCAAATCAACTCAAACATTTCATGTCTCACGATTTTCTGATACTTACTTACTTTCGCTATATATATCTTGATTAATATGCATTATTTCAGTAGGTTCTACAATTGCTTGATCAGTTTCAACTTCCTTTAATAGGGATCACAGATGCCCATTTTTTAAAATTCTGCTTATTTATATTTATAAACCATAATAAGTCGTACAACGCAGCAATAAAAACTACAAAATTGCTCATAGGGAAAGTGTAGCAGGTTCTAAAAAAATAATTGTGTAAAACGTTCTTCATTATGCATTATATGTTTCAGAATACTCATGCTTATCCATATATCATAAAACTCTTTCACATGGAAAAAAGATGAAACAGAAATATATTATACATATTTACAACTTCCCTAAAAAAAGACGGAGATAACCATACCAGTAAGTTCGAAGGTCAGCTAAAGTAATATTTTAGGTTAAAAGAAACGTAAAAAAAAATCTCTCATCGTTCTCATATTGACCGCAAAGCAAACAAAATATTTGTTTAATTTGGTTATAGGATCAAAGACGGTTAATGAGCGTTTGAAGTGGAATCTTTTATTTTTGATGATCACCAGTTGATAAAAATAAATTATATCAGTGTAAATGTGTATTTTTATTATGTCAGAAAGCATCTTGTTTTACTTCATTCCAAAAAATATTTTTAAACCTTTTATTTTCAATATGCTCGCCCCCCTCGCAGGGTTACCGCGCCCCCAGGGGGCGCGCCCCAGTTTGAGAAACACTTCTGTAATGTTAAGAAGTAATTCTGCAATATAATAGGAGAGCAGTTGTTGATTTGTTTTTCTATCTGTACAAAGTAGCTGCTTTTATAAAGCAGAAGGAGTGAGAACTTGCATTTCTAACTAATCAGAATGCTGGATTCGGGCCGAAAAAACTTGCAGTGTAGATTGTTTCTAGCTGTCAAACTCAGTTGATTTTAAACTCTATTTAAAAGTCATCTGTTTAGAGTTATCTGTTTTCTCTGTTTAGCAAGATGTTAAGCTGTTTTCCTTTTCTAAAATTGTTTTAGAGTTTAGCTTTGAGCATAGTTGTTTTTAAAAAAAATTATTTTCAATATGTTTATGAGTAAACCTTCGACATCGAAAAGATATTATGAAGAGGATATTGCAGCACGTGATTTTAAAATTGTCTGGGAAGAACAATACTGATTAACACATCAAAATGCTTCAAGCCTACTTGTTTTAATATGTGGAATTTGCATAGCTGTGGCAAAAATTTAACTTGGACCCTTATTTCAAACAACAAATATCCTAATGGATGGAATTTTCGAACCGAATTTATCAACAACAACAAAAAATCTTTAGCCGGCCAACATTTTTTGTTCCAGAACAAGAAATGACGAAATGGAAATTATGGTGAAGGCTTCTTATGCATTTTCTTTATTGTTAGCAAGCAAAAAAAACATATTCTGACGGAGAGGAGATAATAAAAAAGTAGCCTTGTAATTTTCGCCTAAAACGCCGGTGATGTGAATGTCAAAAATATGGAAGAAATACTGTCATGCATCGTATAGATGAAATGGTCCAAGATGTTGGAACGCAAATTGTCTCTGGACTTCAAAACTGCAAATAATTTTCATTAACTTTGGATGAAAGCTGTGATGTCACATATAATACGCAGTTAAGCATCTTTGTGCGTTGCAGGAACAATAATTTTGATACTGTGGAAGAACTTCTTGATTTGCGCCGATTAGTTTTAACTACAGGTAAAGACCGTTTTTATACACACACACACACACAAGCTTTTATTTAACTTGCAATGTAAAATGTTCGGGTGGAATCTTGTAACGGAATTTTGAAGATGATGCCTGCCACCGACTGACGTGAAATTTTGTAAACGCGTTTAGTTTGGATGACAATGCATGCTTTGCCCATTTATATTTCGATATCACAATTGGTTAAATAGTTATTAATTAAAGTAATTTTTTTTCGGGGGGGGGGATTTTGCTACTCAATTTTGAAGCTGGTGCCTTCAACCGACTGAGCTGAATTTTTGTAAACACGTTTAGTTTGGATGAAAATGCATGTTTTGTCCGTTTATATTCCGATATCGTAATTAGTTAAAGTAATTAATTAAAGTAATATGTTTGGGGGGATTTTGCAACTCAATTATGAAGCTGGTGCCTTCAAACGACTTAGCTGAATTTTTGTATACACGTATAGTTTGGATGACAATCCATGTTTTGCCATTTATATTCCGATATCGCAATTAGTTTAAAATAATTAAATTAATTTGTTGGGGTGGTATTTTGCAACTCAATTTTGAAGCTGATGCCTTCAACTGGTTGAACAGAAATTTTGCATGCACGTTTAGTTAGGATGACAGTGCATGTTTTTGATTATTTATATGCCAATATCGCAATTGGTTAATTGATTGATTGATTGATTGAATACTAACGTCTCACTGTCACACGAGGGCTTTTGGCGACGGACCACGTAATTTTGAACCATAGTCAAGTGACGTGGATGACACCTGAGCTGTCACTCCTCTCTAACTACCACACCACACCAACGGGAGGACGTTTCAGCTCTCGACAGATTTAACGTTTATCGCTGCCCTACACGGCGGGTCTTTAGTGGTACTGGGCTCGAACCCGTGACAAAGCAAGCCACGTTACAATACCTATACCACTCGGCTCCCGCGGCCACTCGCAATTAGTTAAAAAAGATACTAATTAAAAAATTCTTACCCATGTTAGAAGCTTACTTTACCTCTTTACACCAGCCCCCGTGTCGTAATGGTTAGAGAAGCTGATTTCAAATAAATTGCTCAGGGTTCAATTCCTGGGGCTCGCAGTTTTTACATTTATTTTAAATCACTTTCATTTTCCGTCGAAAATTAATTCTCTTGATCAAATTTAAATTTTCACTTTCTTTAACTTTTTTGCACACACACACACACACAAGCTTTTATTTAACTTGCAATGTAAAATGTTCGGGTGGAATCTTGCAATGCAATTTTGAAGATGATGCATTTAACCTACTGAGCTGAAATTTTGTATACACGTTTAGTTTGGCTGACATGGCATATTTTGCTCATTTTTAATACGATATCGCAATTATTTAAAGTGTAATTAATTAAAGTAATTTGTTCGGGTGAAATCTGGCATCACAATTTTGAAGCTGATGCCTTCAACCTACTGAGCTGAAATGTTGTATACACTTTTTAGTTTGGATGACAATGCATGTTTTGATTATTTATATTCCGATATCACAATTAGTTAAAAATATATTAATTAAAAACTTTTACCCCTGTTAGCGTTTTATTCCGCCGATCAGCTTATCGGATTGAGAGCTTAAAAAGTTCCGATTTTTTTTTTACCTTTTTGCAAAACCATCTAATTAATTCTATCAAACTGAAAAACACAAAATAATTACATAATAATCGGAAAGATCATTTATTTCACCACGATACGGTATACATAATTCTTTTTAAAAAATAATGATATTTTCTATTTTTTTTATGATTTTTTTCTTAAATGAGGCAAAAACGATGAATTTTCGTGAAAATTTCTAAATCGTTCCATATGAATTTTTTTTTTTTTTTCTTTTCGTGTTCATGAATCGATAATCAGCACTGAGAAATTTCTATCTTTTATCTTTAGAATCTGTCATTTAAGGCACCGTTTCCGGTCCGTGGATCAAATACTACCGGTCCACACAAGAAATATTAAATTATTCTTCTTTCATTAACTATGGTATATTTTCTTGAGTTAGGGCTCCTTTTATGAAAATCACTTTATATTCCTTGTTAAATCCATTTACATTCATTTTTTTTTTTGGTGTAACTATTTTTAAGTCATGATAATACACAATTAAACTAAAATTATTAAATCAAAACAGTCTAAAATATAAACAATCAACGTTCTCCTTCTCAGCGGGCCGCGGTAAAATTAACAGACGTTGACTGGTCCGCGGAGATAAAATAATTACGGGGCACTGGTTTAAAAAATAAAATGACAGAAACTTTTTTTTTTTGTTAAGATTTTTCAAAAAATACTCAAACTTTTAATAAAACATTTTTAAACTACGTTACTTTTAAAGATAATCGTACGAAGCTCTCTCTCTCTCTTTTTTCGTTTGTAGAAGAGTATTATCCATATTCTGCATAAGGATTGAAAAAATAGTTTACAATTACGGGGTTTAAAATTTTTCTTGCATTTTCGTTTTCAATATAGTATTATAGTAAAAAATGATTTTTGATATTTTGATTATTTTTGCTTTGTCTAATATTGCTTTGGTCTTATAGTGTTTACCCCTCCCTCCATTAACCTCTTGTTGCGGCCCGAGTGAAATATCCATCACATGTACGTGGCCTGGCGGGAAAAAGTTTAAATACCTCTGAGCTAGCCTGCTCAATATTAACAGGCAAATGACCCTACAACAATGATGCGTTGAATGAAATGAAATAACTGAAAAACCTGTCTAGCGATAACTAAAAAGTTAAAAATAAATTAAAAACAAGATTTTATTTAAATGGTCTTAAAATAATAAAATAAACATTTCTTTTAAAACTTTTTTATGCTATCAATTTATAACGTCATTACACAATTTATGATATAAAAGCTTGTCGCGAAATTTACCTGCGTAAATAAACAAGCAAATTGATTAACTTGATCTGATTGGTTTTGATTCTTAAAATTTTGAAACTAAGTACAATTACTTAAATCTTGCGACAAGCTTTTATATCATAAATTGTCTAACGACGTTATAAGCTCATAGCAAAAAAGTTTTAAAGAAAAGTATATTTTATTCTTTTCAGAGCATTTAAATAAAAATTTGTTTTTAAAAAGTTTTTTTTTTTTTTTTACTTTTAATTTTTATTAAGCTCTTGACGTTAACAAACTCATATCAGTGATCACTAGAATCATCCAAGGTTCCTTAATTTTCATTATTTTCTCTACCTTGAAATAAGCTTTATTATTTCTTTTTTTCATGTTTTCATTTTTCTAATTCTATGTTTACGTTTTTCCATTTCCTGATGATTGCGTTCTGACAGATGGCATGATGAAGAAAAAGGACATCATGGTGTTAGAGCCTCTCTCTCTCCCTCTAGATTCAATTTAAAGATGAATTCTGTTTGTTCCCAGCTGCAATCTGTACTCGAGACAGGAATGCGCCTCCTTCCCCTTCTATTTCTGTTCAAAACGAAAGATAACGATACTTCTCTCGCTTCCGCGATCACGATTGCAGTAGATGCAGTTGGATATCCACTTGAGGGCTAACAACTGTAACACCGTTTATATGACACTAACCGTCATCCTCCCCCCACCGGTTATTTATTCCTATTCCCATCGTTCCAATACATAATGGCTACCCTACATGCAAGTTATATAAATAAATTGCCCAAAAGTGGCAAGTGGCATGTAATTTACGGAGTTCCTGTCCCTCTAAGGGACGTACCTCCTCATCAGAATTGATAAATTTAGAGCCGAATTAATGGGGTGACATAAAGTGAAAAATAAAATTTTTTTAAAAAATTAAAAGAGAGAATTAGATGGGCAGACCAAATCTGCCAAAAAACAGTGGCGGACGGTCCGCTCACCGAAGAAAGAATCGCCCAGCTTGCTGCAATTTGATTGGCCGTAGCCGTGCGAATGCAGAAAGTTGGAGTGGAAACTGCTTTAATATAGTTCTCTTTTCTGTTTCAGGATCATCGGCTTAGGCTACTTACTTTTGATGTGTAACATCCTTCCTCTCGGTTACTGGATATTTGAGGGAGTGATTTCGTGAAAATGGACGTATGTGTGTAACAGAATGTGACGTAAGCGCGCGCTACTTGATTTAACCCTCCAACCGGACAGCACGGATTTCTCTGCCTTACTAGAGGCTTCGAAAACGGACCACACTGAATTTTTCGTAAATAATTTGGAAGAAATATATCAAATGTGTATATAACAATTAGAATCATGCTCACAGTTCCGGTCAGTACAGCTTCCACCGAGAGAATCTTCTCAAAGTTAAAAAATTGATTAAGACCTACTTAAGAAGCACGATGAGTCAAGAGAGACTATCTGCGTTATCAGTTCTATCAATTGAAGCTGAAATAGCAGCTAGTATCAGCTATGACATACTCTAAAAAGTGCAGTGAGGCCAAAGCCGAAAAGTTCGTCTATTTTAATTTCTATTTGTGTAATTTTTGTCATCATTTGATTAGCAATAAATATCGTTTACTGATACATTAGTTTAACTATAATTCGGCTTATGTAATTTAACGTTTTCTTGACTGGGAAAAAGGAAGCCTCGCAAACCCAAATTTTGCCGACGTCCACGCGTGGTCTAGCGCCGCCACTGCACACAAGTTTAATATTCACTAAAATATAATAACCAAAAATAATTATGCGTTTTAAATACAGCTTATGAAAGGAATGTGGAAAATCAAACATGCTGTCAGCAAAATAACACTGTTTTTAAGTGAATATTAACTAGCCAGTAAAATATTGTACGAACATAAAGGAGCAAGTTTTCCCCGACAAAAATAAAAAAAGATAACATAAAATTGGAAGAAATAAATTACTCAGATTGTAATTAAATATATTTATAAATTGTACTTAAAAAATAAACAAATAAACATAAAAATTATATATCATCCAGTTTTACCATTTGCCCCAATTCAAGATTTCAATTTTAATTAAATTTTTTCCTTTTAAATTTAATTTCCTAGTAGCATGAGTTATTTAGTTCACGCTTCATAATATAGATGGCGATACGAATCGCTTTTTTGTTTTCTCAACTGCAAGCTGGGGTCCATTGTAAAAATTGTTTTTAAGAAACCCTCCTCCGCATCGGAATGTATCAGAGTCCTTTGATATTGCTCGGTAAAAATGTCCTTTGTTGTATTTCAAAGTCACTTGGTTTCATACGGGTGAATCGGCAGACAATGTCCTCCGTTTTTCACTTTCGTTGTTACTATCACGTCGATGATTTATTGCGGATCCAGATCTGTCTTCTTCACCGGGGGAAGGAGGAATCTGTTTGCAATCAGAGAGGGTAGAAAGCCATTGAATCTAACAAGCGGGGTGAGATACCTCTCAATAGAATGGGCAGGGGTTGTATTAACATTGGGGAGTGGGATCTTGAACATTTAGGTAATTAAATTAATCAGCAGTCGAAAGGTTGATAGCATTAAATGGCTACTAATAGACCGTGACGAAATGGTAAGTTACAAACTTATCATTACAGATGGCAGCACTAGCTGTGCTTGGAGGAGAATACAATATGCGTAGACAACAATTGTTTTTTCCCGGTTTAATGCTTTAAATAATTATTTTCGTTTGAACGTTTCCCGACGCTTTATTGTTTCTTTTCCTTCAGTAGAGCAACTTGAAAGTTTTTTTCCCACTACTAAAGAAATAAGTTGCAGAATATTGTTAATTTTAATTATTTCTTAAATTTGTATACACAGGTTGCTTTAAGATATTTGTAGTAAGCCGATCACTGAAAGTATAAAAATTTGAGTCGTATTTTCCAGTATTCTTAAGAGTCCTATTTTTGTATATGGGTGTCTACTGAAAATAATAAGTATGGTAAGATTTTTCATGGACCTTGTATATTTTCAAATAAGTGTTTAAAGAAAAATAAAAAAATAGAAATACTAACTTTTCAATAGGTTAAGTCTGCAACACTATACAAACAGCGAAAAGAATTTAGGGGTTTTCTACACAAGTTGTAAATTTCTTTCTGCTGAGTTGAAATGATTATAGTTGTGTGTTGTAAAGTTTTATATTTATATCTTAAATGTGGAAGAAATTATTGCAAGTTCGGCTTGCTTGGAAGTCAGGGTCCGAGGGCCCCAGTGCAAGTTACCGCCTAGCTCATTGGTAGCTACGTCATAAAACATAAGTGCTGCATTATTGAATTATTCTCAAAAGCTTTTTTTCTTATAGCATAGTATAAATCACGGTGTTTACGGCTTCGCGCTTCCTCTTGAAAGATTTACAAAGAAGTTTAAAAAATGTTACCTCCTCATAGGAACAAAAGATTTCAAAAGAGAATCATTTGACGAGTGAGTGAATACGGGTTTTTTGGCACAAAAGCAAATTTTGGCTATACCGCGCTAAACATTAGTTAAAAAAGATCTTCCGACGAGGATGGGATTCGAAACCACGCGGGCAGAGTCCAACGGATTAGCAGTCCATCGCCTTAACCACTCGGCCACCTCGTCTAGAATCCGATGAGATAAATTGAAGTGACACAGACTAATGAACATAAGTAATTTAAGTATATATGTATTGTATATATTCGGAAATAGTTTTATGCATTATATTTTGTCTAGCTATTTCGGAAAATTTTTGATCATTTTAAAACGAAGAGCAAAAAATATATTTAAAAAATAAGAGGAGAAAAGAATATAATAAGAAGAGAATATAATTTAAAAAAAAAAGGTTGACTCATATTTTTAACCCACCCCCGGTTTTTTGAACTTTTTTGTCGCCAAGCACGGGGCGATGGTTCGCCAAGCTATCTACCCTTCCTTTTCATTAAAATTCCGTTGACCAATAGGTTCAAAATTAACGTTAGTTACGTTAACTATGGCAACCCTAAAACCAATATATATACAGAAAAATTTAACCATTTCCTTCTTACCAATCAGGATGCACGATATCAAAAGCAGGCAAATCAACATCAAGTGCCCAATACTCTAAGTATGGGACGGAGGAACGCTTCGCGTTCCAGTGCTTAATGATGTCCAGCGATCGGATTTCCTTCTTTTTCACGGTTGAACGATCTGGTTCGAACGATCTTTTTTGGAATTCGTGTGAGTACCGGTTTTTCAGAATGAGTAGCCGAATGGATTATTTAACTATTTCTTTTTTGCTGTTTTGGAAGAAAGGGGACAAATGAATTTGCTTGAATGGTGTATGGGTGAAAATTTAATTTCTAGCAGGTATGAATGTCTAAATGTGGAAAAAAAAAAACATGGTTATTAGAGAAAGGAAGGGAACGATTGATGGGTATGAATGGAGATGCCGTACGAAAGAAGGAGAGAATCTGCATGATGTTTGCAAGAGTATATAAGAAAAGTACGTGGTTCTCTGAGAGTCATTTAAGTGTGTGTGACATTTAATTTTAACGCGTCATTTTTTGGAAAGTCAATGAATGAGTTTGATGTGAAAGATGTGAGTGAATAAAAATACCATGGTTGAATGGTATATGTTTTGCCGAGAGGTCTGCATGGCTGCGGTTTTGAAAGAAAGTGAACCACTCGGTGGTGAAGGAAAAATTGTTGAAATTGATGAGACTATGTTTGGTAAAATGAAGTATGGAAAGGGAAGCCTGCGAATAGTCAATGGTGTGAGTGTTTTAGCTCTTGGAGGGAGAGAGCGGCTGGTTGGCAATGCAACTGTATGTTGCATCACCATTTTCAGATTATAAATTCGTTTTCAATATTAGACTGTAAAAAGACGGTTCGAATCGGATGTCTGGTAATGTTGATTTTTGAACTAAGATTTTATTAGTCAACTTATTGTTTTTTTTGATAGCTCCAGTAACGAGCATATTGACTTTATCCTTGATTATTATTAAAAGCCATTTTTAAGAAACTGCTTTCATCTTCATGCCTCCTCGACACAAAAATTTCACTACTTGCTTTGCCAAAATTTGGGTTAGTTTACCAGTAAGTGTAACAAGAAGTTTAAACTAAGACTTTAAATTTAATTAAATTATGGCTATCAGCAAGCATTATCACAACCATCATAACAGGTTATTCACAAATCATGGTATTGTCTTCCATTACGTTAGTTATTGAGGAAACACTTTAATTGGGAATATAAATAACAAACCTCAGTAGCTCATGCAATGAATTTTCTAAATCTACATTATGTCTACACGGAACAAACTTGCCCATGTCTCTAATTTACCTTTTGGTCGGTCCAACTTCCGACCCAACCCTACTCCAACCATTTTAACACAAAGTCTATTTTCTTTACGGTTACTCAAATTTTATCAGAATGTATGTGTGTCGAACATTCGCAATACATCAATCTGCTCTAATAACCTCAAAATCAGGTCTTTAAATTACATCCATCAAAGCACAAAGAAACTTAAACCTCGATTTTTAATAATGTACATGCCAACTGTCATAACGCATGTGGTGTGCTTCGGTTAGTTCATCCTTAGAGAACGACGAAAATACCACTTCCACAAATCCAGTACAGTGACGCACGTTGCCGCGTTGATTTTTCTACCAAACTTTCCCTTTTTAACAAAAAATAAATCTCGGCTCGCGTCACCTGGTTCAAATTCCCTATACTTTATACATTTGATACGCGGGTACGGGTATCGGTTCCTCTTCCTAACCAAACAACAGGCAGAGTACGGTTTGACTGCCCTATCACGTTTACACCTAAATCTAAAGATACTCTGTATCCTCTCGTAGTGAATTAATTAACATCTGGGATGAACAACAAGTTTTAATTCTAAATGGCTTTCCCGTAACCAAATTAATATCCTTCTGTCTTAAAACAATAGTCCCAGGACCTGGTAGAAACCTTTCTTTCTTCTTAGCGTTAATCATCCTTAAATAGCTACTTCGATCAGGCGGTAATTTAAAATACACAATTGACTTTTCCTTAAAGTACCTTGAAAACCAACATCCATAAATAGCTTTACCGAATAGAGAGTTTCGGAATCTATTCCTTCTGAGCTATTCTTCATAACCAAATTTGCCAATTCCGGCTTTCTACGGTACAATTTTATTAAATTAAGACGATAAATGGTACTGCAATCTCTTTTCCCGGTAAATCTATCTCGAAACTACATTCTGAACCAATGTTAGAACCATTATCCGTCTCTAAACTATCCTTATAAATCTCCCTTGGTTCTGAGAGGCAATCGCATTGCTAACCCGTCTTCCAAGCCTTTCCGCACATCTGATTTACACATGTTTTCCTTTCCCCTTTTAACTGCCCTGCTATCTTAGCCATTGTATGCTTTCGAAAACTTTCCTGATCCACTGTTAACTACTTTTCATAACCCATTAACGTCCTAATGGTATATTTTTCCTCGCAGATATTCTCACAAATCAATCTTTCATGGTTCGCCACTCCCTTTATCTTCTTTTTCAATTCAAAAGAGCCCACTTCAATGTTATCCGGATTTATTACCCGCTGTGCACCCCGCCAGCAGCTTTGACTCTTCACATAACCCTACTTTCATTTTAACTTCACAATCACTATTTCTATACACGTTGAATTCTTTTCCCTTCCACGATCTTAAATAGATTGTTCTTTTTCTGTTTCCTTTCCATCTTACTTCAGACGGGTGGAAACGTTCGTCCATCTCACTGGGGGGTCACAATTCTCCTTTTCAAAATCACAAGACGTGGCATTCTCCACACTTTTATTAAAATACCTGGTTGCTAATTAAAGGCCTACACTTATTAACCGGTTCACTAACTTCTGCGGTACGTTTTCTGACAAAATACAAACATTTGCGAGATCAAGCTAATCCTATTCCCTGCCTTCAATTTATTTTCATTTAACTTATTGCTGAGTTGAGCTCTCAGTCTTTGTAACTCAAATTCCCTAGCTAGTCTACGTTCCTCGAATTTCTTAATTTTCCGTTTTTCACATTCTTCCTCCAAAATACCCTCCAACAAACATTCAACTGACTCTTCGTCATAGTATTTACTTTTGACAAATTCTCCTCTTAAATTCTATCTTGGGTAACGTAATATCAGCTTCTACCCTTAATTCCTTCGCAACTTCTAACAATACGTCTTTTCTTTCTCTTAACAGAAACGCCATGATGCACTAATACACAAAATCAAATCTAAACTTAATCGTTACAAAAATTATACATAGACTCAAAGTAACCTAACAATACACTAGACCTAGACTTAACTATATTTTACCCATATGCGCAAAATCTAAACACACAATAAGCTACACATCAGTGTTCTCCAATTCAACAAGTATAACTACCGTATACTAAAAAAAATTTCACAAATCTATAACAACAACAATACCCTTCTCAATACTGTGTCAACAAACAAGTATAACTACTGTATACTATGTGTGTGTTTCACAAATCTATAACCACAACAACACCCTTCACAATACTGTGCCAACAAAACAATATACTGTATGCTAAATTTCACAAATCTATAACCACAACAATACCCTTCTCAATACTGTGCTAACAAAACAAGTATAAAAACTGTATACTAAGAGTTTCACAAATCTATAACCACAACAATACCCTTCACAATACTGTGCCAACAAAACAAAGTATAACTACTGTATACCAAAAAATTTTACAAATCTATAACCACAACAATACCCTTCTCAATACTGTGCTAACAAAACAAGTATAACTACTGTATACTAAGTTTCACAAATCTATAACCACAACAATACCCCTCACAATACTGTGCCAACAAAAACAAGTATAACTACTGTATTCTGAATTTCACAAATCTATTACCACAACACTAATATTGCACATTTATACACTTCATACAAAACTTAAAATCTTTTTCTAGTCTCTTATTTGTTTACCAACTTTACCTACTCCTTATATTCCTTATTTAAAACATTTTTTACATACAAAATCAATACACAGTTGCTGCCCCGAAAATAATCTCAATGAAAAGACTCACCTTAAAATTTATAGAGGACACACAGGAAAACATCTCATAACAGGCAATTCCAACATACAGGCGGGCACACTTCATCACTAGCAGGAACGGGAGACACTTGTATCCAGCACTTCTCAGCTGGGGATACCACCAAAACATCTCATAGCAAGCAATTCCAAAATACAGGCGGGCACATTTCATCACTAGCAGGAACCGGGAGATATTTGTGTCCAGCACTTCACAGCTGGGAACTACAGGAATAAGGCGTCATTAAACTTGCTCATCACAGTCGAACACGGCTGGCATTTTTTTTCTCTTCACTTAAAACTAAGGATTCGGGCATCTATTTCCTTAAATGCCGAATCAACACCGCTGCCACCAATTCCATATATATATATTAGCTGTAACGTCGTGTGTAGCTATCCATCAATAAATAAGGTTTACAGCCTAATATACAAATACAAGCAAAAAGTTTATTTGCTAACAATTTGTTAGTGAAGTAATATTATTCAGTCTATATGCCAATGCAGTCAGTCTATTCTATTCTCAACGCCACCGGCGTTCATCGTCTTTCCACTCAATCTCGGTATAAGCCCTTTCTCCATACAAGGCGGGCTCCTCTCTCTCCCCTGACTCTTTTTTCTTCTCTTTTTGCCGTCTCCTCTCCCTTCTCCTTCCGTCTCCTCCCTCTCTCTCTCCTTTTTTTCCTTTTTTTTCGAAAAAGAACCCTTTAAACACCAGGGTTGTGTTCACGAAACGCCCCTCGTCCCTTCTTATTGGCAGGTCACAAAAGTCTCTTGGACTCACTAGCAGTCTCCCTCCCTCTGTTCTCTCTAAGCTCTTCTCTCCTAAAAATACCCTTTTAAACAACAGGGTGGGTCCTCCAACATGCCCCCTCGTCACTTATCATTGGCAGGCCACAAAATTCTGCTCACCACCTTATTAGAGTCCTATTCGCACGGAACTCACAATCACACTCTGACTCGTCTGAATGTACCAGCGCCAGATTTCTTGTTGACATCTGGACATTTTGTTCATCGCACTCTCTTTGTTTCTTAGAGCCATTCTCTAATCATCTGCTAGGCGATAGTGTTCTCCGTTAGATAGGCTTCGTCTATTGTAAAATGGGTGCAGGAAACCGATGTCCATTATGATTTTCAGTCAGGGTATCGTCATTGATCCGAGGGACAAACAATCAAATTACCCTTTAGCTACGTGCACTGGTCATTCCACAGCTGGTGGATCGTAAAAATTCAGGGATAATGTTTGGATGTGGTACTTGTCCTTGAACAGCTGGTGAAAACCAAAACCTATCGTGAATCGAAAGATAGAAATTCACATCCATCGACGATGTCAACGAGTCCAATTTTTTTCATGTAAACTGTTTAGACGGAAATGGTTAATTATGAACATTTCACAAGTTCCATAAATTAAAATTAACCGTTACAGTTTACATAAATTTTTAAGGGTGCAAAGTGTATTTCGGCTGCACGAATTAATTTTAAAAAGGAATACTTTACGAAAAAGTAGTACAAAATCTATAAAGTAGATTGACCTTACATATTGTCCAAACACAATGTATTGGAAGCAAATTCCACAAATCGTTGTTATAAAAACGTATGGAGAATTACAAGATTTATTTTTGCATTTGTAATTTATATATATATATATATATATATATATATATATATATATATATATATATATATATATATATATATATATATATAATTTTTCCTGGAAATTTAAAAAGCTAGAGCGGCATCCATCAAAACCGCGGTTCTCTCTCTGTTTTTCCAGATCGCCCTGACTAAGCCGGCTCTGCCATAGTAAGTGAAAATGCCGGATTTTTGTTTGTCAAGATCATTTCATAGCAGACTGCATTTGTCATGTATTTTAGATGGTCGTTTTATATTTTCTACATCAATATTTTAATGTCTGAATTTAAAATTACATAAAATTCTTGACATTCCCATTAATGACCATGATAATTTTTAATAGTATAAGAATGTGTCATAAAACGATTACATTACTAATATTAACATATTATTTTAACCATTTAATTAATATTAAGTATAACAAAACGCTAACAAATTTTCTGAACTTTAAAATAAATATTTCGAAAACTACTTCAGATATACTCAAAACTTTTCATTCCTACGCAGCTTTAGCTTCTCAGATTTGCTTCTATATAAGAATCTATATTGTAATTGTATATTCATCAATTTTTTTTAGTATATTTTTTGCTATATAATTTTGCTCAGTTTTCAACTGAATTGTTTGAAATCTTCGAAATATATTAAAAGATACGAAAGAAGCTATATAATAAAATTTGAAATTTTTATTGTACTCAACAATTGCTAAAACTTATGGTAAATAATTTTTAACTGCGTGATGCATTTTTTCGAAATTTCAAATGGAATTTCTAACATAAAATTTCTAACTTTATACGGTCGAGATTTCAAAAAATATCCAGATTTTAATTACTTATTCAGTTAGCCTTTAAAAAAGATAAATGTTGAGGTATTTTGTATAAATAGATATTTTTGAACAATAATTCGAATGTTTTTTGAATAGCTCGAAAATTGATTTTTTTATGTTTATTTATATGCATAAATGTCTACTGTAAATGTTTCCGTATATTTTTTTATTACCATTTATTCAAACATTCCAGTTATAAAAAAAAATGTGTAAATCTTCATTCATGTTGTCTTTGATGTAAACTGAAATTCAAGCACTTAAAATTCAAATATAATTCGGTGTATTTTAACAATATATAACTAGGCACTGTACTTAAACTTCCCGAACACTTGGGCTTTGAAATCTAAAAAAAAAAAAAAAAAAAAACTAATAAAACTTTATAAGTTGTTTTTTTTTTGTTATTATTTTATCAAATTGTAAGAAATGTTTCAAATGATTTGATGAAGTTTAAATTTATTCATTTTTAGTGGTTGGAAAATTGAAAAGTTTTCAAATTTTAAAGAGTTTGGTGTTTTATTTATTTTTTCGGTATCTCTTATAATAAAATAATTATGTTTCAAAAACTGAAAGCTTTGATTAAAATAAGAAAAATGAAGCGAAAAGAATATACTTAAAAAAGATAATTTGTCTAAATATAAAATAGCAGATTGCACTGACGTCCCAACTTGTTAAGGTTTCAAATTAATATGAAACCTAAAGGGAATTGTAACATATTTTACTTATGCGTTGGGACTTTTCAAAACTTTTTTAAAATACGAGGTAATAAATAAAAACGTCCTGGGGTCTAAAGAAATCCCCCGATTTTTTACGATTGCCCCATGGTAAAAACACGGGGTTTCCTGCGAGCCATAAAACTTCCTATCAGTGTCCTGCTGTGTTGCTTCCACCGTCCCCAATTATCTTTCAAGATGTTAAACCATTAAAAGGGGGAAAGGATTTCAGAAAAGTGCGGCTAATCCGCTTTTGAAAACGTTATTTGAAGGCAGAAAAATCCGTGCAGGTGCATTTTCGAAGCATCTTTACACTGACGAAATTTTCCGTGCTATCCGCTTAGAGGGTTAATCTGTTGGACTAATTGTGTGAGTGCCTGAACTGTGTATTGTATTGTTTGAGTGATTAAGTTTAAACAGTCGTTTTTGTTGCTATGACTGGGTGTGATCCAGTAGGGTTATTTCTTGCGCAAGTGGCATGTAAGTTACGGAGTTCCTGTCCCTAAATGAGGGACGTACCTCCTTGTCAGAATTTTAAAATTAAGAGCCGAATTTATGGGGTTACATAAGTTAAATTAAATAAATTTAAAGAGTAAATTAAACTGGGCAGAACAATTCCGCTGGAACGGGGACAGACGAAGTCTGTCCCGCCGAAGAACGATTGTCCTGTTGACTACGATTTGATTGGCCGAAGCCAGTCGCTTCACAGAAAGTGGGTGTGGAAATGGATTGGGTCGATCCGAAAATAAACGGCCTGAGACAAGGAGATCTTTAATAAGAATTCTAAGATCTTATGCATAAAGAGGGGGAGAAAATCAATTTTGAATAAAATTTAAAATGAGAGAGAGAACCAACTTGCACATTGCCTGTGAAAATGGGGGGTGGAGGCAGGACTAAAAAAAGGTGAATATAGGACTTTGCGGTATAAGAGTTTCTACAACGCAATGAAGTCATATATGTGATACAATCATGATAAATAATTAATAAAGGTAGATGAGGAATATCCAGTTCTCAATAATAATAGCTATCATTCAAAGAACAATTTAATTAATGATTGCTGGATGTGAAACGAATTTTAAAAGAGTTGCTAGATAGAAAGGTCCGTGCCTCCATCTGGTGTCCGGAAAGGAAAGCAGAAGCGAGAACAACAGCAAAATTGAATCCGATCGGATCACCCTCCCGGATTCCGACCGCGGTGAACATCGCTTCGGAAGAAGATTAAATCCGCGACTCTCAAAGCGCGGAGCTAGGATTTACTTGTTAAGGGAGAGATTTACTTTTAAGTATATAGAAAGTTTAAATTAAGCAAAGTTAAAATTAAAAATTTAATTTAAGTTCCCAATGATAAAAAGCTTGGGAAAATTTATAAATTCGTGATCAAGAAGCGCTCTGGGGCGCTTTTGAGATGAAGGCACTGCAGGATCGTATGTAGGCTGGTTACTAATTAGTTCATTGGGAACGTTAGGAAGTTTATCAAAAAAGAACCTTTTAGAAAGGTCCTTTATATGTGGTAAAAATGGTTTAATTTTTAGATCACGATATATGACCTCATTGCGTACGAACCAAGGGAGCATTAACAATTTGTCTCAAAAATGAGTTCGTCAGCGTGTGTAGCTTCTTTTAAATGGCACATGCCAGCGGATCCAAAGATTTGTTTTCCATATGACATGACCGGTGAGATTATTGAATTGTAGAGCAAAACCTTATGCCGGATCGCAAGTTTACTCCTACGGGAGATAAGCCGTTTGAGAACGGCATGAACAGCATGCGCTTTTTTGCGGTTTTGTTCTATATGGTGGGCAAAAAGTTAATTTTGCAGCTAAATATAACCTAGGTACTTTGCAACATGTACCCTGGGGACGGGTTGGCCAAATATTTGGACGGGAGTTAGTCCGACTGGAAGTTTTCATCGTCCTTGATTTCCCCGACGTTACTCTCAGCAATTCATCATGTCTGGCCATGGTAAAGGATTTTAATCTTAACCTGTCCGACAGTTTTGCAGAGTATTGATAATGCTTTTAGAAAGAGCGATTACGGTATTTTTGCTGTAGACTTTTAACTTCAGCAATCGTTTGGCTTAGCCAATCGATTCATCTATTTTCATTCTGACTACCCTGACGACCAGGACCGAAATAGGACTTGTTAATCTCATTATGGAAAACCCTGACAACACTCAAGAGGTTTTACACTGTAGCTTATCTGGAATTCCACAAGTCATGGGAATCCAGAATGAACTCTTTAGTCTCAACCATCTAAACTCCAGTAGAACTTCCGACGACAGTTCTAATGTCATCAAAAAGACCGAGGAGCCTGACTCTAATCTCAGAGAATTCCCTTTCAATCTTGTGAAGAACAATCTGCCGCTCTTAGAAACCTGAGTGACGTCCTCGACGAAGCCAGGTTTAAATTCTCTCACCAACGTAAACAGGAACTGGCTGAGCAGACCAAGCTTTTACAAGCTCAAATTAATGCCTGGGGACCTCCCAAAACCAGTTAACTCCCCTTTCAAGTTGTCCTTCGAAAAAAAGGCAGGAAAGCAACCGAAACTGAGGATGAAGTAAGTGCGAAAAAACAGCGCACCGACATCACCTCCACTCAAAACCGCTTCGCCCAACTATCCGTCGAAGAAATGGATATCTCAGCCCAAGCAGGCACATCCACTCAAAACGGGGGCCCAGCTGCAGCCGCACCCCCAAGAAACATCACGTTCCTCCCATCACAATTGATAACGTGTCCAACCAAGCAGGCCTGCTCAAACACCTACATGATCTTACCAAATTGAAGTTGGAAGCGAAACTCTTCTCTCTCTCTCTAATTGGAACCAAACTCCGTATCTTCCCCCAAACAGCCTATGCCTATCACCTTATCAGAAAATATGTAGAAGAAAATAGCCTGGAATCCTATACTTACATACTACCAGAAGAAAAGAAGTTCCGCCTCGTTTTCAGAGGCCTGCCAACTGATATGCCTCCCATAGAAATCATCGATAGCCTTGCTGCAAAAAAAAAAATATTTCAGTTAATGAGTGTCACATAATGACAAGCAAGAAAACAGGAAAAGAGATGCATTGTTCCTCGTCACAATAGACAAAACAGAAGAAAATAAAGCAGCCTACTACGTCACCAACATAGGCTACATGAAAGTCAAGATAGAATCGCTCAGACAAAAAAATACAGCCCTCCCCAATGCTTCCGTTGCCAGGGCTTTTCCACTCCAGCAGATTCTGCACTCGTACACCCAGATGCGTAAAGTGTGCAGGAAACACCTTGCAAAGGAATGCAGCAAGCCCATAGACCAGAAACCCAAGTGCTGTCTGTGCGAAGGAGAGCACCCTGCCAGCTTCCTGGGTTGCCCCAGAAACCCCAGAAATAAAATTGAAAAGGAAGAAACAACTAACAAAAAATCCACCAAGCCCGTAAACACCATCATCAACACCCCTGCGCCACCCAAGGTCAATTTCTGGGAGCAGCGGGAAAAGATAGCTACACCACTCCAACAGCCGAACCCCAGCACCTCCAAAAAGCCGTCCCAAGCCCCACCTTCACCAGCCCCCTACATCCGTCGAGTCTGCAGAAGACATTTTTGATCAATTAAACTCCCCTGCAGTGAGAGAGACCTTTGATCTGCTCGAGGAATTTATCAAAATAGCCACCACCATCCCCACAAAGTACGGTCGCCTCCGAGCCATTCGTCAAATGATAGGAAACGAAATCAACATTTAATCCCCACCATAGAAACAGGTGCAATCTGACGGTAATATCCTGGAATGCCAATGGAATTAGATCAAGAATTGAAGAATTCATGAGTTTTATCGCTAACTGGAACTCTGACATCGTCAACCTCCAAGAAACTCACCTCCAACCATGCCATAACTTCATCTTCCCAGATTATAGCATCTATAGAACAGACCGCACCTTCCGAGGGGGAGGAACACCCATCATGATCAAAAGGAGTATCCCGCATCACCAAATTTTCATTACTAACAATAACCTGGAAACCACCGCCATTAAGCTCATCCGACTAAATGAACAACCCATAACAATAGTATCAGCCTATCGTCTCCCAAGGAAATCAAATATTTAAAAGGAATTTTCCGGAACCAAGGTTACGTCCTCGTCGCCGCAGATCTGAATGTAAACACGTATCTTGGAGCCCCTTCACTCAACAGAACGTCAAAGGAAATATAATACGTTAATTCTGTGACAGTACTGGATACTCTCTCGTCGCTCCACCGGAATCTACTCGCTTTCATCGCAGTAGCAGAAGCACAACCATAGACATAGCCATTTATAAAGGTATGACCGTATCAGATTGTTCTTCTATTCCAGAGCTCTCTAGTGACCATAACCATGTCCTCTTTGAGGTGTGCTTGGATAACTATACCCTCATGCCCTCAGTACCTGCTCATTTCCTAACTGGTCTAAATTCCAGGATATTCTTACTAACACCTTACTAGGAAATCCTAAAATCTCCAACCCTAACGACATAGAAAATGCCATTAAAAATTTTAATGATTGTTACCAATTGCCTCCAATAGTTCTACTTTTTTAAATGTATTAACAGACCCATCCTCTCTATTCCCCTCTTCATCAGGGAAAAAATTAAATCTAAAAATAGAATTAGAAAAGCTTGGCAGATTACAAAATCCCCTGCTTAAATCCCAACTAAATAAAATGCAAAAAGAAATAAAAAAAAAAGATCTTAATAACCATAAAAATAATAAATGGACTGAATTATTAATTGAAGAAACCCCTGATGATGATTCTCTTTATAAATTAGTTAAGTCAATTTCTAGAAAAAAAAACCTTTCATGTTCCCCCACTTGTTGGCCCCATGGGCCTCCATTACAGTACTCAGGACAAAGTTGACTTGTTTGCGAATTCGCTAGAGCAGTGTTTCTCAAACTTTCAATACTGGCGCCCCCCCTTTTCAATCACAATTTTTATCGCGCCCCCTTATACATTAATAATGCACTAAATGCAATAAAAATGCACTTTGACGGTAAAGCTACAATACCAGATCTTAAGTATAAACCATACAAATTAATAACATAAGTATTAAATTTTGAATACTACCTTTAAGCAAAAAAATAAATTAAGTAAGTAATAGGATAATTATTATGTTATTTTTCCTTTCTCTAATTCTTAAATTGAACATATTGCAAAATGCGGTGGCTGCTTAGAAGACAAAATATAGATATCTGCTAAGTATAGAAAAATAACTCAGAGGGTCAATTTCTAATCATTAGCATTCCTTATAAAAACTTTGCTTTGCAAGACGAGCCCATGAAAGTCGTTAATACTTATTAAACTTGTTCTTAATTTGATATTAATTAATTCTTTACAAAATACTCTGTGCAGCACTGATACATTAAAAGTATACCGGCCAAAGTACCCGCTCTTTGCAGGAGTTCATTTATAAGAAAATAAAATATTCTTGATATAATAGCTGTATTGTAAGGAGAGCAAAGCCAATTGCGCGACAATGTTTACAAAAATGTAAAATGTTTTTTTTAAATGATTGCTCAAATTATAATTAGTTTTAAGCGAATTTTAATTTTAAGACTCACAGAATTAGCATTTATAATTGATGTTAAATAATGAACAATAATATAAAATTCCAATGAGGAATAATTGTATTATTTTTAATATTTAAAGCAAAAAGACTTCAACATGTTTTAACCCGGGAGCAGGCGCGCACTCGATACGGTCGAGCGGAATTATTGAGTCACCCCAATCCTTTTATTATAATTATTTTATTGTACACGATACAAATCGTTATACCAGTGAATAATTTTATTAAGAGAAACTTTACTTGCCTTCTTTGACTGACTTTTCAATTTTTTTTTTGGTAACAAATAAACAGTTTTGCCAGAATTAACAATTTCGTGATCTGTGTGTCCCGCGCTACCACTTCCGGGTAAAAAGTGTATTCATTATGATAATATGTTACTGCTAAAAACAATTGTTATGCTTTATATGTTTGAAAATACTCATCTTGGTCTAAGTCTTGGCCAAGTAATCCAACAAAGTGTGCTCTCCGTGGTTTTCCAAATATCATAAAACTATTTTGCATAGAAAAAAGCGCAACAAAGAAATACATTACTTACAACTTCCTTAAATGAGAAATAAACACATAAGAAAGGGGTCATAACTAACTGTACCAATAACTTAGAAGGTCAAATAAATTACAGCTATAATGTGCAGTATTTCAAAAATAATGACAGTGATGAATTTTTTATGTTCTTAAATTTTTTCGATTCTGGATGTGGGATCTGTTTTTCTCTGAAAGAGTAGTAAGTTAGTTTTAAAAAAGAAAACGTAATAAAAACTCTCTCATCCAGGGATTACAGCAAATTAAATAAAATATTTTTTATTTGGTTATAGGATTAAAGATAGCTAATTAAGTATTGAAGAATTTTTTTTTGATGATTTAATATGGTCTATAACGTACTTATATCAGAGTAAAAGTGCATTTATTATTATGTCTGAAAGTATTTTGTTTTAATTCATTCCAGTAAGTTAATTATTTTTTAAATCTTTTATTTTCGATATGCTCGCGCCCCCCTCGTAAGGTTACCGCGCCCCCCCCCAGGGGGGCACGCCCCACAGTTTGAGAAACACTGCGCTAGAGAGCTCCTTCCAAGAAAATCCTGAGCCCTACGACGACGACTTCATACACGGAGAAAAAGATTTACTCAAAAATGAGTACGTAGATACACTCAATTTGAAATGACTATGATTGCATCAGATTTGACCGCATGCCTTGCTTGAATTTGATTCCTTACATATACTCAAAATCCCCAAAAATGCTAATTAATGCTTTCGGAAAAATTAAAAAAGATATTCAGGATTGCAGAAACTCTTTTAATATATCGGCTACATATTTTGATAATTGGGGCTTAACAACAAATTTAATTCTCATGAATCTTCCGAACTATTTTTTGTATCTACCACGCTACCCGCGGAAGAACACATGAGTACAAGATTGTTTTGATTTTTGAGTTAAATGTACTCATTTGTATTTCTTAAGTAACTGCCTTTGAACGGAAAATTTAATGGGATAAATATTAACCTTATTTTGGCGGATTAGTGTTATAAATGTAATATAATTTACTTGATTCATAATAAGTCATTTTGTTTAAATTATTCAGGCAAATAATTGTGTTACTTTGGAATACTTTTAAGGTGACCAGATTTTTAAAATGAAAAGGAGAACGAAAAATTTAAGGAAAAGTTACAACGTAAATGTGTGAAGCATTTTATTAATTGAAACAAAAATGCATTGTTTCGTTTCTCAATATATTTTATAATTTATCGGAAATTTCGGAGCAAAAATTACCTTTCATCTTTACTATAAGTACTGCAACTAAAAAATATCAACATTCAATCTTGATTTCTGACTTGTCCATAAATTACGAACTGAAAAGACTCAACTGGTGCATTAGTTCCAGGGCAGCACAATGTAAATTAAAAAAAAAAAAGAATAACTAAATTTTCTTATGTGATGTGCTTATTTTTGAAATGGTTAAGTATTTCAATCCATCTTATCAATTTCAGCATGTTGATTTTCCAATTGTTTCAGTTTTATTATAATTTAAATATACATTCAGTCTGCAAACTGACCATTGTCAATGATTTTAATATCAGGCATTTCTTTTGATAAAAAAATCAACACAGTTTTCTATATCTGCCCAATTTACTTGTGATAAAGTCAAAAAACACCATTGAAAACTGTTATTTCCTGTGATATTTGTTTCAGACTATTCCTCGACATATTGAAACATGTTTGGTTCATCTCTGAATACAGAGATTAACAGATCTGTTTTTAAAATATTGAAAAAAGGAGGACACTTTTCGAGGAAGGACAGGATCTATAAAAGGAGAATGGTTTTGATCATCTTAATAATTTTAACTTTACTTTCATATTGAACTCGAAAATGCCTTGCATGGTTTGAAAAAGGCAAGTTTACAAAATAAATTTTCGTTTTCAATTAGTAATCTTTTTAGACTTTTATAAGCTTCACCTGTATGTAACGGAATCTTTGAACTATATTTTTACCCACTCTAAAAGGTCCGATTAATTCGAAATTTTGCACACTTTTCAAGGACTGATGACAATAGAATAATTTTGTTCCATTGTCCTGATAAGGATCATGACAATTAACAATTTCCCATTTCCAGATTTGGTGACTGAAAGATTGTTACAACTCTAAAGCGAAAACACTCATGTCAGTAATTTCTTATTATAATATAAACAATTGCCCACTTTCTTTGAAAATGGAAATAAATAAATGATAGTTTAAAAAATTAAAAAAGCATGCTTTTATTGTAGATCGAACTAAAAAATGAAAAATAAATTATAGTTTAAAAAAAGCAAAAAACACGCTTTTATAGTTAAACTAAAAAGTAAAAAATAATGCATAATGTAAGAATAAAATGATTAACGAGAAAATATATATTAATGTCATTGTGGTAAAAGCGTGGGGTGCTTTTGTTCTACATTTTTACACTAACTCGGCATTTCAGAATAGAACTAGTAAGAAATAACAATTGATATTGAGCACCCCACATTTTTATCACAATGACATTGTCTCGCTAATCATTTTATTCTTATATTAAGAATTATTTTTTCCTTTTTTAGTTCGATTAACTATAAAAAGTGTTTTTTTTTTTTTAAAACTATAATTTTTAGGAGTTTTTTCTTGTAAGTTTTAAAGAACTTTTTAGCTTATTAGTAAATTTATGGAAAATGCGTTAAAAGTTCTCATAAAAAATTATTTAAAGAGCTTCAACAATTTCAATATACTTTATGATTCCTTTCACTCTCATTTTCGAATATTGAAAGAATCAGAATTTACTGAACAGAAATTACAGAATGAGCAAAATTAGTTAGTAAAATTGAATGTGTAATCTATATTTCAAGAATGCTTTTATTTTTAGACATTACATATAAATATTAAATGTTCTTGATTAATAATATTTAACGACTATTTTGTTTTATTAATTGATCGACATTGTTTAAATTGGATTTATCAGTACTTACATATTATCACAACCTTTTGGCGACATTATATGAAATGAAGCATATGATTGGCAATTCAGCGCATATGACACATGCGAAATTGGTATTGCCAACAATTATTGCCATGTATGTAAGTACTGATTTATCTTATAACCCTGCATCACTCATGCGAAAAAAATGGCCTAAAGTTCTTGCGCAGGGTATCTCACACCCCCAAGGATGTTTACGTTCTGATTATACCATAAAATTTGTATAAAAAAGAAAGAAAAGTAGGAAATACATTATGTTTATTACATTTTTCACTCTTAAATTTAGTTTTTCTATTCTTTTTATAAGGGCATTCAGCACATTGTTTATACACTCCTTTAATCTAGTCGTGAGTGAGTGCGATGTTTTCACAGGTTCTTAATTTTTAAAAAAACCTTTATCTTATTAAAACTAAACATATAGGAGTAAACTTTGTTTTTTTAAATTTAAAAAAAAAAAAAATTTGGAATTTCTTTTTTTTTTCTCTTATTGTTCCAGCAATATTTTTTTTTTCTTCAAAGTTCATCTGAAAGTGGATAAGATGTGTACCAGTTGTCTCCTTTAAAATTACGTTCTTCCCAAATGTTTTTGTTTCTCTCTATATAAAGCATTTATTTTCAATAGTGTCTCCCTCTTCTAAATTAGAATCAATTTCAGTAGAGGAATCATATTCTTGCTGTTATACATTTCATTCTTTCTCATAACCGTGAAGAGAATTTCTTCATCTGAAAATCTTCCCTTTTCTAAGTCCCATGATCATGCCTGTGTGATCTAGAACTTATGGAATTTGGAATGATTATAAACCATAAATTTTTTTTGGGGGGATATTTTATTAGAGCAAGGATTTTACATGAATTTTGAAATGGACTTAGGCTTAACAGAGAAAATCAACTGGTCCTAAAGGAAGGTAGAGAAAATTTAGGTACTTGCATATTATCGCAACAATGCCAACGTTCAGAATACTTCATCAAGTTAGCGACCCTGATCTTCCACGTGTTGTACATGCTTAATTGACACAACCATGTATTTAATTTCATATAATCTGGACAATAAAGTTGCGATAATATGTTAGTACCAAAAATTAATACACCTTTGGTACAAAAACTCTTGTATGAAAGCATGTTACATACAAGTAAAAAACATAAGAAATCTGAGTAAGGAATACCTGTGTACCTAGGGCCACCCCATTTTATTTGAATAATACTTAGTTCTAAGTTTTATTACTCAGTTGGGTGAGTTGGAACACCAATTCCTACTTTGGAATTCATTTTGAAATTTTTCAAAAGAAAGCTGTGGTTAGTTATAAATGTAAAACATGTTTACATAGTCCGAAGTAAAGTTCTGTAGCTCATCTCTTTTTATTGTACAAAGTAAGTCAAAAATTTTCTTTGAATTTTTTTTCTTGTACATAATTTTGTTTGTAGCATTAAGTACTAAATAAGATTTTAAATAAATCCTCTCTCCATGTGGATTTTCTGCAGATGACATTTTGTATAAAATTACCTAGTCTTGTACCTGGGGCCACATAGTTGCATTGTACCTAGGTACAATTGCAATTAATATTCTTTATGTTATTATTTTATTGAAAAAGTTTTCATGATAAAAAAAGGAAAATGGTCTTAATTATCTGAACCATTTTGATTTAGTCAAGTTTTTTATTATTATTGGATGTTATTAAAATGAGAGGAGTGTATATTTTGTTCTGAAACTTTCAACATGCTTGATTTATAAAAAAAATATCTTAGCTACCATTATTGTTATTTTTCAGGATTATTTTATTTATACAAACATAAGAATGCATTTAATTAACAAAAACCCCCCAATTTTTTATAGTTATAAAAATAATATAATTCTATATCAGATTTTTATGATATTTCAATTAAATTTTTCTCTTAATGAGCAATTATAAATTCCTAACTATTTTAGATACCTAGAAATCCTGACTGAATAAAATGGTCAAAACCTAATGCAGATAATATAAGAATTATCAGATATTGAAGATTCTCACATTCCACTGATGATGCAAATTCTACAGTAACTGATAGTATTGAAAAGGGGGACTTTTGTTTAACACAAAAATACAAGGCAAAAAAACTAAACATTTTTATATGGCAGAAGTAATAGATGTTAAAAAAGAACACAAGAGTGTTAAGTTTCTTAAGAATATTGCACGTTCAAATAAGTTTCTTTATGATAAAGAAGAAACTTATAAAACTGGCAACAGAAATATTCTGTTCAAACTGTCTAAACCATAATCTGTTGATGCTTCAGAACGACAATGTATGCAGCTCACTTTTGGAACCAGTTTTTAAAATTAAATGTTGGATCAAAATACGTGCAATTCATTAATAATTTGGCACATTGCAATTTAAATGGTTACATGATAAATCAATGTATTAGAGCTGATATTGTTTCTCTTTTATTAAATTCATGTGTGTATGTTTGTTTTCTATTGATTGCAGAGTGAAACCTAACTTTCAGGGAAAGGCCCTACGTACAATGATATTGTACCTAGGGCCATTTGTGAATTTTTTAAAACCTTTTATTTCACAGAATTTAATATTTTAAGTTCTTATATTTACAATTGGATGATAGTTAGTATAATGATGAGTGCATATTAGTTTCACATTTTTAAACAGGCCAGGGGCTCTGTTTTTGTGCATTGAAAAAATATGGCCCTAGGTACACAGGTTTCCCCTACTTATATATTATTGCAACCTATTGGCAACATTATATGAAATGAAGCACCTGGTTGCCAATTCAGCATGTACAACACAGGAAATTGGAGGGTACTTATGAAATATCGCAATTGCCAATTCTATTAATAACTCACCAAGTTGGCAACCCCGATGACACACTGAAAATTGGCAACTAGGTGCTTCATTTCATATAATGTCGCCAATAAGACGTAAGTACCAATTGGAGTTGTCAATTCAGTGAATTATTAATAGAGTTGGCGATTGTTTTGATAATACGTAAGTACTGAAATCTGTTCAGTCTGACGTACATGAAACACCATAGTTTTAAAAAAATGCTTTCATAGTTAATCGTACTAAAAAGTAAATCTTAATATAAGAATGGGTTCAGTCCTAGGAGAGCCCATACCCTTGGAGCAAATTATTTTGGTTGGTGATAATTGCACCATCTTGGTAACTCTATTTTGATACATTATGTATGGTAAACCTAACTATTTCTGGAATTTTTGTATTTTGTCAGCGGGCATATCGGATTGTGTTATTTTGTTGTTGGGCCCCGGGCTGGAAGTATGGCACATATGTGAGTGGATATACCTTTGAATTTTGTACTTTGTTGAATGCGAAATGTAAGAAAAAATTGATTGAATGGTGTATGAAGGAAGGATTGATTGCTTTGAATTATGAATGTTCTAAATGTAATGAGCGAATGGGATTATACGAACGAAAGAGTGCTGTTTTGGATGGAGATTTTGAATGGGTATGTTCGACCATTACCTCGCAGAATATTTATGGCCGCACTCCCATGATTATTCTCTTAACAATGAGGCCTTCAAGGCTTTTTGTTAAAATCCGCTGTCATGCTGTAGCCTCCACTCGGAAAAGATCAGCAGTAAGAAAGTAAGTGCTGTTTTTTTTTCATCTTAAATACGTTTGATTAATTTTTGTATTGTTAACATATGTTTTCATTACGATCGACCTTGTCCCGCTATATTCACTTGCCGCCATCTCATTCTGGCTTGGCGCTTTTTTGGTTTGTTGCCAAGGGTGTGGGCTCTCCTAGGACTGAACCCATTTTGTTCATTCAGTCTAGGAGAGCCCACAAAAATTAATCAAACGCCAGAATGAGCTGGCGGCAAGTGAATATTCGTAATAATGAAAAAAATATGTAAACAATACAAAAATTAATCAAACATGTATTTAAATAAAAAAAAAACTTACTTTCTTGGAACAAAATTATTAACAACAAAATTAATGTCATTGTGGTAAAAGGGTGGGGGACCCTTGTACTACATTTTTACACTAACTTTGTATTACAGAATAGAACTATTAAGAAATTATAACAATTGATATCAAGCACCCCACACTTTTAAATGCAGTTATTATTTTTCCATTTTCCCCACATTCCAATTTCCATAGTTTTCCTGGCATTTCTAAATACCTTGTGTTTGTTTTTTTTTTTAAATCCTGGCACCCATATTTTTCTAATTGGTTTTCTACAAAAAGTACTTACATTTTTGCTTCATAATGTAATCTCTCTTTTGTCAGGAATAAGCCATTCTTTTAAACTATTTTCATGTTGAGTTCTTATTGCGAGACCATCATCTTAGATTGAAAACTATTGGATACCAAAATCTTATTTGCAGCAATTTCAAAACCATGCCTAAAAGATTTTCGGTGTAGTGTACTGATATATATATTGTTCCAATGTGTGGTATTTTTGAACAGTAGTTTTTATACATGTGAACTTAAAAAAAATACATGCCTTCATGTGTAATATTTAGAAAATCATACTTTTTAAACCTGTTATCGTGTTTTTAGATGATGAATGCTTTATTCTTAATTTGCATTAATTTCATTTCTATTAGTAAGCAAATAATTCAATATATATGACATTAAAACAATGGAGTTGACTATAGTATCGATTGTATAGTATTTATAAAAAATAACTTATAGATGAAGGTATGTTGTTTCAAAAATCGCACTTATATTTTTGTTTATTTTTGAATGTATGATATGTATCTGTCCAATTTCAGAATAAATATTTCAAAAATATGATTTTGGTTTGTTTTTTTTTTTCTTGTTTACAGTGAATCATTGAGAAAAAAAAGAGGCATTGAAAATAAAATGCTGTATATTGGATTATGGTTCTACTGTTTTAGTTGTTTTTACATTCTTCTAAGGACTGAAATTTTTAAGTATTTTTATTTTTGATTATAAAAACAACTTAAAAACTATAATATTTGTTTTCTTTGGTGATAGGAGAGTATAAAATCAGTTGATATGAATAAAAAAACTAGCTTAATTTGTAATATATATTGCAATGGATTTTTCTATATTTCCATCTAGATGAATGTGTTTCTATTTAAACAAAACAATTCATAAAAAAAGTACTTACACACCTGGGCCTAATGAGTGTTATTTTAGTCAAAAGGCTTTTTCTTCATTACATAATATGTAAAGAACTATTTCTTTCTTACTTTGTTTTGAAATTTTTACTATATAAAGTCTGTTATTCATCCTAACGTTTCCAAGATATTTCTAATAACTTATTATTGAAAGACTGAATTTAAATAAAAGTTAATTTTCTGCTTGTATAGGATTTTAAAGAAACAATATAATTCTTTTAGAAACATAAATATAACTTGTAATAAACCAAATTGCTTCTGGAACTAGTTCAAATGCTTACAAATTTGTTTAACTATTTCATCGAATCTATTTTTGTTATTTTCAAAGATTTAAATCTGATGTATAAGTTCGAAGACAAAGTTTTTGATCAAATAATATAGTTGTATTTTTTTCCTTAAAGTAAAATTTTTTTGTATTGGCGACAGCATATAAAATTAAGTACATGGTTGCTAATTCAACGCGTACGAGACATGGCGAATTATCTTGAACGTTGGCACTTTTGCGATGATACTAAAGTACCTTTTTGTAGCACAATAAATGCAAAAAGAATTTAGATTTTCGAAGTTAAGTGGTAAAAACTACATAAAAAGTAAATTAAATAACATATAAGATGGAAAAAAATGAAATTTACAACTTTAGTATCACATATTTAGATCCCTTTAAATTTGATTTGATGTATATATTTTTATGTTAAAAATTCGTATTGGATACAACAGTATCGAAAATAAACATACAAACTCATATTTGACCCATAAATAAGTGCATTACACACTCATTTAGCTGTTATATTCTCAAATTTGATCCAGTAACAGGTTCAAAAATGAGTATGTATTGTTTACAATTTTGAGTACGTAGTTGTTGCCACATATGAGAATGGGCTATTCTCAAATTTGAGTATGTTTGCATCGGAGCTATTTTGAGTATGTGACGTATTCAAAGTGAGTATTTTGTACTCCGTTCTGAATACCGGTTTTTCGCAGTGTAGACCATGTCGAAGAACGAGTCGACAACTTTCTACACCGCAACTCCAGACGCCACACCACTCCACTGACCTCACCTCAAGAATAATGGACATGATTCTACAACTCAATAACAAAAGTACCCGGCAAAAACGGAATTAAGAATATCGCACTAAAGGCCCTTTCTCTCAACGCCATCACCAATATCACAAAAATATTCAATAGCTGCTTACAACAGATTACTTCCCTCAAGAATGGAAACATGCACTCATTACGGTTATACCTAAATCAGGAAAAGACGAAAAATTCCCAGAAAATTACCGACTAAACAGCTACTGCGGGAAAACAATATCATCCCGAATTTCCAACACGGATTCCGCAAGCCAAACTTTCACACAGCACCAGTTACTTCGAGTCACAAATCTCATAGTAAATGGATACAAGAAAACATATACAGTCGGTTTGTTCTTAGATGTGAAAAAAGCCTTAAACAGGATGTGGCACGACGGCTTAATATACAAAATGATACTCCTTAAATTTCCAACCTATCTAATCAAAATTATCCATAGTTACCTGGACAATAGAACTTTCAACGTCAAATTAAATAATGTGCTCTCCAGCCAACGCCCTATCCTAGCTTCGACCCCTCAAGGTTCCATCTTAAGTCCGGGCCTCTACAACATCTATACTTGTGACTTTCCCATAGACAATAATATTACAGTGGGCCTCTTCGCCGATGACGCTGCAATTCTTTGTACAAGAAAAACGGTGGAAGAGACCATCAACCTCACCCCAAAATTACATCTACAAACTGGAATTATGGCTAACCAAATGGAGGATAGCCATAAACACCGACAAACCCCATGCTATTGTTTTCGAAAACTCAGATCTCACAATAGCCCTCCTCCCCTTCAAATCTTCAATAGTACAATAGAATGGACCTTTCAAGAAATACCTTGGACTCATACTCAACGACAATCTCACGTACAAACCTCACTTTGATAAAACAACAAAAAATTCTGGAGAATTCTGTGGAAGCGCACTCTTCAAATTCTAAAGAATTGCGGTTTCCACCTCTCTTCCACTGCAGAACCAACCACTATTCCAAAACGTGCAAATCATAGACCAGCCACCATCGACTTTGGCATCTCCTGCGGCCTAGATGACGTCCTCGTTGAAACCCAAGTTGAATTATCCAGCGATCATAACCCAGTACAATTCATTTTACCGGTTAACAGTGACAAACCTCATGCTCAGAACTGCACAACATTTACAAACTGGAACCTCTTCCAAGATCTCTAACCACTTCCAACCCTGGAAATCCCACAATCAATAGTACCGATGAAATTGAAGAAAGAATCTCCCAATTTACCAATAATATTCACCTAGCCATCAACCAAAGTAGCAAGTTCAAGGTAATCACTCACAACATCACCTGCATCCCCTTTACGTAAGACAAAAAAAAAAATTAAGGAAAAAAACAGACTGAGAAACTTTGGCAATCCACCGGGTACCGTCAATCAAACATGAAATGAACAAACTACAAAAAGCAAATCAAACGTGACCTCAAACTGTTAAAAGCAAAAAGAATGGGATGACATTCTCGATGAAGCAAATTTCGACCCTCCAAAACTACACAATATCATCAAAAGTAAAAAGGCGCAACAAATTACCTACCCGCCTCTCTGGGTTACAGAGGCATGGTTTATGATACGCTGGATAAGGCAAATCTTTTTGCGGACACTATGGAAGAGTCTTTCCAGGAAAACTCTGAACCATACGACGACGAGCACATAGAAAAGGTGGAGAGAAAAGTGCACAGATATTTGAGAAACATATCCTTCAGCACTCCGCCACTTACCTCCCCAAGGAAGTCTGTAACATCATACTGGGCCTAGAGAACAGAAAAGCCGCAGGAGTGGATCAGATCAAAAACATAGCGTTGAAATATCTCCCAATTAAAATGCAATAACCTTCTTAACCAAAATATTCAACAAATGTCTAATGAACGGTTACTTCCCTGACGCCTGGAAACACGCTATCATCACCCTCCTGCCAAAAAAAGGAAAAAGATAACAAACTCGCAATTAACTATAGACCGATCAGTTTACTCTCCTCACAATTGGAAAATTATTCGAAAAAATAATCCTCTCAGGCTAAAAGAGCATATGAATAATAATAATATCATTCCAAACTTCCTACACGGCTTCAGGAAAACACTGCCACAAACCATCAACTTCTGCGACTGACAAACCTGGTTGTCAACGGCTTCAATAACCACGAAACCACCGGGGGCCTTCCTCGACGTCTAGAAAGCCTTCGATAGGGTGCGGCATGATGGACTTCTCCTGAAGTTAATGGAACTTAACTTCCCTCCTTACGTAATTATGATCATAAATAACTTCCTGAGAAACCGATCTTTCCAGATAAGGATCTCATCCACCCAATCGAGAACGGCGTACGCAAGTGCTGGATGCCCACAAGGTTCCTTACTATCTCCCCTTTTATATAATCTCTTCACGCATGACTTCCCCACCGCACCAACAGTCCATATCTGCCTCTTCGCAGACGACGCCGCAATCATCTCCCAAGCCTGTAACCCCGACATCGTACGAATCAATCTTCAAAAATACCTCAAAAACTCCAGGTCTGACTGACCAAATGACGGATAAAAATTAATGTTAGTAAAAGCCAAGCCATAATCTTCAAGAGAGGCCGTTATACAAACAGGATGCTATGCCTCAAACTTTTCGAACAAATGTCCCTTGGACTACAAATATCGAATACCTAGGTGTTACCCTAGACTCCAAACTCACCTTCAAGAACCATTTTCAAAGATTACCTGCAAGTTCAAAAAAACACTGATGACGCTACTCCCACTACTTAACAAAAACTCTAACCTTTCCCGCAATAGCAAAAGACAGATCTACTTGCAATACCTCCAACCAATACTGACCAACGCATGCCAGATCTGGGGATGTGCGGCCATAACCAACATAAACAAATTACAAGTTCTGCAAAACAGAGCCCTCAGAATCACATTCTAAATTACCCGCACTATATCGCGAGGAAATACCTCCACAACGACGCTAAAGATTCAACCTCTGAATGAAAGAATCAGAACTCTCGCGGAAAACTTTCACAGCCAGATCAGCTCTCATCCAAATACATCCATCTCCTCTCAAGCCAACGTAATTATAACAGGACTCCTGAACCACCCAATCCACTCTACGATTCTAAAAAACACCTTTTAGTTCAACCCTTTCCCTCATCATTCATTCTCAAGTAGAACGTAAACACTATTCCCTTCCTTCGTTGTTGAAACGAAAGCTACGAACAATCAATGTCTCTTCGTTTCGTCCAAAACAGGTTTGAACTGCCCCCCCCACCTGCTCACGTCCGAAGAGAAGAGAAATCCTCTTTCCTCCACGACCCAACTACGTCACTACACAGATCAGCTGATCTGTCAGCCCCCTCCCCTCCCGCCGACGAAGAGCGAGAGAATCCCTCTCCCGTTTGCGGAGATTGCTACGTCACGACGCAGTGTACCTGCATTTCTTCACCCCCACCCCCCACCCTCCCGATAGCGCACGATACCTTTCCGTGTCGTTTCTTACTCTTTCCCCCTCATCCCTACTCATTCAGAGAAAAGCAAGACTCTCCGTGCTGGTGCTCCACAAAAGAATATGCTCCCGTCATAGCAACGAAACGATCAACACGCAAAACCACTTTTGAAATCTCCCCATCCACCGACCGCATGCCTCACAACGCATCCTCTCTCATTCCAAGCTTCGGAAACGAAGAGAAACCCCACTCAGAAACTCCTCGTTGTTACGTCGGCAACCCCGCTCGCTACGTCATCAATCGAAGAACTCTTTCCCTCTGCCTGTTTCACCGCGCGTCGAACTTCCCCTATCCACAATCCCTTTCTGACAGTCAGCTGATGCGTCAGTTGTCGTTTCTTCAACCGGTTCTCTGAGCCGCGCGGTTCCACTCCCCCTACTCCATAACAGTGGAAGAAGCCTAAACATATAGGCTGGCTCTTAGGCGCAAAATATATGCCAGGTGACTGGAGGCCGGGATCTTCTCGTAAACATGAGGCAAGCACTTTTGGAAGCGTTAACTTTTACTTTCCAGTCAGTGAGCCAGAGTTCAAGCAAGGATATGTAGTGTTGCAGATTAGAGATCACAACGGAAAATCTCTTATTCTGCGTGATAATAGCAGTATCATTTTCGGACACACAGAGTGAAAAGCAGAGGCGAACTTAGACTTCCTTGCGGAAGGCCGCTTCTGATTGGTTGAGGCGAGGGAGAGCATCCTATCGACTATCGTTCGGAATGAACGGATAGAGAAAGCTATGAATGGACTTGATCAGAGGAGGAGGGAAGTCAAGTCATATGAGCTTGATTAATAAGCCATCATGCCAAATTTGGCTATGTCCAGAAAAAGTATACCCGTGACATCGTGTTTGGCGAAGCCACTATGAATCAACTCCGTTACTCTGAGCAGTTGATGAACTGTCGAGCACTTTGGTCGAAAACCGCACTGCTGTGGAATAATAAAATTTGAAGCAGTGCAGTGTTGATTAAGATGTTGCAAAAGCACAAATTCATATACTTTGCTCAAAAAAGAAAGTAATGAGATAGGACGGTAATTGGACGGTAAAGTCAGTATTTCTTGGGCTTTAGGATGGGATAAACACGGCAGTTTTCCAGGAATCAGGAAAGTAATTATTTTTAAAAGCTGATTTATCAGTAGAGTGATAAATAATAGGAATTTAGAGGGAGATTTTTAATCATACGATTAGAAATTTGATCAAGTCTGGGGGATTTTCGGGGCTTGATTCTCTGTACGTAAAGTTAAAACTTCCGTTGGAGTGGTTGGTTCAATTTCTTGAACGTGGGGAGGTATTTATGAAGTTAATAACTTCATCGTGTATGCGTTGGTCGAATAGTTCTCGACCAACAACGTGGTTGGGTTCGAACTGTTCTTGCAAACTGTCTGCGATAACCTCCGTTTTTCAATACGGGTTATCGCGATACTGCCTAGTGCCCCTTTCAAGGGAGGAATGGGTTGAAAAGGCTTACGGAATAGGGAGGATTTCCTCCAAAGTAAGTTGTCGACGGGCAATAACGCCTCAATGTGCTTTTCCCACTGGGCGCGGGAATGTGATTGGATATTCTTCGCTATCTCACGACTGAGGGTACGGAATTCGGAATAAATACTAGGGCACCTAGTTCTTTGCCAAAATTTCCGTAACCTGTTGCGTTGATAAATTTTGTATTTAATCTCGGGGAGAGGATTTTGGGAGCATATTATTAAATTTTGGTTTTGAGGCCTTAACGAAAGCCTCGGAAAATTTTTGATTGAGTTCAGAAATAGCAAACTCAATATATTTTCATTGCTGGTGAGATCAACAGTGGGGAGGGGGTTTTTTCCTTAGAGCAAATTTGAAATTAAACCAATTTGTAGAAAGTTGCTCTGTATTTTTAATAATTGAAGTATTTAAATTTATTTCAAGTATTACGGGGTAGTGATCAGAGCTGAGATCATTAAGAACTCTGACACTATGGTTGAAGGGTATGTGCTTGAACACACCGCCAAGTCGATTATCATTCCATTCCGCTGGCGCGGTTGGAGGTGTGTGGCAGTCTGCGGTGCGACCAATTTCGCTCCCCGAAGGTTGCGAATTAGTTTGTGCAGTGCAAGACCGTATCGAGTCGACTTCAACTCACATGAGCATCGTTGTAATCACCAGCAATGATGCAGTTACAGCCAGAATTAAAAATTTTCTTAAAATCCTCTATTGGGAAATTATGGCCTACTCTTCTGACGTAGGCCGAAACAATATATAATGGGAGAAATTATTAATTTTAATTTGCACCGCAGTGGCATCCATTCCTTTTAGATCAGGAAGAAGAACCTGTTGTGCATGATCTCATTTTTACAATAGCCGTGCCACCTCGCGTTACGGAATGAGGAATTTCGATTCTATCGTCTTTAGTAAGATGATAGTTTGCAATCTGGAGGTAAATACCCGGCTCAAGCCAGGTTTCCTGAACCAAAAACTTGTGAAGGTTTTGCTCTGACACAAAATCACGGACCTCATGGATTTTTGTTACGCAATGAACATGCATTCCAAAATCAATTTTAAGGAAATACTCACGTGAGCGGGAAAGTTAGGCTTGGAGGGAGCGAAGCCTGCAATAGGCTTTGAAAATTATGTATGTTTTATCTACGTCCACAGATGCCGAGTGGAGCGCAGAAGGGAATTTTTAAACGCCCTGCAGAAAGTTTGCTTGTCGATAGAGGGAGATTCGTCTATCACTTCAAGCAAGTCTTTTAAGAGGCCAGCATTTATGCTGGCATCTTTGCTGGGGACTGTCTAATGGTGGGTTTAGAAGTTGAGGGGGGTCAAACATGCTCCCTGGGAATTTTACTTTGGACTACTTTAGAGTAGTCCAGGCCAGGCATGAGACTACCAGGCGCCCGAGAAATATCAGGGCGAGGTGCCTGTGTTGTATGTTTTTTAACACTTTTATTATTGGAATTTTTTTATTATTTGGCTTAGGGCCGTTTTTATTTTTATTTTTATTTTTACCATTGTTTGGGTGCTTAGAGCATCGGCTCCAATTTGCCGCATGATCGCCCGAACAGTACGCACACTTCATCGGTGCATCGAAATCGAGTGCGCAGTTCTTGGCTGAATAGGGCCCTGCACAACGAACACAGCGTGGAGGGAGGTGACACACCTCCGAGGAGTGAAACCACCCATGACATCTCCAGCACTGATTGATCTTGTTGCCACGGTCAAAGGGTTTTATCTTCGATGCGCGTGCCGAAAAGTTCGGTAAAATCATAGATTTTGGCTGCATCCGCGCCGTTTTGAATTTGAAGGTAGAACAAAGGCATAGGTGCCTTTGTTCTATAATTCTTTCATTTGGGAAATTTTAGTACTTTGAAGCCTTCGGCTTCAATTTCCGATTTTATGTCCTCCGGATCCGTGCTGGAGGGAATTTCTTGTGCATTGACTAGTGAAATATTGACTGCGTTCGTTTCATGTGGTGCCATCTGTTGTGCAGTCGCGGTGTGAAAAGTGCTTTGCATAACAAAGGCGTATGATGTGTTTGGCCTGATAATACTATTTACCGAGTTGGTGTAATTTTGTTTTATGGCGGTGCCTTTGCGGGGCTTAGGGAAGGGGGCACTTGGAATAATTGGTCATGTGGCCGTAAGTCTTGCAGTTAATGCAATAGGGTGAATCGACCCATTTAATTTGGCAGTCACGAGTCTGGTGAGCATCTTCGCACTTTTAACATCTCGGAGTGAGATGGCAGTTGTCTGCCGTATGGTTGAATTGATTGCATTGAAAGCATTGAGTCGCCCGTTTGCTTTCGAATCCTTCTATTACTATTGTTAGGTAACTTAGTTTTTGAGTTCGAAAATTTTGCGTTGTTAAGGTTTCCTGGGAGTGATATTACGAAAACTGGTAATAGTTGCTTTGTGATATTACCTGTGAGTTGCGTCACTCAATTGACTGTGAAGCCCAAGTTAATCAGGTCATTCTTAATGTCTTCCGTGTTGTTGTCGCGCCCTTTGAGTATAACTAATTGGTCTTTGTGTTTTAGGTGTAATTGTGTAATGTGGGTAGTTAAGGACCATTTTGGATCTAATGTGTGGCATTTTGATTGTTAGAGTTTGCATGTGTGTCCTGAAGTCGTCTGTAATTTTAAGCATGGATGGGGAGACTTATGGTAGCGGGAGTAGTATTTTTGGTGTTTTTGCTGGGCGAGATGTTGGCATTGTGTGGAACTATGTGTGTTTCTGCGTCCTTATGTGTTTGAGTGGTTTGATTATCTAAAGTATTAACTATTGGTTATATCAATCTTAAAAGTTTGTTTCCGCATCGGAGGTGGATCATTGGTTTTTGGATAACTTTCTTAGTGGGGGGAGGTAAAATCATCGGTGTTTTCTTTCCGTTTAGTCGAAGTTAATTTAGGGAGGGGATTCTTATTGGTTATCTTTAACTGGGATGGTAGTAGGTGTATGCTGGGTACAGTTTGGGATTTCACAGGGGTGGGTGGTTGAGAGGTAAACTCACTTACCGCTTGGTGGTAGAATCCATTAATCCTTTTAAGGAAATTTGCGTTTTCCACTAGTATCGGGGGATTGGGATCAGTCATGCCTAGTAACATCATGTCGTTGATAAGAGCGTGAGTTCCTACAATGGCGATGGAGTAACCCTTGATTTCCATTGCAATTCACCTGAGATTCTGGCAAATCAGTGAAATGGTGGCTAAATCCTGTGTTGTACCGGTTCGTGAAGCTTGCTTGCAGTGATTCGGCAAAGGAAGTTCTGTGCTTTTCTCACGGGTTAGGTCAGGAGTTAAAGTAGGTTGAATTCCTTCGTAGCTGTCTGCCTTGTTAGTGGAAGTTGAATTTGCATTTCTGTGCCGTTTAAAAATATTTTTGCTTTCTTTCGGACCATATTCAAAATTCAATGCAGGATCGTACATTAATCAATGTATTACTAGTTTACCAACGCCAGAATGAAAAATAAACTTTTCAGCCGCAAAAGTTGTACCACGTGGTCCTGGGCTACAAAATTCGTATTGGGAGCGTATGTTAGGCATGTCCGCACGCTAGTTAGTCCAAACCGTTTTGTGTTTTCTTAAGCTCTTCCTCTTGGGTGTTATGCGCGGAGGAAGACCAATCACAGTGAAGTGAAACAGTTTGCACTTTCCTCAATCTTTACCCTCCCGAGGAAACTGTACGGATAATATATTCACAATTTCTTTTTTAATATACATTGCTAATATGTTTAAGGAAATTGGAATTATTCTCAAAAATTTAAAGATATGAACCTTGCTGAGAGTGTAAAGTACTTACATATAAAAGGAGCCTCGTAATTTTGAGAATAGTGCAAGATTGTATGCCAACCAAAAATATTGTAAACATATTTATCGGAATGGCAAAGGAAAAGTTTCGATTTGCACAGAAAGAGTAAATAAATATATTATTATATTTATTTTTTGATATAAGTTCCTGCTTATTCATTAATAATACTACGGAAACACAGTTATGAAAGCGATAAATTTATTCACACTCCGGGATGAAATAAATAAATGATTTTCCTCTTTAATGCGTCACACCAGATAAAAGAAATATTGCTTTGAAAATACAAATTATAATAGAAAACAAAAATACATAAACAGTTAAACTCAATTAATGAATACAAATCAGGTTAAAAGAAATGTAACAATTTATGTAGATACACATTTTACACTGGTGTGCAAAAATTAAGGAAGAGACGGTTTTTCAATATAACTTTGTACAAAAGCTTTCCAAATCAACACATTTAATACCGTAAGATCCCCAATACGTGAGGACATGTGTAATATGTAAGCAACACTTACTAAAAAGAGAAATCAGAGGGATAAAAGAAGCTTTATTGAAAAAGTAGCATGGAGCGCAATGCGACTGAAGGCCGAAACATCCCTGTGATGGGTGTCCAGCAAAGAAACATCCGGTCTTTAGTAGGGGATATGATCTCCCTGACTGCTAGGCAGGTTTCACAACGTCTGCCCATGCTGAGAATGTGGGTGTCAATGAGTTGTTGAGGCATTGCTGCCCATTCGTCTCGCAGCGCCAATCGAAGCTCTCGAATCGTTACTGGTGGTAAGGAACGAGCTGCCGAGCGTCTGCCTAGAAAATCCCATACATGGTCGATGGTATTGAGATCGGAGATCGTGCCGACCTATCCATACGTTCAATATCCTCACTCTAAGAGCTGTTCGGCAGCTACTGTGCGATGACATGGTGCACTGTCGTCCATGAAAAGGAACTGCAGACCCATAGCGCCTCTAAAAAGACGCACATATGGAAGAAGAATCTCATTACAATAACGGGTCCCGTTGACTGAACTTGCGTCGAAGATGTGAAGGTCTGTACGACTACCAAGCACGATGCCTCCCCAAACGATAACACCGTGACCTCCATACCTGTCCCTTTCAATGATCTTCGAGGGATGATTGCGGCTTCTTCACTCTCTCCAAATGAGTATGCCATGAGAATCGCTACTCAAACTGAATCTGCTCTCATATGTAAAGAGCACTCGTCCCCATTCATTATCTCTCCAATTCCGGTGTTCCCGGCACCACAGAGAACGCCTTCTTCGATGGGCAGGCGTTAAAGGTACACACCGTAAATGGCGTCGTGTAAACAGATCACGAACGTGCAGTCTTCTGGCCACGGTAAAACGCGATATCGGTCGTTCAGTCGCCTGTATCGTGTGTCTAGCGATTTCTCCCGCTGTCTGTCGCCTGTTTCTTCTGGCGTGTAAGACAATGTACCAGTCATCTGCGGGTGGGGTTCCTAGTGGATGACCACTACTGAACCTCCGGATAGCTGTTCCTGTAGTTTGAAATTGTCTCCAAAGTCGTGAAACGATGCTGTGAGCAATTCCGAACTCTGCAGCCACACTTGTCACACTGCGGCCTTCCTCCAATTCCCAATAATTCGACCTCGAGTAAAAGCATCCAGATGTCGTCTAACAGATTGATTATTCGCCATTTCTCGCTGAGGTGCAGCAACTCGCTGTGATTTTATGTGCTATACGGCATGCAATCTCTTTGCCAGAAATACAGATCTTACACCGACAACATGCTTTATACTACTCAGACACTCCCCCATTACGTCTACCTGCATATCTGCGTATGTGCTACCGTACATCACCTTACTTAATTTTCTGATTGGTCTTTCTGTCCGCTCTGCGTCTTCATTCAGCTGATATGCTAATTTTTTTCGACTTCGTCCTTAATCTTTGCACACCAGTGTATACAGAATACTTCAACAACAATAACCCTCACCAGACTCACAGTAAGGAATCGGTAATTCTCCTTCAAAACTTTTCTTCTATGAAAAACAGTCAGTAAGATTAGGAATCGCAAAATAAAATTTCAACCCAGCGAATGAAGAATAAATCATGTTAAATGTAGAACCTCCCGGGATTTTTTTTATAATCGGTGTTGTCTCTAAATAATCATTAAAATTCGATGGGATAAATTCGAGTAATAGAGATAAAATAAACTTTAATCAAAGACAAATCGTGTATAAAAAGAATTTAAAACAATTGTTCTCATGCAGTGGTGTACACAAGGGTGAGGGTTCGAAGGTTCAAATTAACCAACTTTAATGATAGAAAAATTATATCTCGTGGCATTCGTCGACTTTCAAATAAACCCTTCTCATGAAAGTAAGAAGTGCAACCATGATTACCAAAACATTAAAAAAACACAAACACAAATCATAATTGAAAAAAAAAAAAAAGAAAACAGAAATTTATAAATTCAAAAATTATACTGTAAACTAATTTCAATAATTACTATCAAAGACGCACAAATGACGTAAGACTGAACAAAGTTCGTTTTACTACAACAAGGATGTCAAACTCAAAGGCGAACTTGGACCAAACAAACAAGCTTTAACTTTAGGTGGGCTGCAAAAAAATCAATATTTAGCTAAATGTAGGTTTATTTCAAAAGATTCATTATAATAAATAAATATAAAAAGAATGCGAAAAATTTATTGTTTACATTCTGATATTTACTTACTTACCCAGAGAATCGAGCTTACCCAAAGGGTTTAGAGCTGCATCCGACCCTCCGAGAAGTATTTTATTTTCAAATTAAACAAAAACATGTACAAAAAGTTCCCTTCCCAAAAATTCTTGAAAATTGGGGGAAGAATACAGAAAAAATCGCTTAACAATTACAATGCAAATATATATAAAAAAAACACTTAAAAAACACAGACAAGAACACACACAGGTACTACCTTCTAAAAGAAGAAAAGATCACACACACACACACATGAAACACACATAGGGCACGAGGTGTGAAAAAAATAAACAGGAAACAAAAAAAATATATATATTTTTAAACCATAATTTCAGTTTGCGCCAACACTTCCTGTTGTCATTAGAATTTTTTAAAAAAGAACGGGAAAGATGATTTTTTTATTTCCTCCTCCAATTATATTTTTAATACACTAAAAAGAGAAAGAGGGAAAAAAAGGAGGAGAAACAGATAAGTTATTGAATTTTATTAAATATACCATTTTTGCTAAAAGAGAGAAAAAAAAACAAATAAGAAATTAATCTTAAAGTAAACCCAGAATGATGACTGATACTTAACCTCTTTTCTCTGCTACTGTCTTTGATATTTCGGGAGAAATTTATTTATATTACTATATAATATTGTGTGCCTAAAAAAATTGGTCGGGCCGCAAAAAGGTTCGTTGAGGCCCACGAGTTTGACTCCCTTGTGCTACAAGATCCAAAATCAAAAGACCATATTAGGAAAGAAAAGCCTTCATCAACTCAAGTAAGAGTCGAATGTTACGCGGTCAGATCCTCAAGAATACACAACTAATATGCAACTACAATAAACTTTTAAATACAAAAACTCATTTACATACTTGATGTAGACTTGTCCAACTAGATATTTACATCATATAAATGATTAAAATCAAACATAAAAGAAAAATCAAATATTGAAGTAAAATAAAATATATAAAATATGAGTTTTCTCATTAAAAAATGGTGTGGGAACGCCCTTCGATAGAAGTGAAACTTCTTTAGCGACGTTGGAACATTGATAATTTACACTAATATTTCAAAACGACTGATTACTTGTCTAAATCGCCTAATTTGCATGAAAAGTATTCGTGTTTAAATGGGTCTTTCTGGTACCAAATCCAAAGTAGAAAGATGTCCTGGAACTTCTGGGTATACAAAACCATTATAAAGGGTGTTTTTTGAGAGGTATAGAACTTTAAATTGCAATAAAACAACGTTGTATTATTCGATTGACATGAATTTTTTTATTGGAAAGATAATCTTGTAGCATTACATTTTAAATATGATTTCTGGCATAGGACTACCACTGCTGGCTCGAATGTAGTCCAATCTGGACGTCCAAATTCAATTACTTATTTATTTTGCTTAAAAGTAATATACAAATTTTTTTAATACTTATGTTACTAATTTGTATGGTTTATAATTAAGATCGCCTATTGTAGCTTTAGCGTCCAAGTGCATTTGTGCCCAAATATTGACCACGCGAGGGCGCTGGTGTGCGCACATCTGTATTAAAATTGAAAAGATGGTTAGAGTGTGTGTGTGTGTAACTTGTATCCTAGAATGTAAGCCGCATCGCGGCAATTCATCAAATTAAACATTATACCTAAATTATCTGATGGAAACTGCTTATTGTGTATTGTCTAACTAATTCACCTGGATACACACTCCTTTCGTTTCAATATAATTATGGACATTGCTTCGTTTATAATTCGCTACATGGTGCATCGGCCGGGAAACTCATTCGCTGCGTGATGGGGGTGAGTACTTTCGTTTTGTCTAACTTTGAATTCGGTATTAGTCTAGTTAAGCTTATTTTGTCATTTTTGATTGTGGTTTATTCGTAACTTTCGGTATTTGGAAGGTTGCTCTGGTATAGTTTTGTTTATTTGTATGCATATTGTTAAGCTGAATTTTGTTTGAAAGTTGTACTAAGTTGCATTCAGGATTGGTGTTGTAATTTGTATATTTGTTTGCAATTATAGTGTTTTGGTTTTAAAATGGATGCATCAAATAAGGCTATATTAGAAAGAACGAAAAAGACTCGATCTGTTTCGAGATCCCTCGTGACAAAACAAATTAATAAATTAGAATCCGAAATAAGCAATACAGCCGATAAAACAACAGTACATGAGATATATATGCAATTAATTTCTAAATTTGAAGAGCTGAGTACACTCGATAAGGAAATTGAGAATTTAATAGATATTGAGAGTCTAGAAGAAGAAATCGTAACTCGCGAAGAATATCGAGATAAATTTATAATTTGGAAAATCCGTGCTGAATGTTATGTAGAATCAGTCTCGAACACTGCTATTCAAAATTCGGTGGAAAATCAACCACAAAACATAACACTTCCTTTAAATAGTACAGTTAGTTCTATTTTAACAAATCAACCACGTTTACCTAAACTCACATTAGAATCTTTTTCGGGCAAGGATATCAGTAGTTTTCCCAGTTTTTGGGCCAGATTTAAATCCGCAGTACATGAAAATTCGAGTTTGAATGATGTGGACAAATTTTCCTATTTGAAATCGGTTGTCACATCTGATGCAGAATTGGCTATACGAGGCTTAACTCTAACATCGGAAAATTATGCAAAAGCAATTAAAATTTTAGAAAATTGGTTCGGACGTAAAGAACTTATTGTTGACTTTCATATTAATCGCTTGTTAAATCTGACCCCTGTCCGTAAATCGTTTGATGTTATTGCGTTAAGAAATTTATATGATCAGTTAGAAATTAATATAAAAGGGGACTTGAATCTCTTGAAATCCCTCCCGATTCCTATAGTTGTCCCTTGTTTCCGATAATTATGAAAGCCATTCCCCCTGATTTAGCATTAGAATATAATAAAAAACATAATGAAACACAATCACAAATCACTGATTTAATTGCATATTTGCGAAGCGAAGTAGAAAGTCGCGAACACACAGAATTTCTAGTAAAACCGCATGACCTAGAATTGAAAAATAAAAAATTCCTATTCCAATACTAAGTATTTCGAAAGAACGTCTCATAGCTATCCACAGTCAAATCGAAGGGTTCAAGATCATTCTCGATTCCACCCATCTCATAAATCATTTTCCTCTGCAAACGAACTGCTGACGGCTGCATCTTCGGATTGCTTATTTTATTTCGAGAATACTCATATGTCTGATTTGTGTGAGAATTTATGCGTTCAGAAAAAAAGAGCTAAATTAATTAAAGAAGGGAGATGTTTCATTTGTTGCAACACTGGTTGTTATGTTAAAAAGTGCAAGAAAGAGGTTTGTTCGTATTGTAAATGTCGACATGCACGTGCTATTTGTTTTAAGTTAGAAAAATCTAAGCAAAATTCGCATTCGGATTTGGATGAAAAGAATGTTGACGTTAAAACTACGTCTTCAAATTCTGTTTTTTTCATAACAGAGGTGGAGTTTTATTGCAATGTGTGAAGGCTGGAATTATAGGTCGTTCTTCATCGGATAAGATATTTTGCCTTTTTGAGATAATGGAAGTGAGAAGTCGTTCATAAAAAAATGTGTCTCGGAGGTTGGGGTTGAAAATATTGGGATCGGAAAGGCTAAATATTTTTCGTTCGGTTGTAAAACTCCTAAAAACAAACTTGTAGTAAGGTCGAGGCTAGGCTAAGGAATGTATCAAGCGGAGAAGAGACTGTGATTGAGGCATTGGAAGTTGAGCAAATTTCAAAGGCAACACTTAGCCTACCTAATACAGATGCGTGGGCAGAAATGGAGTCGAAAGGGTTTAGGCTAACATTCAGTTGTAATGAATCTTCTGAGAATTGTGAAATTTCATTGTTAATAGGTTCCGATTTTTATTGGTCTTTAACACATCGGATAAAAAGATTAGATTCATCATTGGTTGCACTCGAGACTAGGCTAGGATGGTCTCTTCAGGGAAAGTGTGATGAGCGGAGTGATTGTACTTTGGTACATTTGATTCACAGTAAAGATGAATCGATTTCGACTGAGCTAAGGAGATTTTGGGAGATATAAAGTTTAGGAATACTTGACAAGGGTTCGGTGACTTTAGGTAATGGGGATGAAGAGATACTTAGTGAGTTTGATAAATCAGTTAATTTCGTAGATGGTCTATATCGTGTAAATTTGCCATGGAAACCAGGTATGAGAGAGGTTTTACAAAAATAATAAAACTGTCGCACGTAAGCGTTTTGAGGGGTTGGTTCGTAGGTTTAAATGTGATCACGAGTTGTTCTGCCAGTATAAGGATGTAATTGATGACTATGATAGGGAAGGTATTGTTAAGCGTACTTCTTGTGATTCTTTATTAGATAGTCAGGGATTTTACGTATCCCATCATGCAGTGATACGTAGAGACAAAACGACAAGTCATATTAGAATAGTATTTGATGGTTCAGCACATGAAAATGGACAGTCATCGTTAAACCAAAGTTTATATACGGGACCAAATTTGCATCCCAACATTTTAGATCTGCTTTTATGTTTTCGAAAAAGTCCTGTAGCATTTACAGCTGATGTAAAATCGGCTTTTCTTCAAATTGAATTAGATTTCCGTGATCGAGATTTTACACGTTTCTTCTGGACTGATAATTTGAATAACGAGCCATACGTTTTGAATTTCACGAGAGTTCTTTTTGGACTTTGACCTAGCCCATACCTTCTCGCAGCAACTTTAAAACATCATTTTAAGAAGTACAGAGAGCAATATCATCATACATTTGAGTTGCTAAATAGTTCCATTTATGTTGATGACCTCATTTGTGGTCAGAATGATGTTCCGGACGCTCTACGTACTACCTTGGAGTGCTTGCAAATATTCAGTGACGCAGGCATGTTATTGCGCAAATGGCGAAGTAATTCGAAACAACTTATTTTGTTATGGCAGCAAGAAGGTGTCAAAACGGAATCCTTTGAAACTAGCGCTATTGATCTTAGACCTCCAACTAAGGTTTTAGGACTTGCTTGGGATCCAGAAAATGATTTAATTTATTTCGATCCAAAGGATCTATTGAAGTTTATGTCACGTAGAGGAAAATCGAAAAGATTTATTCTGAGTGTGGTTGGTCGCATCTTCGACCCCATTGGAATTCTTGGCCCATTCGTTATCAAATTGAAATGTCTACTTCAGGAACTTTGGACTCTAGGAGCAGAATGGGACTCTGAACTTCCCCCCAAAGCTACGGCACAAGTGGCAGCAGTGGAGTAGCGAAGCTGAGGGCTTGACTGAGATAAAGATACCACGGTTCTATTTAAGTAACATAAATCAAGAAATATCAAAGTGTGAAATACATTGTTTTTCAGACGCGAGTAAATCAGCTTATGAACAATATTATACTTGCGATTTGTTACTTGTAATAACGAAATCGAAACTAGTTTCATTTGCTCAAAAAGTCGTGTGGCACCTTTGAAATCATTGACGCTGCCTCGTCTTGAACTGACAGCAGCCTTATTGTCAGCTAGGTTGGCCAAACAGGTGTCATCTTGTCTCAAATTTGATGCTAATATATATTATTGGACCGATTCTCTCATTTCGTACTACTGGATACGCGGCGATTCTTCAGCGTTCAAACCATACATTAAAAATCGTGTTCAAGAGATACAATTGCTCTCTGTTCCGATGCAGTGGGGACACTGTCCAGGAAAGGACAATCCTGCTGATCTCCTTTCGCGTGGTACATCTGCCGTCAAGTTAGCACAGAATGAGCTGTGGTGGCATGGCCCACCTTGGCTTAAACTAACACCCGATTATTGGCCCAATCATTACCGAGATATTTTAGATTCGGAGCTCTGCTCGGAAGAATTAGAACATCGTTCTAGTGTGCATGTGGCAGTTACTCAACAGAGGGAAGCTCTTGTTGACATAAATCGATTCAGCAGCCTTAAAAAACTCTTGAAAACGACTACTTGGGTTTTCCGATTCGTGAACAATGCTAGAAACATTTACAAATCGATGGACTTCTACATTACTACAGATGAAATACAAAATGCTGAATATTTTTGGCTTAAATGTGTTCAATCCGAATTTTATTCAGCTGAGATATTAGCCATAAAAAAACGAACAACTTCGATCTAGCTCTGAAATAAAGAGTTTAGTGCCGTATTTGGATGAAAATAATTTATTACGACTTACTGGACGGTTGCTTGAAGCAGACTTATGCTTTGGTGAAAAGCATCCTGTTATTCTTCCTCGACGCTGTAAATTTTACAGAATTGCTTGTTATTAGGGAACATGAACAAATTGGTCATAGTGGCGTATCTGCAACTTTGACTCAACTTCGGAAAAAATATTGGATACCTAAGGGTCGTCAGTTCGTGAAAACAATGATTCGAATCTGTCTCGTTTGTAAAAAATACAGTGCCAAACCAGCTGACCAGTTAAGTAGTCAGTTGCCCGAGATAGAATCACCCAATCTCCTCCTTTCCAAATTGTAGGAATTGATTTTACAGGTGCAATACTTGTTAAGGACAATCAAGAGACTCGCAAGTATTATGTTTCTTTGTTTACATGTGCAGTCACTCGTGCCGTACACTTAGAACTTGTGTCGGACATGTCCACAATGTGTTTTTTACTTGCTTTACGGAGATTCCTCGCTCGTAGAGGTAATTGCAAGGTAATATACTCCGATAATGCACGTACGTTTAAAGCAGCTGAAAGGGAGCTAGCATATTTTGCCAACATCTTGAAAGACAGTGAATTTCAAAATTTTGTCGCAGATAAGGGTATTCACTGGAAGTTCATAGTTGAACGTGCGCCTTGGTGGGGTGGATTTTACGAACGTCTTGTTAAAACTACAAAGGATCCTTTACGTAAAATACTTGGCAGGGCACTTCTAACATTTGAAGAACTTTCAACGATACTTTCAGAAGTTGAAGTCATCGTTAATCATCGACCACTGACATACGTGGAGAATGATCCAGGAGAGCCGGAACCCTAACACCGGCCTACTTCCTCGAGTTAGGTTATGGTGACTCTAAATATCCTATACATTTCATCGAACTGATCGACGCCACTACGGCAAAGGAGTCGTACAAGAAAAGAAAGACTTACCGAACTCTTCTTTTAAAACAACTTTGGAGACGCTGGAAAGAACAGTATTTGCTCCAGTTAAAAACAGCTAATCATTTTAAAAACACCATCTGTTCATAAGAATTTAAAATTAAACGACGTAGTTCTTGTTGAAGGAAATGTAAAATCAAAATTGCTGTGGGAACTTGGAATAATCATAGAAATATTTATTGGAAGAGACGATAACGTTAGATCTTGTCTTGTAAAAATTTTTAAAGGTCTCTTCAAAAAACCCCATTCAATTGCTGTACCCTTTAGAAATTGTATAATATACTTATACTAATTTGTTTATATTTTTCAGATTAATTGTAGGAGATTACACATTATTAATTAATCTCTGTTAAATTTATTTTTTGTGAAATTTTGAGGTATGTATCCTAGTATTTGTTCGTTTGTAAATTGAAGCTTTGTCATCTTTAAGTTTAATTATATTGTATACTTTAATGTATATTTACTTTTTCTTTCTAATATGTATAATTTTGATTTTATTAGTAGTATTGTATTAGTATTTTCTTTGTAAGAATTGTATTTGAATAATTGTTTGTATTAATTGTGGTTAAATATTTACTGGGTGAACATTCTGTTCACCGGTGGGTGTGTGCCGAAATATTGACCACGCGAGGGCGCTGGTGTGCGCACATCTGTATTAAAATTGAAAAGATGGTTAGAGTGTGTGTTTGTGTAACTTGTATCGTAGAATGTAAGCCGCATTGCGGCAAGTCGTATCTAATTAAACATTATACCTAAATTATCTGATGGAAACTGCTTATTGTGTATTGTCTAACTAATTCACCTTTATACACACTCTTTTCGTTTCAATATAATTATGGACATTGCTGCGTTTATAATTCGCTACAGCATTATTATTGCATGCAGTACATTGTTAATGTATAAGGGGAGCGAAAAAAATTGTGCTTGAAAAGGGGGCACCAGTATTAAAAGTTTGGGAAGCACTGGCTTATTGGCAATTGTAGCACGCTTTAATATATCTTCTAAATTAATGTCCGGTAAAATATTTTACAAAATATTTTTGTGCTCTTCAATAGAAGTTCTCAAATCATCTCTAAACCATAATCTATTATAAATTGAACGCCCGTATCAAATGGAAGATTTTAACGAATTGCATTTGAAAATCTTTGTTAGCATTTTTATGGGAATCATTGTCTTTGTAATGTGTAAGATAGAATTTATTATTGATTTATATTCATTAGTTCCAACACGCACTAGACTTGCTGAGGGCTCTGTAGTTAATGGCACAGAGTGGTTCACTAAGTCCGTCTTAATCTGTGCTGTCATTAGAAGAGTCTCAGTAACATTCCCATCCCTTAAACTGAGCATTAAGTGAGCATTTCGCGTGCAGTATTTTTTTCCGTGCTCTATATTCTCTCATGTACTCTGATGGAGATTTGGCAGTAGCATTTAATGAATTTGTAGTATTTTTTTTGTCATTTGTTCGACTGAACTGGCTGCTAGTGTTTTTCTTTCTTTCACGAATCTCTTTTTCTTCTTTGTGCATTTGATTTAGGCATTCTGACTGGAATTAATATAATAATTCAACTCAAATAAAAGTCAAAAAGCAAATTAGCCGCCGAAAAATTCGCCATGTAGCAAAAAATCTAAGAAAATATTTTTAAAAAGTACGCTTTTGATGCGAGAGCTATTTTGTCTGCACCGTAATGTCACTGCATCTCATACAATCGTTGATAGATGATCCCCGGTCTGACAGAAAAGGACCCCCTACAATAGCAAGGTGGGCAAGTTGAGCAATCGGAGAAGTGAGCAATCATCAAACTTTTTCACGCCTACGACGCAAGTCAATGCCCCCTTTTCCTCCTAACTCGCTATCGTGTCATCGTGGTGACGATTTGGGGGATGGTAGAGAGACTACTTCCATTCGCATTTTACCTGTTACGCAAAACTGGGGAAATTTCTCATTCACTCGAACGCAAAGAAGTTTCACTTCAAAAATACAAACACGTGGATGATGCACCAATAAAATTCACATGTACTTCTCAGTTCACTGGATGCCTCACACAGACGAAACTGTACAGTTTACAGAATGGTGATTTTCAGATATTTCCAAACATGTGCGGAGCACTTTAACGGCTTCGTACTTTGGGGAAAAAACCGTTGTCAGATGTTTTTATAAAATATGTCCATTCCCTCGGCGTGGACATTTTCCGAAACTGTTGAGGAATGAAGGAAGATAAATAAACATTTTACTTAAGGAAAAACTACATTGTATAAACTATTTCGCGATTACTAAATCGCAACATTATCAAACATAAGTTTTCTTTGTAATTGTACAAATCTAAAAGAGAAACTAAATTCGTTTCTTTCGTTTATCTTTTAAAGAATTGACACACGTATAATATATTCGAAATATATATATATATATATATATATATATATATATATATATATATATATATATATATATATATATAATTATAAATTAGATTAAAAATAAAATTCCCTATCTAGCACTTAACTCATCTTTCTCATTTCATCTTCAAGTATCAAACTGATCACCCATTTATTTCTTCTGAACATATGGCCTAGCCAATAAACATGTCTAATTTCAGAATGTTATATTCAATAGCTCCATATGTCAGCATTAACTGTTAAGTACACTCATAAAATCCGCTATACTTATCTCATCTGCTTTTTAAGTGTTAACCCACTTAGATTTCGCTTTGCTTTTTCTCTCTCTGCCTCTCAGCGTCAGAACTTGTACAGATTTCATCGAATAAAGATCCTTGTTTTTTAAACTAAGTTTGGTTCTGGCTCAAAATAATGTCAGAATTAAAGCCGGCAGGATTCTAAAGGCGAGCGCTCAGCATCCAGAGACATTCTCACTCTGAAGCAACATGTCTCCTCTTCCCTTTTTCACCCATGTCAATGTGTTCAACCATGTTGATCAACCTGTCCCATCGAATTAGCCAGCATTCCAGAGGATGGCAAAGATCCAGAAGTGATTTGCCTCACTTTGGACCACTCGAACCCCCTCATGACCCCAAAGATAGCTGGGCCAACCACTATACAACAATGAACTCCTCAGCCTGAAAAGCCATTTCCCCAGATCCGTGCCCCTAGAATACCTGTCCTTTAGGGTCAGGGTAAAGTTTTGTCACCTGACCCACAATGAAACACAGGCCTCATCGTCGTCAAGGGATCGGACCAGAGGAAATTTTTAAAAAGCTGGGACATTTTACAATCAACTTGAAAACACTGCCCCATTTCCGGGATTTGAATGACCGCACCATGATTGACCACCTGCACGATGAGGTGCACGAGTACTCCTGATATATCGGAGTGCACCATGGTGAAAAGTTACCAATTTGCAGGATACCTACATCACTTTAACAAGCTGCAGACAGAGTAAAAAAAAAAAACAAACGGCCCATCTAATAGAGTGAATGAGTGAAAAAATTACAGAAAAAGGGGGAACGATTCGACACAAGAGTCGACTTGGTCCCTCTTTTTAAGACACACACTATGCCAACTTTGGAAGGTTTTAAAACTTATGCTGCATGTTGTTCGTCAACCAATCGCTTCACTTGACCCCACTAGAGTATAGAAGGCCAACAGTCAGTCAAAATTTCATGGCACATGCTAAATGTTCTTTGTTAAGGCTGTCAGGATTTGAAGTGATATTTAACCTCAAAAATTCTTACAGTCTTAACGGTAAATGTTTTTAGCACAAATCTTCAAGTCCAAAAATTGGGAGATCAAATCGACTCGGTCCTCTTTTTTTCGGGTTCATTAATACACCATGATTGGAATACATCTTTTTTAATATTACCTGTTAACAAGCGGCCCTTTCACCAAGATTGGAGGAAATGGCTTGTCACACCAAAAATAGAAAGGGTTGTGGCTTGTTCGTTTTTTCACCCCTCATTCACCCAGGATTGACCCCTGTTTGAATCCTGGGGTGGAATGAAACATTTTCTCTCGGTCAAAAAATTTGTTTTGGGAGACATTTGAAAAATTTTTGTGTCGTTCATACACGTTAACGCCTCCTTCATAATTTGCTGGAAACATAAATCGAGATCCTACATGCAATGTTGGGTGCAAAGCAGGTGAAAAATGGACAATATTCATACAAAAGAGCTGTTTTAGCTTCCCTTTTAGATTGAAACCTTAAACTCAAAGGTGGAGTAAATAGTACGTGAAAATGGACAATAATCCTTTAAAAGGAGCCGTTTGAAAAGAAAGGGTGGACGTACATTACGGGGTTGAGATGGTTTGCGTTTCAAATGACATGGTTTCAAATGAGATGGGTTTCTTTTTAAAAAGAACGTTTTCAATGTCCAATAATTTTTGAAAGGGTCACGGTGCTCCACAGTTTGTTCGACTGACTGTAAGTGATTTTCTGGTGTTATGACGTCATATGATACCCAGGCTCACACTAAATATGAAGATTAATACTTTACACGCCCTTTTCAAGGTTATTACATAGTTTTACTATAATCATGTTTATCGTTTGGAATATTTATCCAATTTTTCTGTTTCTTGATACTTAATTTGGATTATGTTTTGGACTAATCCTTTTTTAAATTATTTTTCTTCAAACAATTCACATTTTGTTTTATAGTTTTGGCAAAGTTCTGATAATATTTTAGTGCAATGTTTACGATATTGCTTATGCATTATGACGTATTTTTTTTCTGTAAGTTTAAACTAAAATTGTTTATCTCTTTATTAAGCGAAGTTCATAATTTCATTTGACTTCTGTAAGCTACAGATTGACCTGCTAAATAGTGAAATTTTTTCTGAAATTACTGACAATAACATAAGAAAAACCGTAAAAGATCTATTTGGCGTGGTTTTAAAATCCCGCCACAAACAAGCAGCTTATCGATTAAAATTTCTAGCTATTTTTATTTTTCTGCTGTATTCTTAAATTAATTCCTAGTCGAATATTTATCTCTTATATCAAAAGACGTCTTTAAATGCTGCGATATGCATTCAATAAGAAATCCTTCCATGCATGTTCGAACACAATAATTTTCTGCACTTGGCTGAGTCTAAATTTGGCGAAATTAATTGACAGGGTTTTAAGATAATTAAGTGTTTTTCTCTATGTTTTAAGCAATTTTTTAAATTTCATTTGATGTTACTATTGCGTACAAATGGCAAAATTAAGATTTTCTGACATGTATTTTGGGATTGCTTTGATTTTTTATGGTGATTTAATTGAGTTATTAGTAGCCGATCTGGTATAGTGGTTAGTGACGCTGACTGCGGTGCCGTCGTGTCTGGGTTCGAATCCCGGGTAAGACAAGGATGTTTGTGTTATAATCTTTCTCTTCTTTATGATGTGTGTTTCGTGTACTTCTACGTAAACTACCGCGTGGGATACTTTCTGGGGCAAGGGGTTATAAATGTTCTCCATAAAAAAAAATCGAAATATTGAAATTTGTTTTGTTTTCAATAGCTTTTTAAGATTCAAGTTCCTTGTAACATTCTAAAAGGCTTTCGTCATCCAATGCTTACAGTTTTGCTTATATATTATAAACGTATTTTTCAGGTAATTGTATGCTAAATTGATTTGCCTGTTTAGTAAGCGAATATTGTGATAATTTTTAATTACGTCTTCAGATTGATAAAGTCAGAACTGAAATATTTTCCCATCAACTAACGTTAGTACACCTGACTGTTTTTTCTTAGAAAACCGTGCAAAAAACGTAAAAATGAATTACATCTTACATATTAATAAAACAAATCATTTAATTTTTTTTACATTAAAAATTAAAATTAGTGCATTGCATGCAAATAGATCCTTCGCCACCAGTTTCATTTGATTGCGTTATAATTTCAGACTACACAAATGTTTTTAGCTACGAAACTTTTCCTTTTAAGGCATGCTGGAGAAATATCTTTCTGCATCAAGCATACAAAATCGATTAGCACTACTGTTTAATAGCGAAAGAACCATGTGTAATGTAATCCATAATCGTTAACTTTCTCCATGTTTCCACCACAAATAAATAATTTTCTTCGGTTGGCTTACATTGAAACATTTTTTGCTATTGTATCATGATAATACTGAAAATAACAGCACTGATTTTTTAAAAAAAAATAATTTGAACATCAACTTTTAAATTTTGTTTAAAGTTATTTATTGAATCCCTATGAATAGAATACTTTTTAATACAAAATGTAATTATACAGAAGAAAGAAGGGCTATTGAGTACAACAAAGTAAAGGAAAAGTGGTTATAAAAATCAAGTGTTTTCCGAAACTCTAGAATTTACAGTAAAACGGCCATGATGTAGACCAAGTCACTTGCATACACGTGGGCGTAAATCGACCATCTTCTGATTAAAATTAGAATGGTAAAGAAAGAGGAATTCATCCTAGAACAAAGGTTTGTGTAAAAAGTGTATTTGTGATCCGCATCAGTTCAGAATTGTATAAAAAAAATAGTTGGGTGTATTGTATTTACAAGCTCTCGCGGGTTATCTGCATTAGATAACTTTTATATATAAAGTACTAATTTGATTTTAGTATATTATAAATTTTTCCAGAAATAGTTAAAATGTCTTAAAGTTTAAGTGTGACATTAGACGCTGCCAATAATCTACTAGGCTTGATTTCAAAATCATGCCAGAATGAAGTAGCGTTCTGATATAAAATTTTCTTCCAATTTATCTTTCTCAGTAATTCTAAATTAAAGCGTTATATAATTCTTATTATTTGAAGGTTACATTTTTTTCAGTCCATTATTTACTTCAAATCAGAAAACATCACCAAATGTCATTGTCATTCGATAATGGGAAATCGATCTATACCTGTTTGAATAAAATAATATTTTTCCGCACTTGTGTGGATATGGATTTTTCTGCCAAATAGTTGCTAAGATTTCTAAGAGTTGGGACGGTAACATATTAAACTGATTAAAAGAAATCTATTTGGTGAGATTTCAAAATTTCATTTGATGTTACTGAAATACAAAGGGTTAAATTAAGATTTTCTGATGTATATTTTGTGTGTCTGGAACTGTTATGGTTCTTTCATCAACGTATTGAACCTTATTTTGTTTTTAATAGCTTTTAAGATGTAAGTTTGTTATAACTAGCTGTGTCCAGTCACACGTTTCTGTGGCTCAGTCTGGTTGAAAAAAAAGAAAGCACACATTTATAATATCTGTAACCATTTGAACTTATGTTTTTATATTTTGTAAAGCAAAAAGAGCTTTACACTGCCACACGTTCATGTGGCTTGGTATGATTTCAACAAAAGGAATGAGAAACCATACATTTTTGATACATTTAACCGTTACCACTTGAGACATGTTTTTTAAAAAAAAATATAAATAACTATATGCATGTAAGCAAAAGTTTTCTGATTTCCTTTGTTATTTGTTAACGGCATATTCTTGAAGGTAAAACGGTCCATTTTTGTCCTTATATTATGAAACTAAAATTATTTACATGGTCTGGCTTCAAAGTGCATAAAATTGTATTTTTTCAGTTTTAGAATTTTGTTGGGTTTAGACACATTGGACCTTTTTTCCCGGTAGTAATATCGCAGTGTGCATTCAGTTCATCCTTGCCATCACCGAATACTCTAGAACAGTGTTTCCAATGTGAGGCCTTCGCCCCATGGGGGGATCCGCACGGGGCAATTCGAAAATGGATACGACGCAGCACTAAACATTCCACTCCGTTACATTTAAATGCAATGCTAGATATCGGTGCTAAATTTATAAAAAAAAGCAAATTCTTAAATAATTATTAGGCATAATTTCGTTTGACGAGACCAAAAGATCAACTAGGTGATTGGCTTCGTCCGGTGTTCATCGCGGAGTGTGCCGTCTGCCGGGAGGGGGCCATAGCCCCGGCCAGTCAAGAAATTTGCTAAACTGCGCATTTATTTGCACCTAATTGGCCTATTGCAACACCTGTAGTGTTTTAAATCATTCTGTTGGTCTTAATCTGAAATAAGTGTTCGTCAAAACTGTAGTAGAAGCTCGTTGTTTTTATGAATATACATATTTATTGTATAGATATAATTAGTAAGTATTTTTATTTATTTTAATTTTAGATATGTAACTTTCAAGAGAATTTTTTAAATAGAAAAAAATATATGTACCTTTGATTTGCGGTGGCAGTGTAGTAAATGTGTTATATACACATTTAAATAAATATGCATTTTTAGTATAATTTTTGCTCTATGTCACAGTGAATTTAATTTAACACATATTTTAATATTACTTTTTATTGATCTTATTTTTATTTCTTATAGCCCATAGTGAAATGAGTAGTGCAAGCAAAAAGACTCGTCAATATTTGGAGGAATATTTAAAATTTGGGTTCATACCTGCTATTCAAGATAAGCGGATTCCTTTGTGTCTTTTATGCCAGCAATTCTTGAGTAACGAATCAATGAAACGAGGTCGTCTCTAGGCGCATTTGAAGGCGAAACATAGTGCTCATATTAATTCATATTTGAGTTACTTTAAAACATCGAAGGAAAACTTTGAAAAAGAATAACAATAAAGCCATTATTTACAGCCCATACTTCAACTAATAATAGGGTTCTTGAAGCTAGTTATCAAATTTCTTTATTCATCGCTAAAACTGGAAAATCACTCTATAGGAGAGAATTTAATAAAACCGCCAGTAAAAAAATACTGTTTGTAGAAGAATAGATGAAATGGGTGAAGATATTGAAAAACAACTTTTTGAAAAGCTGAAAACAAGAAAATTCTCAGTGTAAATGGATGAATCAACTTTGAGAGATAGTGTGGCTGCATTGATAACTTACGTAAGATATATTGATAAAGGGCATTTTCCAGAAGAAATGTTATTCTGATAAATATTAGAAAGCACCATTACCTCCAAAGATATATTTAATAAGCTAAAAAAACTACTTAGATGTTAATGATATACCAATGAAAAATATAACATCATGTGCTGCAGATGGGACTCCTAATATGATGGACAAGAAAAATGGCTGCTTAAAATTGATGAAAGATGTGAATCCAAAAATGATTCTTGTGCATTGTGTTATTAATAGGCAAAACTTGGTAGCCAAAAATATCTCGTCTGTTTGGAACGAAGTACTACATACTGTAATAAAATGTGTTACTGTTATTAAAGCTAGTGCCAAATGTGAACGTCTTTTTCAATTTATTTTGTGAAGAACAAAATGAAGACCATGTGAGACTTTACTTCATACTGAAGTAAGATGGCTATCTAAAGGTTGATTGATTGATTGAATATTAACGTCGCACTGTTCAGCTACACGAGGGCTTTTGGCGACGGACCACGTAATTTTGAACCATGGTCAAGTGACGTGGACGACACCTGAGCTGGCACCCCCTCTCCTAACTACCACACCACAGCAACGGGAGGACGTTTCAGCTCTCGACAGAATTAACGTGCATCGCTGCCCTACACGGCGGGTCTTTTAGTGGTACTGGGCTCGAACCCGTGACAAAGCAAGCCACAGTCCGATACCTATACCACTCGGCTACCGCGGCCCTGGCTATCTAAAGGAAACTGCTTGAAAAGATTTATGGAACTGTTTGATACTCTTAGTGATTTTTGAACGACAAACCAGAAATAAAGCACCTATTAACAATCGATGGTAAAGTATTTGTGAGTTATTTAGCCGATATCTTGGCAAAACTAAACATATTATATAAGAATCTTCAAGGCACCAATAAAACTCTGGTCGATGCAAAATAGAAGGTATTTGGCTTTATTACCAATATCGAGTTATGTCAAAAACATATTAACAACAGAAACTTTGAGCAGTTTCACTGGCTCCAAAAATGTGAAGTAACTGATACCGCTTTACTTGTTATTGCAAATCATTTGAATAATTTATCGGCCAATCTTAAAGAAAGCTTCTTAGATTTACAACAAATTGATTTCCAGCATGGATGATGCAGCCAATGTTAATGAATTTGTTAGATATATCAAATAAGAGCAGTATCAAGCAGAACTCGCCGAATTGCAAACTGATGACTCAGTTAAAACTTTATTTAGTACAAAAGGTGCGATCGTATGGCTTTGTGAGGAAACGGAAATCAAATACCCAAACTCAACCAAATGCGCAAGAAAGCAATTACTACCGTTTCCATCTTCATTTTTGGCTGAATGTGGATTTAGTGCTGTAAATGATTTACTGATAAAAATAAAATAAATCTGCTGGATATAACACAAGGTGGGGATTTGAGACTTAAGCTAACCAAATTGAAACCCAATATAAAATCTCTATGCAACAAGCATCAAGCGTAAGAATCTCACTAAATTAAAATGACAAATCAATATGGAAATATCATTATTAAAATTATTTTGAATTTTAATCTCGGTTTTTCATTATATATTTTTAAATTTTACTTACTGTGTTTTGTTAACAATTTGATAGTGATTTATTCCTAGAATCCATTATTTATGTTTCTTAAGTGGATAAATCAGTTTTTTAATATTAAGTATAATTTATGTTATATACAGGGGGCATAAAAACTTTAGAGAGGTTAAAGTGGGGAATGGAACAAAAAAGGTTCGGCAACACTGCTCTAGAACAACAAATAATTGTCCATGTGACGAGCAATACATGTCTACACCTAAGCTGCTTAATTTTAAAGGGAGACCCTGAACTTTGTTGATAATGATTGCAGACGCCACACAAATTTAGAATCGCAAAAACTTCAATCTTTATCAAGGCTTTGCCGTAGATTTCTGCTGTGAAATCTGTGTTCATATTTAAATTTTCCTTGCGTATTCAACAAAAATATCTTCAGCTATGTGATTTATATATCTACTCTAACTCTGTTGGAGATGAAGGAAAGCATGCAGCCAATTTCTAATTGCAAGCAATGCACAAATTTTATTTAGTTGCTAGTGTAACTTGGAGTCATTAATTATATGGTTTAGTGACATTTGAAAACACACGCACATTGCTAGTCCCCTTAATTATTTTGTAATACACTGCGTTTGTTGAGAGCGCCTTGCCACTTGTATTTACATCGCTTCGCAAATGCCGCGAAGTGAAACGAAGTGAGCTTGGTGTGCCCACGCGAAAAGAGAGAGTGAAATCAACATGGCCAACAGCCGTTCGAATAAAGAGAGTTAAAATATACAGTTCACTTCTTTTATTGAGTACGACTCAATTTATTTTATATAGAGCTATCGATGGGCCAAAACATGGTCTTAGCTAGCCGGAGAAATCGGCAAAAAATATTAGTATGTGGTGATGATTACTAGTATTGAGAATAGTATTAAGCGTTCGGAGGATTCGAGAAATGGTCATGGTCTCTGGTGAAAGAAGTCCTGGCATTGAGGTGAGAGAAAACTTGTTCCTATGAGTTTTGAGTAAGGAATTAATTTGAATCTCAGTAATTAAGTAACTTTGAGTGTTGAGTAAAAGGAATTAATTTTGGGACTATATTGTGAAATCGACCTCTTTGGAGTGATTTGTTTGAATGGAATGAAATATTCTGTTTCTGATTGCATTGGAATTATATTCTGTATTGGTAGATTTATTTCTGAAGTTATATATTTTGTTTGCATTTTTTTTATTTTTCCCTTTTTGTCCCTGCTTTTCTTTCCTTTTTAAAAATGTTTGCAAGTTCACTGTTTTTTTTTAACTTTTTCTTTTATAAGTGCAGTCAATTGGATTCAGTACATAAAAATAATGCGTTGCAGAAAATCCAAGTCATCATACTCACTTAAAAATACAATGCTAGGAGTAATTGTACATCAAACTAAGGAAGAACAAGCATCATAGAAAAAGAAAGCCAGACAAAAATGGTTCAAATATTTTCTGAGGAAGTGCAGAGCAATTTGCAGCCACACTTGACGATGCACACTTTTTTAGAGTAGCGTTAGCCTTTTGCGACTTCAGATCAGCCATGTTCTCAACAAAACGAACATGGTAGGCTGCGTATGACTGAAACATTTCAACTAGAAACAACATTAAACATGACTTTGTGCAAGGCAATGACATGATTACAATCATCTTGCATTAGGTGCAACTGAACTGAGAATTATGTTTTAAACAAGGATATTCTCTCGTCGGTTCAATGACTGAAATGTGTCCTAGTTGAAAGGGTCTTAAATTTAATGGAGAAACAAAAAGTGATGTGTTGTACCACTAGAAAAGTTAAAGTGGCTCAACTTGAAGAATAACCAGAGATATTAACAACTTTTCTTGCCAGATATACTCTGGAATCAAAGCATGTGCTATCTAACATCAAGAAATTTATTTTTACATTTCCAATAAATACAGTTTGGAGTAGAAATTGTAACAATTAATACACTAATTTTAAAAATTAAAGGATAGATTTATCATAAAGCTGGCTCCCTGCTTCTAGTCACATATAGTCAACATAAATTCAAACTAATATACCTTATGGATGGTGGTAAGAGTGAATTGAATGGATTCAGTTGAATTTCTACCGGCATAAAAAAAAGTCCATTGTTTCTAAACTGAAAAAGTTCCTTCGCTGAAAAAGAACTAATGCGTTTAAGCCTCAATTACGGGGACAACCTAAATAATTTTAGGTTCATAATATAAGAAAAAAACAAACTGTAATAATTCATGTATTCTATTAACAACTGAAATATGTTTAGATAAGTTTTGTTTATGCATATTTTGTAGAAAAAGTTTCCTACTTCAAGTGCAAATGCAAAGAATAATACTTAAGTGCAAATGGTTAAAGATATTAGAAATGTGTATTTTTTCCTTTTTTAACAGTACTGAGCCACATATCTATCAATCACATATCAATCAATTGATATTGCTTCACTTTTTTCTGGGCTTGCTTATGGCCAAGAATTACATTGGAAAGATGTGAAAAAGGAACTTTTTTTAAATACAATTACAAGTTCTTATTTTAATTCGGTTATATTGAAACCTTTGACGAAGAATTTTTAAAAAAAAGTTATTTTCTCTTGAAAACTAAATTTATAAAATTTAAATAATTGCAAAAAACAAAAAACAGGTGTAATGTCTGAAAATTATAGTGACGACACTGCTGCTGATGTGTAGAAAAGCCTAATATAAATTTTAGTTCTGATTTCCCTATAATGTAAAATAGAAAGGGCCTGAAAATAGAAAAAACAATAAATATGTAAAAAATGTCGTGCAGATTTCCTTGTTCCGAATATCAATCGAAGTTTAATTTAGGCGTTTAGTAGAATGAATTAAAATTTCGTCCAACATTTTATCACTTTAAAAGTAGCTAATGCTGTATTAGATTTAACGCTCTTTGATGATCATAATTTTTGAATTTAGAGTATATGAAAATAATAAGATGAACTTGAAGCAGAAAAATATGCATATTTTAAAAATGTCTTCCTAAGAAAAATTCCAGTTGAGTGTAAAAAAAATAAGATAAAATATATATGCTAGACACTGTGTAATATTTTTCGACTAAAATTAAATTGAATTTTCTGTGTTATGTAGTCAGTATGGCTCTTTGACAAATTTCAGTAAACTTATGGCTACTTTTATTGCTTAATAATTTTGTCGTAAATGTGTACACCAAAACAGGATATGATTGAAGTGTTTACAAGTTCTATATCAAATGACAAGCTCGAACATTTACAAATTTATTCTTCAAGATCAAAACCATTAAGCATAAAATAATACATGAATTACATCATAATTTACAGGATAAAAAATATGTTACATTTTTACACATCTTAAAAATCATAATGCACAATATCAGATAAATCTTACTTTTTTTTGAAAAAAAATGCATCCTTCAAAAATTCCAAACTCGTTAATTCCGTCATGAAACACATGTATATTAATATATATATATACATATATAATTACAAAAACTGTTAAACATCCAATAATGATTCAATAATACTCACAACATTTAGCTACAACTATACATATCACGGCTAATATGTACATATTTCATTTAATTACTTCAAAACACGAAAAAAGTCAGCGAAATCAATTTGATATTACTGATTATGAAAGAACTGTTTCATGAAAGAAACTAATTTAGATTGTAACCAGAATTAACAAAAGGAGTTGAAAAAAAAAAAAAGAGTTTCATGAAAGAAACTAATTTAGATTGTAACCCGAACTAACAAAAGGAGTTGGAAAAAAAAAGTGAACAAAGATAATTATTTAGAATAGCTTTCAGAGGAACAAAAATTTCGCATTTGTTCAAATCTATTAAAAATTTGTAATGAATCATTTTGAAATGTGTCATGAATATTACGGTTAATATATATGCTATATTTTTCAATATTTAGACTATGACAGAAAATATTTTTTTAAAGTTACATAAAATGAAGCTGTATTTCAGTTATTATATACTAAAAGTATAGATTGAAAACTTTTAATGCAAGCATATTTTTAATTGACTCTTATGATAGAAATTTGAGAACAATTTTACCTATCTATTCTTTTTGTAAAAACGTTGCTAATTATTTCACCAGATTTAAATACACTCCCCTACAAAAATTACGCTTACCCATAATAGTTTTTCTTTCTTTCTAAATTAAATTTAATTGCGCTTAAGAAGTTAGCTTTAAAAGGAATTTTTCAGCGGAAAGATTTTAATTATGTTTTTTTTTTCTAAATATCCAGAATCGCAAATTATTTTAATGTTTTTATAATGGCAAATGCTTTCTGCAAAGTTACCCTTGAACTGTGTAATTTATTGCAAGCACCGCGAGCTTGATATTTTACTTTTAACTATCAAGAAACATTATTTTAGGACGTATGGGATAATTTTGTCTTCGTTTAGGTATCAACGATAATGAAATGATTTTCAAGATAAAATATTTTGTTTTATTCTATTGTGTTGTGTATTTTGAGATAGATCTTTAATTTTTTTATATCCAACATAATTTCTTATTACTAAAACTATATTTGTATGTTGTATAAAGCTCCATTTGTATTTAATGATCACTAACACTCCGATGCAGGACGAATGTTAATTGATTAAGCTCATTATCTCTTTGGAAACATTCGTCGATATGTATAAAGATATATACCTTGCTTCCCCCCTTCGCTCCTGTAGTTACCCTTTTTCTACCAATTTAATATTGACTGAAAAAAACATTTTGAAACTTTTTGAAAAGAGATTTAAACCAGTTTTTAGAAAATGGCATTTTTAGAAACATATTTACAATTTTCCTTTATATCTATATAAAAAAAAAGTCAGCTAATTGGTTAGCTTTCAAAATAATAAATTTATTATTATTTATTTCCATGGATAAAATGACACTTTGCTTCCAAATTTTTTTTTCTTAGGAATAATTTAATATTTTTTACCAAAATTTGATTTTTGAATGTATTATTCTGAATTTTTTGACATAAATTTTTGGGGAGAGATAGAAAATTGGAATGAAAAAAAAATTCCATTATAATACTGAAAAATAAACTCAGTTTTACTTTTATCAAATATGTTGTCCTTTTTTTCAAGATCCAAAACAGAAGAATTATATTTGCTATATTAAGTCAACCCCAAAAAATGTACTCCTTAAGGTATGTCTGCAATGAAGCATTTATTCGCGAAAACCACTCTGTTGAGGTTTTTTGAAATGGTAATGCTCAAATACTAAATGTCAGTCTAAATAGCAATGAATGAATAGAAAAATTTATATCCTTGCAGAATAAGATGAAAGAATATTCCTTTTTTTTTTTTCGAAATAATTAAATTTTTCCACTTGAAATTTGTTTTTATATTGAATTAAATCATGATCACTCCCACCCACTAAAATGCAACGATTTGTCCTAAATTAAACATCACTATAGTTTTATTTAGTTCTCTACACGAGAAGAACTTTTTATTCATATTTTAGATAATTAACTTTTAAAGATAAATCATTATGTTATTTTTGTTGAGGCAGTAACGGATTGATATCCACGAAAGTAATCAAGGCAAAGGGCCAGAATGTCCGCCTGTCATTAGCCATAACTTTGAGCACCACGCAGGTCATAATAAGATTAGGCTCATCCCCTCCCCAATATTTTGAAAGAGCACCCTGGGGGTTATGGAGGTCTCCCACTTCTGCTCTCTTTCACAGACCTGATGAAAAAACTTGCGGTTGTACGGCTATTTGGAGTACCCGCAAGCCACGAAGTCACTCATTTACAAACATCCGAGCTTCAAAACCAGACTCCATGACAAGGCAATCCGCGTTGCTAACCACTATAGCGTATAAGCATATAAAATTATGAGATAATTATTTAATACAATTTTTTATACTCGTTGATGTATATCTTTAATTTTCTTTTTTTTCAAATGCTTTAAATTTCCTTCAATAATATTTTTTATAATCAAAAAAATTAACAACATTTAATATCCCATTAGAAAAATATTTATAATTTTACAGTAATTCTAAGCGATTATCAAAAACTGCATTTCAGCAGCATAAAGAGAAAAAAATGAGAGAAAATATATTTCCCTGTTTAAAATAGGATTTTCTAATATTTCGCTTAAAAATAAAAATTAAATGAAAATACTAAGAAAAGTTCAATTTCAAATTTCATCATTTTTGAATCAAAATGCAAAATAAATGAAATCCTAGATAGATAGGATTCATTTTTGATTTAGAAATCTAAGAATGAAATTTTGTCATGTTTGCCATAACGAAATGGATAATTCACTCAACTAAATGAAGTACTGCGACACTCAATGACGATACTTTTAAAATATAGTCACAGGAGCGAAGGGTTGATCATGGTAATTTTTTTAAAGTATGAAAGTTAAAATGTTACTATTTTCCACGATCGTGACTTGCATTGAACCCAAATATATTCTAAGTCAATCCAATATTAGTATTTATTTACTCTTTATTAAAATGTACACGTGCTGGGTATAAATAGCTACGGATTTTACATCCACCCGATTGTTTTAAATGATTATTATAAAATTTATCCTAAATCTCCCCCTCGTACAGAATTTAAAATTATTATCCTGTAAAAATATAAACATCATTAAGTACAGAAAAAATCGCAGCCTCGAAGATTTTCCTTATATTCGAGCATATATAAGCACATCAATACAATACGAGACAATGACACATTACATGTGTGACTGCAGTATTATAATCACATAATAAAACACACATTGAAGATAGAGAGAAAAAGAGAATGCTAGGTATATAGAAAATGATGTAACAAACATAATACAGTAGAACCTGTTTTTGTGTGGTCCTTTTTTATGCGATTTTATTTTTGTTCGACCGTATAAAAGTTTGTTTTTTGCAGTATTTCGAAGAAATTGCTTGTTGTATGGAAGAATTGATGAAGTTTTCGAATATTTTTCTTTGCAGTTATTTTTATGTGGTTCCTATCTACCGCACAAAGACAGGTTCAACTGTACTGGAGAGTAGCATTTCAGGTGAGAAAGCAAATCTTCACAATTTACAGTAGAAGGTGACTCCTTTCAGCTCTTGTGGTCATCACCAGTCGCCCTTACGTCCTTTAAGGTATCCGACTACTTACGACAACTTAAAAAAAAATAGGGATAGTGAAATTTTTTGTGATTTTTAGATTTATTGAGTACACTTTTAAGAAAAATAAAATTAAATTAAGATGAGAAAAATAAACTAATATTACTTAAATAGGAAAAATTTGGTGGCATTTATCAAAAATTACATAAACGGGGCCCACTCTATAAAAAAAAATATGAACAAATTCTCATTGTTTTAATTGTAATATATTACTTTGGTGCTTATTTGTGAAGTGACCTTCAGGATACATTTTAATATCTTCAAAAACTACAACCCTTTGTCTTAGTTATTATATAAAAATTCTGAAAAAAGCAGTGGTTACATAAAGTATTGAAAGAGTTTTGTAATAAAACGTTAATTGATAAATCTGAATATTAAAAACTTTTATTATATACAGAAAATGCACAAAATTATCAGATAAGTATTTTCAAAAATTTTTGATCAATCGACTTCCCCGTTTCAGCATTTTCGTACCAAAGTACATTTCAATAAAAACATACTTCAAAGTTTGGCATCTTGTTTAAAGTTATTTCATCTGCTTTTACACTGAAACACTTGTAATTTTCGTTCTAGTGAATGGAAAATAAAAAATCCGGTATTTTTACAAGGCTAATAAGATGGTCTATAAAATAAACTCATAAAATTGTCATTTTTTTTTGTAAAAAAGTTCACAATTTAAGGTTAGTCGGATACCTTAAGCAACTAAAGGTTTCTGTACCATTATGACGAGTTTTAGCAAGGCTACCAGAAGGAAAAACACTTCACTCTTCCCCCAAAACGCTTCCAGTGTTGTGGGATTTCTCCTCTGCAAAAATAATTTTATTAAAATAAATGTCAAAAAGAAATATTCACTTTAAAACGAATTCATTATTTCCATGAGACTTTAATAAAGTCAACATTTTTTATCCATATAATTTTTAGAGATACTATGAGAAACGAGTGAATGGACAGGGTATTTTTTAATTTCTCCCTAATTATAATGTGTCGGTATATAACCATTGAATTATTGACCAGATTTAATATTCCAACAGACTTCCAGGACAACAAAACTACCACTCTGCTAAAAACAGTTACACGTCTCTAAATGGTGAAGTTATTGCAACCACACACACACACACACAACACACACAGATACTGACAATGGCTATAGAGATGTTACAATACTTCATAAATAAAAATCAGCCTTTTCATTTAAGTAATAGTAATAGTAATATATGAATTTTGTCTCATCCAGTACTTCAATATAATTTTGAAGGGGAGAATTAAGAATATTTCAAAATTCATTACATTTTGATAATAACTGATCCCCTCTTTTTCATGAAGTAAGGTTTAGTACAAAAATTACTGTATGTGTGTGTTCTCTGACATTTATAATTTTAAAATTTCCTAAATTTACTGTATACATGTTATCTATATTTCTGTTATATAATTACGTAAGTACTGAAGTGACATTTTGAAATACTTTAGCACTAGTTGCCCAAGGAAGTCATTCGAACTGATTTTTAGATTGCTTTAGAAAAAGAAATAAGTATATAGTCTCGCCATTTCTTAGACTTTTGAGAACATATATTTTTTCCAAGTGAAGTAATTTTTTGTTAATATTTACTATTAACTTGTTATATAACTATAAAAAATAATAAAAAATTAATTTTAAACAAATTTCTTTACACTTTAGTTATCCTTTAACAATGCAGCCATTTTGACCGATTTTGGGCAATATAGGTATAGCAGTCCTTTTAGTGGTAAAAAACATTTATAGCTAGAAGTCAGATATTGTAACAAAAGTAAAAAAAAAAAATCAATATATTCATAGTAATACTCAGTAAAAGTTTGTATTTGAATAAACTAATTGTGCCTCAAGTAAAATTAAATGTGCAATGCACTTATCTTTGCGAGAAACTAGCATCATACAAAAAATACGCAAGTCTCATCTTTAAAAAGATAAAAAAGAAGTTTTATTTGTCAGTTCTAGAATACATTTGTCTAGGTTAAAGAAACTTTTGAATTTTGATCATTTTAGAAATTTAGTTTGCACGCACACAAGTTAATATACAATTCCTAATGAAATCATTCGAAGTGTTGTACAATCATGTAGTACCAAATGCATACTAAAACCATATTCGTACATTTTCACATTATATTTAGGATGATTTATGTCCAAATTTTGATATTTGTAATGCATTAAAATTCTAAACTCGCCAATGATTGATGCAGAATTAAAACAAAATAATGTAAACGCTACAACATACTTCGTTAAACAAAAACTGAAAAACACGACTGTCTTCTGATTAAAATAAGAATGGGGAAAAAGAGAAATTCGTGCTGTAAAAAAGTTTGTGTAAAAGGATAGTTATGAACCGTGTCATTTCAAAATTGTGTAAAAAAGAGTAGGGCGAATTGTACTTCCAAGCTTAGGTTATCTGCCTTAGATCATTTTTGTATAGAACGTACTAATTTAGTCTCATTATGCTAATAATTTTTCAGGAAATAGTTAAAATTTCTTAAAATTTGAGTGATAACATTAGACGCTACTAAAGATCTACTTGGTTTGAATTCAAAATCATGCCAGAAGCAAGTAGCGTACTGATATAAAATTTTTCGCCAATTTATCATTCTACTGTAATTCGAAATTAACTTGTTATATAATTCTTATTATTTGGAGGTTAAATTTTTCTGTCCACCATTTACCTCAAATCAGAAAACATCACCAAATGCCATTCGATAATGGAAAATCGTTCTATACCTGTTTGAATAAAATAATATTTTTCCAAAATTAAATATGAATTTTTCTGCCAAATAACTACTAAAATTTCTAAGAATTGAGGCGGTAACACGTAACACTGATTAAAAAGGATCTATTTGATGGCATGTAAAAATTTTCTTTGATTTTACTCTGAATTACAAATGGCTAAATTAAGATTTTCTGATGTATATTTTGTGTTTGCTTGGAACTGTTCTGGCTTTTTATCAACATATTGAATTTAATTTTGTTTTTGATAGATTTCTAAGATTTAAGTTTATTATAACTAGCTGTATATCCAGCCACGCGTTGTTGTGGATCAGTCTGATTGAAAACAGAAAGCACAATTTCTAATATATATAAACATTTGCGCTTCAGTTTTTTTTTTTTTTGTAAAACAAAAACGAGCTGTACACTGCCGCACGTTCTTGTGGCTCAGTCTGGTTTAAAACAAAACGAATAAAAAAAAAAACATACATTTTTGATACATTTAACCTTTAGCACTTGAGGTATAAATTTTTATAAAAATATGTATAACTATTTATATAGACAAAACATTTCTAATTTATTTCATTTGTTAAAGTGAAGAAGTTAAAACGGTTTGTTAATTCCTTATGTTATGAATCTAAAATTATTTACTTTATCTCAATATTGGAGTCCTCAATATGTACTTAAGTACAAATAGTTAAAAATAGTAGAAATGTGTGATTTCTCATTTTTTAACTGTACTGAGCCACAATAACGCTTAGAAGGGTACAGCTAGTATTTAATAAATTTATGATGATGCTCAGTAAAATTTTGTTTTTTAAAAACTAATAAACATATTTGAAAAATTTCTCTTAAGTTCAATATTAATGTGTGTTTAATATGCAGGCAAGTTTTAAACTTAAGTAATTAAAAGGTTCTGAGAGTAAAAGATAGCGAAAGATAACTCGGGTGTGCAATGCACATTGTCATTGCGAGAAGCTGGTTACATGCATAAAAATACATAAATTTCATGTTTAAAATAAAGTTTTATTTTAGCTCTTTTGAAATAGATTGTCTAGCTTATAGAGAAACTTAAATTCTCATACGTTTAGAAATTGAATCAGTATGTCAATATTTAAGGTTAGTCGATACTCCTTATTCCGAAAAAATTTAATTGAGCTTTTTTATGTATAATATTCTCAGATGACACATAAAAAATATGAAGTATGAAATAAAATATGAAGTATGAAAAATACATATTTTAGCTGTATATTAAATAAAATTTTATATTTATACTGAGAAATGAGTTTTTTTAAATAGCTTGTTTAGTTTTTCAAAAACATGCAACTTAAATGCGACACTATGAAATTTTTGAAAATTGTCAGTTTCTTTACAATAACTACTCTCTAGCAAAATACGAGGCGCATCCAGAAAGTAAGTTTCCCGATATTTTTCTCTTTAAAGTAAACATAATTAGCCATGTCAATTGCCCATAAGTAACAGATCTATGACGCATGAATCATATGCCAGCCGGAAAGGTCCCGCTTTGTGCCAGTAGCTTGGTAGCAGTGGTCCGAATTGGAATATCTTATTTCTCCTCCCACAGCCTGCGAGGGCCCGGTCGGTGATTAAGTTCTTGAATGCGTAAAGCATTGCGGCTATTGAAATTCATCGTCAGCTCGTTAAGGTCCATGGGCCGAACATCATGAGTAAGCAGATGGTGTCTCTCTGGTGTAGGCAGTTTTCCGCTTGTCGTCATAGTGTCCATGATCTAGAGCGCGATGGGCGACCGCCCTCGTCAATGTTGATTTTGTTCAACTAGTGCGGCAGCACGTGATGGAGAACCGTCACTTCATGATTACGGAGCTGATTCCATAGATATAGAGATCTTTGTTGGGTGATATTGTCACTAAGAACCTGCTGTTCAAAAAATTGTGTGCCAGGTGGGTGCCGAAAAATCTGACACCCGAACATAAGATTTAACACTTAGGAGCCACTCTGACATTTTTACAACGGTATCACTATGAGTTCGACGAGTTCCTCGACATGATCGTCACGCTCGATGTGACTTGGATTTCACACTTCACTCCGAAAATCAAGCAGCAGGCAATTCATTGGTGGCATAGTGGATTTCCGGTCAGGGCGAAATTCAAGCAGTTGCTGTTGGTACGAAAAGTGATGTGCATGGTGTTCTGGGATAGGAAGGGCATTTTGCTCATTGACTTCCTTCCGCGTGGTGAAACAGCGATGTTGACCGTTATTGTATAACACAGGGGAAATTGCGACGTGTTATTCAAAACAAGATGCGTGAAATGCTTAAAGCAGGGGTATGCTCCTCCGCGACAATGATCGTCCACATACGGCTAGACGCACAGCAGCTGTTTTTACGGAATTTGGTAGGGAGTTTTTTGATCATCCTCCCTACAACTATGATCTTGCTCCCAGTGATTTTCACGTATTCTTGCATCTCAAGAAATTTCTGTCCTTCGGTGAGCGTTTTGGCAACAACGAAGACCTGAAGACGTCGTCGGTCACACGCTGGTTCCATTCACAGGTGACACAGTTCTACCATAGAGTGATACACAAGTTGATCCCACGATTATAAACAAATGCCTCAATTATGGTGGTGGCTATGTTGAAAAATAGCTGAAACATTGATTTACTTGTTGCCAATAAATATGTTCCTCAAAGTTTGAGTTCTTGTTTTTAAAAAATAAGGAAATTTACTTTCTGGATGCGATTTTTTTTTCGAAAAATCCGAAAGCTCACTTTAGTCTTTAGTTACACCAGTGCTTCTGAAACTTTCGATTCTTGCGACCCAATTTTGAGTCATAACTTCCATCATGCTCCCCTTTCTCCATACAATAACAGTGTACTGAATTCAGTAATACTATGTTTTGATGCTATAGGTATAATACGACTTAAACCTATTAAGCCCCACCGACGTATGTAAACTTCTTGGTCAGCCAATATATTAATTGGTCCGGACGTATATGTACGTCTTTCCAAATTACGATCTTTTCTGTGAACATCAATTCATAGAATTATTCCGAAAGCTTTGTAATGCAATGAAATAAACTTGACAGTGTTTGCGCAGGATTTACGTATTTCAGAGGATTTGCTTCTTTATTTTTCTTTTATCCCCCTCCTCCTCCAATACATATCATGCGTGCGCCTACAGGAAAAAAAAACAGTGGCATTAGGGAGTGAACCATGTAACTTTTAATCTGGGCATTTAAGGGATTAATTATAAACCGTACAAATTATCAAGATAAGTGTTCATTTTTGTATATAATTGCCTATATGACAAGCCCATGAAGTCAGTAATTATCAAACTTGCTCTTAACTTAATATTGTTCAATTGCTTATAAAATACACTGTGAAGTACTGATACCTTTCTAAGTGTATTATATTAGTATAAATGTGTATTTTATTTTTTTTATGCCAGGATGTATTTTGTTTGGTAACTTTACGCCAATTAATAATTTTTTTTAAATAATCTTTTGTTTTCGACTTTTTAATATCCTCGCGCCCTCCTTGTAGAGTTATCACGCCCCCTAGGAAGGCGCGCCCCACAGTTTGAGAAACGCTGAGTTACATATCAGTCATATGCACTAAACATTGCATGATCATCCATACAGTACATTCTTAGAAAAAGGCACATGCAATGTGAAAACAATCATTTTTTAGGAAATTGCTGGTATGAAGTAAAAAGACACTTCATCACAAAAATAATGAATGACAACATGCATTTGTCTTATTTTATAGCACATAAATATCTTCTTAATTTATTTTACCAAAAATATAGGAAACAAAAAATTCTTAATTACCCAGAAAATATATACATAGCATTTTTTTAGAATTTTGTTTAATGAAATATTTTGTAGCATTTTACATCAATTTTCTCCAATTCTGTATCAATCTTTGAAGAATTTTTAGCTTTAATGCATTATAAATATCTAATTTGACCATGAACCATCAAACATATAATGTGAAAATGTATGAATATGGTTTTGATGTGCATTTAGAAATACATGATTATACGACGTTTCGAAAGTTTTCATTTCGATTTTGTATATTCTCATGCAAACAGTATTTATAAGAATATATGATATCAAAAGTTTTTCTAAACTAGTCAAATGATTTGTCTAAAATAGCCAAACAAAACTGTTTTTATGTTTTGAAAGATGAAACTTAAGTACTTTAATGTACATATATATATAAATATATATATATATATATATATATATATATATATATATATATATATATATATATATATATATATTACTAGCTTCTTGCTACGATAAGGGCATTGTACATCTAATTTATCTTTAGTTACCTTTTACCGAAAAAGTTTTGATTACTAAAGCTTAAGATATCCGACTTCTTGCGACAACTTCTTTTTGAAAAAATGAAAATATAGGGATTTTTTGTAATTTTTATATTTATTTAGTACATTTTAAGAAAAAAATCCTAAGATTGAAATCAGAATTTTTTTTATTATTATTTAATTGGAAAACAAAAACTGGTAAAAATGTACAAAAAAATTACATAAACGGGACACGCTCTGTACAAATATTTTTAGCAAAATTTCTCAATTTTTCAATTTTGATGTGTTACTTAATTATTCTTGAAATGACCTACAGGATAATAGGTATTTTAGTTTTTACAAAAAACTAGAGCACTTTTCTCTTTATCTTAGTGATTACATGAAATTGCTTAAAAAGAGAGTGATTATATTCACATAAAGGACTGTAAATTTTGAAATAAATCTGTGATTGATAAATTTGAAGGTAAAAAAACATTCTACTAATATACAGAACATACACAAGAGATTTTAGCAAATTATTTTCAAAACTTTTTGAGCAATCGCTGTCCCCGTTTAAGCTTTTTGCAAAAAAAAAAAAAAAACATTTCGAGTAAAAAATGCATTTTAAAGTTTGATATCTTGTGTAAAGTTATGGCATCTGCGTTTACTAAAACAGTTGTAATTTTGTTCTAGTGAGTGGAAAATAAAAAAAAAATTGTATTTTTATTAAGCTAAAATGACGGCCTATAAAATAAAACCATAAGAAAAATTTGTTTATTTTTGTAAAAAAATCATGATTTTAGGTTAGTCGGATACCTTAAAAAGTCTATGTAAATTAGTTTATTCAAAGAGAAAATTTAATGAATTTCGCTATTAATATGAGATATTATGCATCTATAATAAGCAGATATCGCCGCTACAGCTATATAAGCCATATCAATGTTACGGCGCGTCAAGACTACAGGGTATTCAATGTATGTAACTACAGTTCCACTAACATGGTGCTCATATCTGAAAAATGTCTCCGAAGGAATTTTGATACAGGACCCTTTAGAGGTATTTACACCAGTGTCTTTTGTCCTTATGTTGGGAACCTGTAATTATTTACGCTGTCTCCGTAGTAGACGAAAATTACACATTGTCTCTTTTCACTGACTGGTTCATTTAACTTATTTTACAATAAATATTTACACCCCAAATTTGCGGCTCGGGATCTTAGGAAAAAGAATTTAATTCTAGTGTTCTCCATACGATCTTACTCGCTCAAATTTAACATGTACACTGAACTCTACAACACACACTAGCGCACTCTCACGAAAACATATTCACTTCTTATTGTGGACGTCACAAGAAATATTTGCTCAAAACTAAACAGTTTCTATAGTGAAGATAAAGTATAAAAATGGTTCTACTCTAGAGTTGTCATGGACAGAGGGTTGGCATTACAATCTATATAAATAAATTTGTAATGCGTGTTTGTTCAAAGCCACTAATATCCGAAACTACTGGACCATTTCCTCTGAAATTTTGACATAACGTTGCATTTGAATCCGGACGGATTCTTATGCATTTACTATTTTGTAATTCTTTCTAGTTTTTTAAAATTTAATTTTTAAGCGATTTTTCAGTAATATGACATCATATGATGTCACGTCTCTCACTTAATTCGAAAATTTAAATTTTATACAGAGTTTTTCTAGATTATTACGTATTTTTACTATAGTTACGTTTATCAATTGAAACATTTTTTCAAATTTTTCTGTTCTTTGACACTTAATTAGGATTATTTTTTGAATAAATCATTTTTTAATGATTATACTTTTAACAACCAATTTTTTTTAGGTTTGGCAACATGGGGATAGTATTATGCGCGGGATGTTTATGTGTGTGTGATTTTGCTTACATTACAATTTACTTTTTAAGAAATTTCACTCAGAATTTTTTGGTTTATTCGGCGAACATTATATTATTTTTACAAATCAAAACTTCGTACTAATAAGGGTTATTCAGTTATTCTTACTGCAATTAACCTCAGTATAGTATTTCCGTTTTCGTTATTTTCTTTAGATTGTTATAAATTAATATCATGAATATTAGTAGCGCCTGTTTTAAAATAATAATAATTTTTTTTTTTATATTTCAATACTTACGTGCGATGTCTTAGTTTCGCGAAATTAATCGGCGGGATTGCTCTTTAATGCGTTTTTTTAACTGTTTTTTTAAAAAAAAATTAAAATTTTCTTTGATGTTTCTCTGATGTACGAAATAAACATTTTCTAATATATATCTTGTGTTTGCACAACACTGTTTATATTTATTTAATCAAAATATTGAGCCTTATTTTATTTTTTGATATCTTTTAAGATTTAATTTTTATTTTATAACAAGCAGTATGCCACAACGGTTAAAAAAGAAAGGGTTACAAAATGCACAAAAATTCAATAAAATAACAGAAAGTGTACTTATGTATTATTTAAGTAATCATCAACTCTATTTTAACTTGCCAAGTTGGCAACCCTGTTTCGCAATTTTCATATGTGTTGCATTGGCAACCTGTTGCTTTGTTTTATATAATATCCCCAATAGGTTGCGATAATACGCAAGCACCAAAATAATTTTAAAGTACATAAATAAGTTCATAATTGGATACATTTTATATGTAGGAGTCACCTTAAGTATTTTGTGATGTATCGCATTGCTATTAAGCTGTGTTTTTTACGATAGTGTCAATTTTGTGTGAATATAGTTTATTTTTTCATTGATTTTCATTTCGTTTTTTTATTGTTTTTCTTATTTCTCAGTGCAATCGGTGAGAATTATGTTCTGTCATTTTTTTTCATTTAAACTCATAGTGAAAAAAATCGATTTATTTTGAGTGATTTGTTCAAGTGGAATGAATTACTATGTTTCCCGCTGCATCAGAATTGAGCTATGTTGATTGACATCTGTTTGAAGTTAAATATTTTGTTAGTAATTTAATTATTTCCCTTTTTTAATGATTTCAATTTTCATCTTCATATTTTTAAGTCGATCAGCTTCCAGTGTCTGTTACATTTTGAATGTAGGCAGTCACAATTACTTTCTGATGAATTGCATTAATGTTCTGTGTGTTAGCTGTGTCTTTAATAGTAGTGTTGATTTGGTGTGAGTATATCATAAAAGTACAAAATGTCCCCATTTTTGTGTGGAGTATCCAAAATTTCCACGTACCATCAATTTGTGACTTCTGCTCTAGAACACACAGAGGTATTGGTATATTAGCATCAACATAACAAAATTGGTGCCACGCAAATCGCTCCTTGATTTCGAAACAACGATTCTAACATTTTTTTATATGAAACTGAACCAAGCAGTCAGATTTGGGTGGAGTGGGATTCACATGGTGGCAATTTGGCTGACGGTGATGCTAATATGCAAGTGCCCACACAACAAATAATAATTGTCAATGTGAAAAGCAGTCTGTGTCTAGATATAAGCCACTCTGTTATAAAGATAGGCCCTTAAATGTGTTGATAATAATTGCTAATGCATATTGCATTGTGAAATGCAAGAATTATCAATCCCTATTAACACTACATCGTACATATTTTGCTGCGATATCCATGTTTATATTTGAATTTTCCTTGTATTGTTCTGAAAATAAGTTCAGCCACACACACACATGTATGCTTTATATTTCCCTAACTTTATTGTAGATGAATGCAAGCAGGCACAATCAATATATGGTTGTAAACAATGCACAAATTTGATTTGTTGTTTTGTTTGCTCGTGTAATTGATACTTCCTAGTGTTAACGACATTTTTAGCGTAGGCAATCACCTTATTTATTTTTTTATACATTGTGTTGACATTAAGCTTTCTTTTAGTGTAGAGTTGATTTTATATGAGTGTATTTAATTCCCCCCCATTTTTTTCATTTAGTTTTCCCTCTTTATTTCTCAGAACATTTTGCAGGAATCAAGCTCTGTCAACTAAATTTTATTTCTATTCCAATTATATAGTAAAATTGACCTCTTCAGAGTGATTTGTTGCAGTGGAATAAAATATTCTGTTTCTCACACACAAATTGCGTTGGAATTGAGCTGTGTTGATTGATGACATTTGAAGTTAAATGTTTCATTAGATAGAGTATTTTTATTTTGCCTTTACTTTCTGTTCCAGATTTTAGCTTATTTAAACATTTTGAAATTTTATGTTTTGTTTAATTTTTTTTTTTCCTTTTTTTTAATTGTAATCAATTGGCTTCAGTACATAAAAATGATGATATCTAGGAAATCAAATTTAGGTCGTCATACTCACTAGGAAAAAGTAGTATAATGAGTAAATTGCATAGCAAATGAGAAAAACAGATCAAGACGCAGCAGAGGAATATGCAGCCAGATTTGAGGAAGCACGTTTGAAACACAGCATTTGCTTTTTGCAATATTAGGTCTGCTCTATTTGCGACAAAAGGAATACAATAGTATAGAGAGTGACAACGGCCAGATTGAGTTAAATATACATTTATTAAGGGGAATTATTTACAAGGGAGGGCTAAAAGTTAGTAAAAGTAATCGAAACATCATTAGATCGTTGGATTCCACGAGGCGTTTCGTTCCAGCGCCCTCGTCATCGTCTCATCGCCGTCGCTTCTCTCGGTCGTCTCCCCGCGCAATCGTTCTATTCCAGTCTGCTTTACTCGTTATCCTCAAACCGCCTTGTCAGATAGGTGGCGCTCTCTTGGCATTACGTCATTAATGAATATAGGAGGGATACGATATGTGCACATCCATTCCTACATCGGCCATCATGACCAAGCATGCGTCCTCGCATGTAAAATACAGTGTATTTCAAAATTTCATGAAATAAAACTGAAAAGCTAGAGGAAGTAAACTTACAAATAAAACAATTATTAAAACAGACAAAGATGTATCAGAAAATCAAAACTAATAATAAAGAATAAAAAAATAGGTATACAGATGGAAAGAAGACAAACAATACAAAGCAATCTTGAGTATGGTGATAATGTCGAAAAAAAATGTTAAAGTAAAAGTTTGCGTTCGTAATGTAACATTCATTTGTTAGGCCATGGTTTCAAGTATTCGGCACAAGTACTTGTTTTGGTTGGGCCATCAAAATTTCCACATTTTCAACGTTGTAGGTATCGTTAGGTTTTACTTGTGTTATTTTATATGGACCGATAAATTTATTGCAGAGTTTTTGTCCAGGTCCTTGTTGCGTTTTTTTAATAGCAACTAAGTCCTTAACACTGTATAAATAAGGAGATTTTCGTCGAAGATTATAAGACTTTTGTTTTCATTTTGCACTTTAAGTATTTGCGTTTTTGCCGCTTTACGTAGGAGTTCTCTGTTTTCATTAAATTCGAGTTGTAGTTGTTCGTCGATTAATTATTGAATGCGCAAATCAGTCTTGTTATTGATTTGTGTTCCAAAGAGTAATTCAAAGGAGTGGTGTTAATGCTTCGTTGGAATGTTGAGTTTAAGACTTCTTGTAGTGAAGGAACATGTTTGAACCATTTCGTGGGATCGTCTTCTGACATCTTAGATAAGACAGGAATAATTGTTCGATTAATGCGTTCTACTTGACCATTAGCACGTGGCAAACCTGTAGTAATATGGTGAAGTGTAATTTTTTGTTCGAACAATAAGTGTGGAATTCGTCAGAAGTGAAAGTAGTTCCACGATCAGTGATAAGAAAACGAGGATTTCCAAATGTAGTTTTTGAATGTCTAATTTTTTTATTACCTCAGAAGTAGATGTAGTTTTTGTGGGGGTATAACCAAACAAATTTAGTGAAAGAGTCAATGACAGCTAAAATGAATTTGTAGTTTTTACTTGAAGTTGCTAAAGGACCAAGATGATCGATATGGTATGTATTTAGTGGTATATCATCTTTGACAAGAGGATGGAGAAATCCTTCTTGTTTACCAGACTTTTTATTTTTCAATATACATGTTACACAATTAGAAATATATTTTTCAATTTTGGATTGAAGTTGCGGTATAAAATATTTATTTTTATATGTTCTAGAGTTCTTTTAACTGAAAAATGTCCTTTGTCGTGAGCATTTTTGATAAAGTGATGCTGCATCTCGTCGGGAATAACAAGGACTTCGGCACCGTCAATAAATTTATATAGTATATTATTTTTAATACAGTAGTTATCATATGGACCATTTTGAAGAATAGCTTTTATGGAAAGAATGTGTGGGTCCAGCTCTTGAGATTCTTTTATCCTATGCACAATAGAATCATTACACTGGTTTGTTAAAACCTGTATTCTACTTAAAGCGTCGACATGGGCCATTTGTGAACCAGAGCGATGTAAAATGGTGTAATCATAATCTTGTAAATTCAGGGCCCAACGCGCGATTCGTGTGTTTAGATCTTTCTTACTCATAGTTTTTGTAAATGCATTACAATCAGTAATTATTTTGAAAGGCATTCCTAAAATGTACACTTTGAATTTTTTTGAGAGCTTCTATGATTGCTAAAACTTCGAGTTCGTAGCTGGTATATTTTCTCTCCGTTTCGGACGTTTTTCTAGACATGTAATATATAGGATGTAAGGAATTATCATCGGGAATCTTTGTAATAAAACAGCAGCAAGTCCGTCGATTGATGCATCAGTATAAATTTCGGTTTCACAATTTTGTCGATATATACCTAAGACAGGTTTCTGACAGAGCAAACGTTTTTAACTCGTCAAAGGAAGCTTTTTTTTGTTTTACATCAAAATTGAAAGGGAGTATCTTTACGTAAAAGATCACTAAGTGGCTTAGCAATTACAGAATAAGCAGGGATAAATTTACGAAAATATCCAGTGAGACCTAAAAAACGTTGAACTTCTTTAGTTGTTTTTGGTTCGGGGTAATTGACAACTGATTTAGTTTTAGAAGGGGAAGGAAAAAAAGTTTATTATTTTCAATAATATGGCCTAAAAATTCAATTTTCCTATGCAGAAATTGACATTTATCAAAATTTATTTCCAACCGTAATCACTGGACACTTGAAGAACTTTTTTGAGTCTCTCAATAGCCTCAGATTCATTTTAGCAAGGATAACTATATCATCCATGTAAGGAGAACAATTCCTTGAACAACTAAGTCACGAAAAACTGTATTGATAAAACGTTGAAACGTTGAAGGGCATGTAAGAGAGTCCGAAAGGCATTTTAAGGAACTGAAATTGACCATTTTGTGTTACAAAGGAGGTATATGGGCGACTCTGTTTGTTAACAGGCACATGGAAAAAACCATTACGTAAATCAATGGTACTGAAAATTCTAGTATCCTGAAGTTTATCTAAAATATCCTCAATGAGGGGCAGAGGATAGTGATCCTTAACTAACACGATTTAATTTTCGAAAATCAATGCAGACTCGTGGACTGCCGTCTTTTTTGCGGACTACTAGGACTTGGCTAGCATAAGCAGATGAACATGGTTCAATAACACCATTTTGTATCCATTCATCTATTTGTTTATCTACTATATCGTTCAGTAAAAGGTAACCGTCTTGGAGAATGATAAATTGGTTTGTCGTCCGTCACGGTAATGCTTAACTCAATATCCGTCGTTTTAATTTTATTCGGCCTATAACATACGAGTAATGCCTCAACATCATTACGAGTTTGTTTTCACTGGAGATTTCAGGGCCAATATCAAATTTAGGAATGTCGTCAGTAATTTGAAAACAAATGGTTGTGGAGAAGCGTCGGATACTTCGTTTTGTAGCTTAGAAAACATAACACTATCAGGGGTGATAGTCAAATTAGCTTGTTTAATTAGATTACAACCAATAATAATATCAAAGTTCATTGAGTGGTTGGGGACAACATTAATTTTAACAGGAAAGTCTTGGTTGTCAATTGAAACAGTTGAGTTGAACGAACCAATTACATGAGTTTTGAAAGGCCAAAACCAGTTAGTATATTACCACTATTTATTAAAGAAGGGAGCCTAATTGATTCCATACACTTTCTTTCATTAAGGTTATGACTTCCGGTATCAACTAAAGATAATATTTTTTTTTAGATAAAATTTTAACTTCTTTACACATAGTAGTTAATGGGGTAATTTCATCAACATTATTAGAAGAAGGGATATTTTTGAGGACAAGCATCAGATGTATGGCCAAAATTTTCGCATAATATACACTTTGGACCACGATGTTTATCTGGGCAAAATTTAGAAATATGACCGGATCCCGAACAATTAAAACAAGTTACGTGATTCCTATCTGAAATTTTTATTCTCAAATTTTGAATTAGGCTTTGGTGCATTGAATTTTGGATATCTATCATTTCGATGTTTATGAAGTGTACTTTCACATCACGGCGTTGGCTACTAAAGTTTGGACTACGCGACGTATCATAAGGGAGTGATTTTTTGCTTTTATTTTTCAAATATTTTGTCATAAATTCCTAATTTTTCTTTAAATTCCTGAATTGTTGTACATCCATATAATATTAGCTTATTTGAAGGAGAATCGGGGATTCCATTAATACAATATTCCATAATTGAAGTTTCGTCGAGAAACCCTTGACACCTCGATCCGCTAATTCCCGAATAGCGACTAAATATTGGAATACCGTTTTCATTACCGCATTTTCTATGTTGCAATATCTTATGCAATTGAGCTTGATTTAATTTTTTCCGAATTCCTGAATAGTAATGTTTTTATACAACTGTAAGAGTTTATACCACGCTGAGATTGAATAAATAATTTTTGCAGTTCCTGTCAAAAAGCCGTTTTTAAAAACAATTTTTTGTTGTTCGGTTATTGGGCAAAACGTTAAATTTTCCTCTACATCAGAAAAAAATGTTCAATTGAGTATGAGTCATCTGCACTGAAAGAACGAAGAGTTAGAAGTAAATCTTTAACAAAAAGCCACGATAAATCGTTTTTCGAAATAGAGGGAACAGCTGACTCATTAATTTGGTTAAGTGCGTCAGCCGATTTCCTGTCTGTAGAAAGTGGAAGCAAAGGAATTCTCTGCATCCCGCGGGGGCATTCTTCTACATCTCGTGTATTTAATTTATTATGAAAAGCGGATAAATCAGCTAGTGAAAACAAAAATATTATTACAAAAGTTCTTCGGCAGTTCCATTTGTTTCTAGTTGTAAAAAATTAGCTAAACAGATTAAATCGGGTAGGTTAAATTTTTTTTTAAAATAACGGCGGAGTAGTCTTCAATATCAAATCTTGTGCGAAACCCGTAAACTTTCGCAATTGTTCTCTAGAGGTCCTACTGAATGGGTGATCGTTAAAAACAACAGAATACAATAATTTTACATTTTGCGTATTGCCAAATTTCAAAGCTTGCGCGATAACTGGGATATCATTCAGTGTTAAGTAAGACATAATAAATCACTTAAATTGAACCAAAATACGTAAAATATACAAATATTTGCAGATCACTTAAAATGATATATGAGTAAAATATTTCAACACAGAAAAAAAAATTAATACGCTATGAAAAGATTAAAGTCTAAAATAAAATGTCACTAGTAGCAGTTGTACAAGTTAAAAAATATATATCGTATCACAGTCACATTAGCAGTTTCAAAATATATTTTCACAATCACTGAGAGTTTGTAAAAAACAATGGAAATAAAAACTCACGGTAAACTTTTGCATACAACGTCTTGATTGTTGAATATTAACTTTCATGAATGTATAATAGTGTTAAAGGAAAAATCTTGATGTGTCGGCAAAATTATCGACTAAGATATCTTCACAATCGTGAATTTTCACACAACACTTGAAATTGAATGAAATCGTCAAACACGTTGAAAAACGCTTTGAAGAATAAATGCACTTGAATTTGAATAAAATCGTCCAACACATTGAAGAACACATTGAATAAATTCACTTATCTTGCATCGTCATCGTCCTTTTACTTCGGTTTTCTAGGGGATTTTAAGTTGGAAAGGCCGAGAGCCTCCATATGAGAGTGACAACGGCCAGATTGAGTTAAATATACATTTATTAAGGGGAATTATTTACAAGGGAGGGCTAAAAGTTAGTAAAAAGTAATCGAAACATCATTAGATCGTTGGATTCCACGAGGCGTTTCGTTCCAGCGCCCTCGTCATCGTCTCATCACCGTCGCTTCTCTCGGTCGTCTCCCACGCAATCGTTCTATTCCAGTCTGCTTTACTCGTTATCCTCAAAC
>BMAU01000973.1:0-130000 GCA_019973935.1 Trichonephila clavipes
TAGCCTGTGTTGCTCTATATCCCCTTCAACCTTTCAATCAATCAATCAATCAGCGTAATAACAAAGCGTTGGGTACTAACAGCGCGAGGTGTTGCTACTAAGCACCGTAGTTCCAAGTTTTATACGTCCTCCCTTGGTGTGGTGTGGTAGTTAGGAGAGGGAGGTGCCAGCTCAGGTGTCGTCCACGTCACTTGACCATGGTTCAAAATTACGTGGTCCGTCGCCAAAAGCCCTCGTGTAGCTGAACAGTGCGACGTTAATATTCAATCAATCATCAATCCAAGTTTTCATTAAACTATTTTGACTTAGAAGTGTGGAAATAGTAGTTTGGTGTCCCTACAGTTATTATGGAAAGCTAAGAAAATTACTTTAAGATTTTCTTCTGAAGCTTCTGCTTCAAAATTTCTTTTTGATTTTCTGCTGAATTTGCTGACTTAAGTGTTAGTTTTGATAGTACAAGGTTGACACATGGTCACACATCGCTCATAGGATGTCCACAGGATATGCATGTGTCGTTGACTTTGAAGTGCTGAGTATTTTTGTGACTAAAAAATAAGTTGGGGTGAATTCAGTGCGCAGTATGAAAGAGATAAAAATAACGGCATTACGGAGAATATTAGGGCCCCCTTCAAAGTCAGGTTTTGCCCCCCCCCTGCAAAATCAAGTTTTTTGGCCGCAAGCCGTACTTGGCGTCAGTCAGGCTTTGAGCCAGCTAAAATTCTGCTCCCCCCCCCTGCGATGCAGGTGTGTATGTTATGCCACTGGATGAAAGAAAATGTAATATAAATAACTTGGGCTTATTTGCATTGGGGTAAATCGATGTTGCATTTATTTTATGAAAGAGATCCGTATGACTTGGATGAGTGTAAAGTATATTGACTTGACCAGTGGTGTAACGGATAATCTTAGGGTCCCCAGCAAAATCAGGTTTTGGATGCCAAGCTGGATCATAAAAGGGTACATACTTGGCATCAGTCAGGTTTCGAGCCAGCCAGAATCCTGCCCCCCTCTGTGATGCAGGTGTGTATGTTATGCCACTGGATAAAAGTGAATTTAATATAAATCACTTGGACTTATTTGCATTATCAGAAATTGATGTTGCATTTAATTTATGAAAAATATCCATATGTCTTGGATGAGTATAAAGTTGATGACTTGACCAGTAGCGTAACGGATAATGTTAGGGCCCCCCTGCAAAATCAGGTTTTGGATGCCAAGCTGGATCTTGCAAAGAGTACGTATTTGGCATCAGTCAGATTTTGGGTCTACTAGAATCTTTGTTGCCTTGCAGTGCGGTGTTATGCGTTACATCACTGAATTTGACATTCTAGTAAAAAAGGAGGAATATGTATAAATCATATGACTAAATGATTTGGAACAACATTGAGATGTCCTGTGAAAGACTGTCATACTTTTCCATTTCACTGGCCCATGCAATAAACTTGTAAAAAATTATACAGCCAACATCAAACAAAATATTCCTGTTTACCAATTTCGGTATGCCTCTGAAATAAAATTTTTTTGAATTATCATTATTTTTATGCATAATTGTGTGTTGTTGCCAATAAAGTGCTTGGTGAAATGGAAAGTACCGGTATTTCGGTAGTTATGTACTCTAGCAACCGTACCGGTGATATTATATGAAACATTGCCCATGGTTGTCAATTCAGCATGTATGAGACATGCAAAATCAGCTTTGCCAAATGGCGAGTTATCTTAACATTGACATTGTTGCGGTAATACGCAAGTACCAGTATTTCTTTAGATGGTTAAGTGCACATCGTAGTTTCAAAGGAGCCACAGTTAAAAGTTAACTACTTTCTACCAAAAGGCTATTATAAGGAATAAAGGGAGTGTGTTTGAATGCTATGAAAACAACAATACACCCAACTTTTTTTTTGTACACGTTAGATACGTTCCTTAGAAAATCATGCAAAAAAAATAAAAATCGTGTAAAAACAGTTCATGCGATGTATGGTGAATTAGGGGATATGTTCTACAATTTTAAAAAATCGTGTAAGATGAAAAATCTCTGAATATATTTAAAAAAAAGGGGGGGGGCAAAGAAGTAATATTAAAATTTATGCTACATATTTATAAAACAAAAACCATTAATTATTTTTTTAAAAAAATAAAATTTGTTTGTAATGAAAATTCTCTATATAAGTACATACAATATGTATACACTCAAATTGAAATTAAGAATAAAACTGCTAAACAACTATTTATAATGCACATTTATTATGAACTGGATCAAAAATGCTATCAGCAGTAGATGTCAGATATGTCTAGAACAACTGTCGCTTTGATTCAAAAAGAATTTTGTTTAGTTATTAACCTTTATTGGGGTTTTTTTGTTATTACTAAGACTTATTAGACTTTGTTACTAAGACTAAGACTTTGTTATTACTAAGACTGTCATTTTGGTTTATCAAGTTGATTGTATGATTTTTGATATTTTGCTTCACAAGATTCACAGAAATTTTAATGCACAATTATCAGGATCATAAGTAATAAAATATTGTTCCATACTCATAAGCAAATTTCAAGCTTTCGTGAATTAAATTGGCTGTTTATAGTTGAACTTCACTTTTGACTTCTCCAGTATCAACTTTATTATCACAAACTTGTTCAAAACTTCCTCATGCAAAAAGCACAAATTCAACAATTTTTTTGAAATCCATGTAAAAAAAAATTGTTGAATTTGTGTTCCGTGTTATTTCAAAATTGTGTAAAAAAAGACTGCATAAAAAGAAAATTTGGGTGTATATGCTACCTTGCTGCATAGCATTTCTACAGATGTTAAAACTTGGCATTCTAAGTATCCAGCAGGAGTAAACTCTCTATCAATCTGTCATTGCAAATGGTGAAAAACCTGACAATCATAAATTAAATATAGGAACACCAGTAAATGAAAAGTTTCTTCTGAAAATTTTTCCAATTTATCAGAGACTTGCATGAAACAAATTGTTAGAAAGATGTATTTGGTGTGGAACCCAAAATTACTAACAAAAGTTTGCATGGTATGATTTAGGCAGTGTCCAAAGGAAATATTAGTAAATAAAAAACATGTCTAGTAGACACAGCAACAGAAGATGTCTGTGAATATAATAATATAATATAATATAACTTATTGTACTCCCTTGACATAGTAGAAACACAGAAAAGATTGTGTGGTTACTGGAAATTCTACAAAACAACTTGTGCTGCAACTTTAGATTGTCGAAAATGGCAACGTAGAAAATGTTGACAAAATACCAGTAATAAATAAATTGGCTCTTAAGCTTATTTAGAAATATAGAAGAGAAATATTAGAGCTAAGAAGAGAGGTAGAAGGAAAGACTCTCTTATGGAGCTGGCCATTTTTGAAACAAAACTATTGAAAAATAGTGCATTTTGGATTAAACATGTTTTACTTTAATTTAAATAAAGTAGCAAATTATATAGTTTTCTAAAAGCTTTTAAATTTTTTAATTGTAGATTTCATATACTTTCATTATATTTATTATATATCATTTATTTTTAAGTAAGGTAATTCCGGGGAAGACGCCAGCTTGTTAATAGTACTTTTATGTGCTTCGATAGATGGCAGTTTTGAGCCACCTGTGTGAAGAGTAGTCTGACATTAAGTGTGGCTTGTGAATTTATCTGAATTGATCGTCTTTAATCAGCCTTTCTTTTCGATGTTGTGAACGTTTTAAAGTGGTGAGTACAACTTTTATAATATTTCGTTCCTCATATTTAAAGTTCATAAATAGGCTTGTTATTTTAAATACGATATTAGCAATATAAGTGAGTTACGCATAATGTTACACATACAATGCATGCAGCAATAAGGAAATAAGCATGTGTGTGGTATCTACCCCCTATACTTAGAGAAAGACGCCACTTGGTGCAGAAATAAATGAAATGAACCTAAAATCTTTCCATTTTATAACACTGTATTATCATATAAAATAAAAATGCACATAATAATTATTGTTATAATTAAAACCAACAATAATTAATAATTAAACAGTTTTATTAAAATTAATAAAAAACTAAAATAATGATTATTATTAGTAACAAGAAAAAGAGACATGTAAGCTTGTCATTCTCAAGTGAAGAAATTCTTCTAGAAACCAGTGGTGACAGTTTTGTTGAGGATAATAATGACGATTTTTGTGCTGTGGGTAAAAGGTACTTTTATGCTAAAATTGTCCCAAGTGGGACTGGATTCAGTGCATCGATTGCAACAAATGGTTGCAAAGAGATTGCAATGATAATCATTTGCACTGATTGAAATGTTGTGTAGGCTATCATTCGAACCTCTCTCTCTATACTGTTATTATTTTTAGCAAACTAATTATGAAAAAAATTTATTATTTTTATTTTTCTATAGTTATTGTTCACATTTAATTTGGTAATATTTGTCTTATTTTTTTATTTACTGTGGTGTTGTTGCATCTTACTCCATAACTGGTGGCTGTTCCCCATATATATGGGGGAATATGCCACAATTAAATGAATTTCTTTAACATTAAATTTCTTATTTAATTTTCATACTTAGAAGAGAGTTAACTTGTATACATAACCAATTAAATATTGAAAAATAAAGTGTTTTTTTTTGCGGTCTTATTTTAATTTTCAATGTACTAACCAAAAAATCCTTAAATGTGGCAACTTTCCCCTGATTCACTTTATATTTAAAATATGTTTCTTTCTAAGAAAAGTTACATAAAGACATATCCTATTTTTCATAATTTTGGTTCCCAGACAGGTGTTTTATAAAAAGCTTATATTTTTGCTTAATGTTTCAAATTGAACTCTATTATTTTTTATTTAAAAAGTATATATCTATGTACAATATACCAACAAATTATTTAAAAAAATAGACATTGTTTTGATATTTTTTGTTACTGATTGGTATTTTAAATTGCATTTTATTAAAAAATATATATATATTATCACAGAATGCAACCCATGTGTGTTCGTTCTCAAAGAGTTGGAACTAAATAACTGAGCAATGGCAACAAAATCATATCACTAATATATATGTTTGATTGTGCTAACATCTAGTTTAAAATAAAATAACTATCTATAAACACATTACTTATAATCTGGTACTGCCATCTGGTGAGAAATAAACATGATTCTGGGCATAAAAAATAGATGGTTTTAATCTTTTTGGTGAGTTACCTTTGAACACTCCATCCCGGAAATATCATGGGAGTGAGAAATAGAGGGGGAAATTTTATCCCCTGATTTTGATGGGAGCAAGTAGGAAGGAGTTAATAGAGTTGATGATTGTTGTGCAATAGTATGTACCATAAAATCTCTGGCATATAACATACACTTATAACACAAAAAGTAAGATCGAAATTTACAGGCGCGCATTATACGCTGGGTATAAAAATAAGAGCTTAAAAAATGAAATAAGATGAGCAAAGAAAAAAAATTAAACTTCTACATATAACGAAATACTGTTTATTTAAAAGAATTGACATTTCTTATGAAATTTAAGGGTTGTATTTTAAGAAGTTAACTTTTTTCGAAAGCCTGCAATAATACCTCGAATAAATGACTTCAAAACAAGCAAGCTTTGCATTCATGCATTCCAAGTTTCTTTGAAAAAAGGGGGTACGCGCATTATATCGCAAATGTATCAAACAATTAAAAATTGCAGCTCTAAAGTATGGATGCACGTTATATGGCGGTGAACATTTTACACCCTTTGAACTGTACAGGCTTTATCGGCAACCACAAACAACACAAGTCATCCATAGTAATAGATTAAGAGGGTTTGGCCATACTTGGAAAAAAAAGTTTGGAAGATAACCCCATTAAAATCTTGACATTTAAAAAACCCGAGGGAACCCAAGCTAAAGGGAGATCAACAATTAGATGGTTAGATGACATTGAGAAAGACCTAATTACATTGAAAATTAAAAATTGGAGAGGAGTCGCAAAAAATAGAGGATGCTGGAAGGAGCATTGTTGTTGAAGCAGCAAAGGCTTGTAAGGGGCTGTTGAAGAAGAATATACACAAAAGATAAATTAAAACACTTAATCCCTGTAGAGGAACTTTAGATGCTTTCTTGACTGTTGTAAGGTCACGATTTTTTGACTGTCACAGCCTATCCAATTTTAATTTCAACACATTACTTCGATTAATTATATAAGTATTATCATTTCTGGTTTGAGAAAGAAAGACGTCACTTGACCATGGTTCAAAATTACGTGGTCCGTCGCCAAAAGCCCTCGTGTAGCTGAACAGCGCGACGTTAATATTCAATCAATCAATCAATCAATTGAGAAAGAAAGTATTTAAATATAGAGAAAATTCATTTAGAACTATGAATATTTATATTTATTGATAAAAGTTTCTTTTATTTGTCTAGAAAGAGCTATTTAATCAATACAAAATTCAGGAGTGTTTTTTCTATTGCAGTATTCAATGATATAATTTTTGAATTTTACAATTTATGTAAAAATAGAAATCTGGTACACTTTTTATTAAACGGCTAAAAATACTATAAGTGAACTATTATGCACCAGTTAATTGGACATTTTAAAATACTTACTAATAAGTGTTTGACAATCTTTTTGATTTCTGGCTCAAAATAGTTTTTTCCAACTTTATGAAGATGAAAAAATACTGTATCTTATATCAGTTTCCAAGCAATGTAAAACATTAGAAAATGGGACTGTTTTGATAGGAGTTTCAATATCAATTTCTGCATCGGAATTGCTATTCATTGGCTTCAACAAAACAATTTTCTCAACTTCAGTTGCACAGATAGACTGTCTATCATCAAATCTAACATAATCTGTAAAATCTTAAAATATCCCATATGTTGTGGAGTGGTATGAGATAAAAAAGAAATTTCTTGTCCTATTTATAATTCATGCAAAAAGTTATACTCATGACTTATCTGCACTTGTAAAGTCTAATAATGTTCTACACCTTTTGCCTTTGAAATTTGCTACATAAAAAAAAAAGTCTTTTTCTGTTTTGGACAAAAAGATATGTCAATTGGAAAAAAATCTAATTTTTTCTAATACAAAGTAATACAAAAATTTAAATTGTTGAAATAATTCATTAATTTGGGTTTATTATTTGTTGCATAGGGTTTTTTGCCTTCATTTTAATAGAGAAAAGAGAAAAATTTGTTAAATAGGAGCTCAGTAAATCAGTGTCTGACTGTGTATATTCATACTGTACATTAAAAATGTTAATATTGTAATAAATTTACCTGAGTAAAATGCAAAAATGACCATCATGTAGAATTCAAATATTAAGAATGTGTAAAACTGAATAGTCACTGCTAATGTAGAGAGCAGTAGAAATATATATATGCAAAGAAATTTCGATCTTCAGTTAAAAAAAAAAAAAAAAAAGATTGAGGTTATCTTTTCGTTATTCTGTCTACCATTTCTTAAAACTAATTTTTACTGCTTGATTCTGATAAATGTATTCTTTTCTAAAATGGTTTTTTTTTAAATAATTTTTTTCAGCATGTTGGAGGTAGAGAATGTGTTAGCACATATTTATTAATTAATTTCTTTTAAATCTGCAAATTTTCCTAAATTGTTTTTCGTAATTCATTTTTAACATCTGAGGTAATTTAAATTGCCAAAAGCATTGTTTTGTTATTAAATTAAAAATGAGATTTACTTTTAGGTAAGTTGTTCATAAAAAAAGGCTTCTCAGTTTGTGGATATTTTTTCCTTTTTAATAAATTATTTAATTTATAATTAGGTCTTAAGTGCTCAAGAAAATTTAAATTGTGTCGCATTTTCCCTGAAAATTCACTTTCAACAAGAATTACATGAGATTTTTTTTATGTAACTGCAGCTCAACACAGATATTTTAAAATGAAGTCAAACACTAACTTAAAATAGTGAACTACAAATTTTGTTATTATTAGTGCTTATCTGGAAATGCATGGGTGGAACAAAATTACCCTTTAAAAATAAACTTGCTGCATCAGATTAGATTTGGTATTTTTACTTCAAGTACCAAACATTTTAGTGCATTCTTTTGAAGGGATATCAAAGTGTCTCTTTTTATTGAGAGTGCGTTTCTTACATCGTTATTATTAGTGGAATTACTCGATTTAACTACAATTGAAGAAAAACCAGAGGCATACTAGCTGATCTATAACTTATATTACAATATAGCAACATATTCTGTTTAATGAACTATTATCTGTGGTTTATTTAAACTTTTGTTTTAGGATCTAATTCTGCAGTCATACGTCTTCTATTTGAGAACTTGTACTTACTTCTCAATCTTACTTAATAGCTACATCTGCAATGGACATTGGAGTTTTTCAGAGGTAACATATTTTGAGTTTAAATTTTAACATGATTGAAATTCAAACAACCTCATCAACTTGGATAAATTAAAATTAAGATAATTTTATTCTTACAACTAAATAATTATGCAAACTTTCCTTGCCATAAAAATAGAAATTAGTTCATTAACTATAGAACATAGTTAGATCACAAATTATACTCAAAACAGCTATAATTGGTTTTATTTACTTATTATTTAGTATTCAATAGCCTCCTCAAATTCTGTTAGCTAGTTGGACTTCAGATGTCTGGTATAATTTATAGTGTTTAAAATGTACTCCAAAGATAATATTTTTTTGAAAAAAATCTATCCTTTTTTTTTTTATTTTACTTTTATATTTTAAATATTTTAGGGAAATATTTAAGATTCGTCAATTGCTTAAATAAGTGGTGGGTACTTTTTTTAATTCATTGGTGTCCAAATTAGTTACAAACCTAAAAAATGCAATATCTTTGCATATAATTTTTTATTTGTGATAATATTTTTTGTGCATACATTCCTCATAGTCTGAGAATGATTATGTTAAATAAACTCTTAATGGGGTTACTTCTTGTAATATGTAAATTAGATAAAAAAATTTGTCAAAACATGCTGTGTAATAATTGAAAAACAATGTCTAATATGGAATGTGGCCATCCCTGGCTGCTATACAGGCTTCACAAATAGCTTTCATACTACAAATTTGGCTGTTAAAAAATTGGCAACAATTTCCACTCTTCTATAAGCACAGATTTTAATGTCTGGTGTGTGTTTGGAGGGTATTAATGTTGAGCAATGGCTGTTCCTAAAGCATCCCAAACATGCTCGATAGGATTTAGGTCAGGAGATTTTGCTGGCCATTTCATCTGGCAAATACTCTCTTCCTCAAGAAAGTCTTCAAAAAGATTAGCTCTGTGTATGTAGCCTTGTATTATCGTCCATAAAAATAAAATCTTGACTAATTGCTCCTCTGACCATTCTCACACGAGGTTCAAGAACTTCATCTTTATATCCCTGTGCAGTAACAGAATCTGCATAAAAAAATGTGTAGCCGTGTACAGCTATCTAACATAATGCCTCCCCAAAATAAGAATTCCACACCCACCAAATTGATCGAATTTTCTTATGTTAGAAGGATGGCAGCGAGTCCCAGACTCTCTCCAGATGAAAACCTAACAAGAATCACTGTTGGTACTAAACCTAGATTCATCAGTGAAAAGTACATGGGCCCCACTTTTGATTTGCCAAAGATACAATCTTGGCTCCATTCTATTGTTAGTGAGTAAGTTAATATTAACGTTGCACTGTTCAGCTACTCGAGGGCTTTTAGTGATGAACCTCATAATTTTGAACCATGTTCAAGTGAGAAGGACAACACCTAAGCTGCCCCCTCTCCTAACTTCTACACCACACCAACGGAAGGACGTTTGAGCATTGACATATTTAACGTGCACGGTGGGTGCATGGCTTGAACTCATGACACGCTGGCCACAAGTTCATTACCTTGACTACTAGAATACAATGCCCACCTTCTCTTATGTTAGGATGGTTGCGAGTCCCAGGCTTTCTCAAAAAAAAAAAACTCGATGAGAATCACTATTGTTACTGAATCTGAACTCATTAGTTGAAAGTACACGGCCCCACTCTTGATTTTCCCATGCCATGTTCTTGGCTTCATATAAGAGGAGTTTTTGTCTGTGATATGGGTTAAGAGGGATGTGGATCTGAAGCTTGGGGTTTGACTAAATCACTTACTGAACAGCTAGTCATCTTTGAATGGAAAGTTCTTTGATATGCCTTTGGTGATGTGAATGAGAATGGATTGTGGAGACAACAATATAATTTTGAATTATATAAGCTGTTTAAGAAAGCTGATGTCATTAAATCCATCAAGATTGGTTGTTTGCAGTTTGTGGATCACATCTGCCGTATGGACCCCTAATCCTTGACGTTCAAAGAATTTTCAACTACAAACCTATTGGAACTAAAACTAGGAGTAGGCACAAAGTGAGGTGGGCTTATTTTGTGGAGGACAGTTTTAAAGTCTTAAGAGTAATTAATTGGAGAACTGTCACTAAGTGGTGGTCGGAATGGGAGAGGGCTCTTGGGAAAGCCTTGTTCCACCCTAGGCTGTTGTGTTATTAGAAGAAGTGTTAAGAGTGCACATACCACTGCCTGTTAGGAATAAAAGGCCTTAGCTAAAAGTCTGTAAACAGTTGATCTAGAAACTGTCTTTCCAGTGGCAGCAACAAAGTTCTAAACAAGTTGCTTAGTTGTCATGTCTCTGTGAGGACATGCCTTTACTGTCAACTATCGATCATCTATTGGTGTTGTAGCTTTTGGCTGAATTAGTCCAAATTTTCCAACAACAGTACCCATTGTTTGAAGTTGTTTCCACTGTTTAGATATCACCTTTCAAGAAACATTTTGGTTTCAGGCTGCTTCTGCTAGAGACATCCTAACCTCAATCTACCGAGTAGTTCTCCGTCTCAAATCATCATCTAAACTAGAAGTTCCCTAACATTTTTGTCTCATAGACCCCTTGCCATGTTTTTTGGTTAGGGGTAGACCCCTGCTTACCTAATATTGAATTTTTGCAAATTTTTGAACTTAAATGACTTTTTGATAGCTGGTATTGAACAAGTTTAAAAGATTTAAATTTCTAATTGTTGTGGAGTATAGTGTTTAAAACTTAAAACACACATGCTAATTAATTAAATAGAATTCTAATAAATACATAAAATAACTGAGCAGCAAACAAATGTTTTTAATGGGAGGGATGAACCTGGTGCTTTAGTAACAAATTGTCAACATTTGACATGAATCTTGTCAGGTTTTACTCTAAATCTCCTTGGTTTGTAGTGTCCATTCTTTTTTTTTTTCGAGATTGGCAACTGTGCTGAAACATCTTCTCATTAGGAAAAGCAATTAAAAGCTTTTTCAAGGTATTTCATAATTCAGGATAAATAACAGGTATAACGCTGAAATGATGGTCCTTGTTTGAATAAAACTTATGATGTAACTTGTAATTACAAATTAAACTCATTAGATTTAGGAAATAAATATGTTAAATAGGTAAAATCTTGTTTCCACTTGATTAAGTTTTCTTTTAAAGTCAAAGTCATGATCAGGTTTAATGTGAACCACTATTGTAGACCCCTATTTACACCATATAAACCCCCAAATTATTTTGTTGCTGATGTTGACCCCTTGCAGGTCATCATTAGACCCCTGGGAGATTATATAGATCACTTTGGGAATCACTGATTTAAACAATTGTGGAAACTCAACAAATAACACAAATTTGTGCTTATCACAGTGCATTACACGTCTAAACATGAAATTCAAAACTCTACTGTGAAAACAGTTTTAACACTTTTCTCTCAAAATGGGCATAAGTTTTTTTTAATCAGTGGAAACTTATAAAATTAGATTCTGATGCTTGCTTTTGCTCATTTTATGTATAATATGTTGTAAAAAAATTAGTGGCAGATTTCTTGAAATAGTAGGAAATTTATGTTTATAGTGTTAATTTTGGACCCAACAGTGTGCATTGTGAATATACTAAAGGAGATATAGTGAATAAGTAATTTAATAATTTAATTACCATTTTTAGTTGTTAACTTAAATGGTTAATTGCAACTTGCATAAAAAAATTATGCCTTTTTATTAGGTGGAGAAAAGGAATGCAAAATAAACATATAACACTGATAAGGATTTTCGATATATGGATGTTCTTGTGTAAACGAACTGTGATTCTGGAAGCTCAAGAAAAAAGAAGCTTGCAATTATATAAGTATATAAAATTGTTTGCTAGATTTTAAAAAATTGACATTAACTTTTCTTTCTGTTCAGTTCATTTATATAAAAATATGATGCAATATGATAATGTTTCATGAATGGAAAATTAAGAACTTTTTAGATCTATTCGTTTCTTATAAATTTTGGCAGTTTTTTATCATTTTAAAATCATATATCTGGGGGGTAGGGGAGATGCCATATTTATTTGAATCTAAACCGCATCCCAAATTCTCCAAGATTTTGTAAAAAATTAAAAATAGTGTAAAATGGTTTGATATCGAACTTTACGAAATTAAAATAAATTAAAAATAAGAACTTAATTAGTAATGAAGAATTAGTTATTTTATATTATAAACTTTTATATACATACATAAACCTGTAATTGCTTGGAACACCCCATCCAACAATTTTTTTTCTTCGTTTCTAAGCAGCACCGGATTTTCAATAGCATTAACATTGGACAAAATTGGCTTAGATTCGACTAAATATGGTAATTATTTGTGAACCTTTCTATGTGTCTTGCCTGATTGCATATTATATTATTATTGTGCTTTATATGTTTATATTTAATAATCCCTCAATAAAAAAATTATTTGAATCAGCTTAACTGTGTATATCATAAAAGAGAGCGTATAAAGGTGCCCCAATATTTTTTCATGTTGAGATTTTGGGTATGCTTTTTTTAATGTGTTTCAATTTTAATACTTCATTAAATATATGTTTATTAACTTTACAAATGTTTGTTTTTTAAACAAAACACACAAAAAAGCACTGTAACTGAAGAAAAATTCTTTTAATAATAATGAATACACATCCATACCTGTGTGATTATCAAAATAATAGAAACACCTTAGATTTATAAATAATCCTTTATTAGTATGGTGTAGGACCGCCTTTGGCATGTAATACAGCTTGGATTCGCCTAGGAATCGACTCATACAAGTGCCGAATAGTGTTTAGAGAAATATTGTACCATTTTTCATGGGGATATTGTGAATTTTCTGGGAGAGATACTGATGGAGTATATCGATTCCATATTGAACATGCTAAAATAGACCATGATGGCTCTATTATATTGATGTTGGGTGACATCGTGGTTTAGGGTTGATATTTAACCCTTCATCCTTGTGTTCATCAAACCATGATTGGACAAGTCACGCTGCTTGGATAGGTGCATTATTGTCCTGGGAAACTCCATCACAAGCAGGAAACAAAGTTTCCATCATAGGATTGACCTAGTTAGCTAAAATTTCTCTGTATTTCTATCAAGTGATCCTTCATTTCAGGATTATTATTGGTCCAGCGGAAAACAACGTTACAGCTGCTCATATCATGGCAGATCCACCACTATGCTTGACAGTTGGAAGGAGACAATCACCATCATAGGCTTGGGCAGGTGTCCTCCAAATGTGCACCGTTCTGTTGCATGGAAAAGTATTAATGTGAGATGATTTGTTTGACCATATTACTTTCTTCCACATCAGTCAATGAGGTTTTGTTAGTGTGACACCACTGTAGGCAATGTTTGGCATTAACATCTGTGACAATTGGCTAGGCAATTGCTGCTCTGACAATGTTCTCTTAATGAACTTACTTTCTAACTGTAATAATTGACACTAGATAATCCAGATACTGATTCAGCTCTGCAGTCACTTTTTCTTCAGTTGTTTGCTTTTTAGATATTACAATTCACTTTAATACTGGTCTGTCTCTTTCACTGAGCTTCTTTTTCAGTCTGCTTTGCTGAGCTTGTTTTGCTGTGCTGTGTGTATGCCCTCATGATTTTAGACACAGTACCTCTGAAAATGCTTAAAAGTTGGGAAGCTTCAGTCACTCTTGCTCCAGCTAGATGGACTTCTAATATTTAGCCTGTTGGAAAATCTGAGAGGGCAAACATTTTATGCTTTTGAAAAAGTCCAAATTTAAAAAACTGCAATTAAGCTACTACATACTACCAGAATATATACATTTCTTTTTATAAAAAAACTAGTGTCTATATTATTATATTTTAATGCTTACAAAGCACATACAAAAATGTCAATTTTATTTGCAGATGTTTTCGTTATTTTGATAACCACCTATATATTGTAAAAACAAATACTTTTTAGATAATGGTTTTACTAAAAATGGTTTGATTTAATATTTTTTTTTTATTTCGATTCAAAATAACACTGAGATATATTTCATCATATCCATCTCTAATTTGTCATTTTTTTTGTGGTAAAAGTTGTGCTTTTTTTGATTTCACAAAGTTTAACTGGAAATTTGAATACTTGCAAAGTTCTTGAAAAGTTTTAATTAATTTATTACATCGTCAAAGACTTTTTAAAATGTTTACTATATATAATCCAGTACAATAAAATAAATACAATTCTTACAAACTTTGTCTAATATATGTAGCAATCCATACTTCAGAGTTTCTTTTTTTAAAACTTTGATTTTGGGACATAAAACACTATTGTATGAAAATACTACATTACTAAGGTTACTTTATATTTATTATTTCAAATTTCATTTTTTGGAGAAGTTGAATAATTTTATGTATACTTTTTGTCTCTATGCATAAAAAAAGTTTTTCGTGTTGCTGTAATAAATTTATTAATACATTGAGTTTATTTAGTAAAAATGGGTTGTAAAAAGTTAAATTTAACTGAAGTGGAGCTTCAAGAATGAATTGCAAAAAAAAAGTTTACGAAAGACGGAAATTTTTAAAGAATAGATTAGCTGATAATTATATATATATATATATATATATATATATATATATATATATATATATATATATATGCATCCTAAACAGTTAAAAAAACTTTGAACCAGATGGCAAATTAAATAGAACTGCATAATAAATGTAAATTATAGTTTTATAATTTGAGCAATGAGTATGGTATAACTTGTACAATGAGGGTTGGTCTGCCATTAGGCAGACAGGGGGTACTTCCTAGTATATTTTAATAAATATTATTTGTTTGAACTTTTAAAAGTCTTACGAACATATGAAAAAATATTTATGAAAACACAAAAGAAAAAGTTTTTTAATATTTTTAAGGGTTATACTATTTTTTGGAGGGGAGGGGGCTTTTTTAATTTGCATCTTCATACACTTGCAAATTTGACAAGTACAAAATTTTGTTTTAAGAAATCAATTAAAATTCTGAAAACCTGAATGAAAAGCAGAACTTTCATTAAATGCAGAGTGCATTAAATCCAAGTTTTTAAAATTCTATACAGAATCCAGAAGAAAAACTTTATTTGATTGTGCATCATTTTTTTCAATTACTTAGTCATACAAACATGTTTACATGTGCGTATAACACATTTTACAGGAATTCTTGTATTATCTTATTACATTGTAATAATGCCCGTGGTTGCCAAGTCATCAAGCTAGTTGTTTCAGTTGATCCATTATTCTGTAAAGATACATTATATAGGGGAGCTAATGCATGATAAATCTCATGGAATTCAGAGCTCTCATGCTGGAGGGGCACAGAAGCTTGGAAAATGGGAAAACAAATAGTTTATATTAAGTTTATTCAAGAGCGAAGGTCTTCATTGACTGACAGAAACTTTAAGAATTAAAGGTATTTTTGGGTAACCCCATTCCACACACTTTAAAAAAGAATCTATCACAAAATAACATTTAGAGTAAATTAACATGTTATAGGTATTTAATGTAAAAACAATTAGAGAAAAGTTTTGTATTTTATTTTATTTTTTAATAAAAACTATAGTTGTAATTGACTCATTAATAAAATTAATTTGTGCTTCGAGTGTCATCACTGTGGTTGGTGTGTCATGAGATCAAACCTAGTTCTACTGAAGACCTGCCATGTAGAGGAGGCCACAGTATATTAAATCTGTAAAGGCTCGTCCTCCCATTTGCGTGGTGTGTAAAAGTTAATAGAGGGGATGCTCGCTCAGGTGTCATCCTTGTCTCTTGACCATGTTTCAGAATTACAAGCTCCATTGCTAGTAGTCCATGTGCAACTTTGTAGTGCAATGTTTATATAACCTCTGACAATAAAGTTTATTGAATAGTCCTGTAACATTAATATAGATGAAATATTATCTAAAGTTACCTTACTGTCCTTCGAAATAGTCACCTTCCATAACTATGCACCCCTGTCAACACCTGACGCTATGCATGTGCATTGTTTTGTTTCACTAGTGTCGCCAGATCGGCTGTTCTGACTACATTCACCAAACTTTTTTGTCAGAGGTTGTATAACTCAACTCTTGGGTGTCGGCACCCTTCCATTCTACACTACTGGCCATTAAAATTGCTACACCAAGAAGGCGACATGCTACCAACATGAAATTTAAATGACAGGAAGAATGTGCTGCAATATGCAAATGATTAGCTTTTCAGTGCATTCAGACAAAGCAGGCACCGGTAGCAACACCTATTATGTGTTAAATGAGGAATTTGTTCAGCTGGTTTCTCATACACGAATTGCATTTGAACTTCGTTGCCTGGTGAAAAGTTATGATGCCTCATGTAAGAAGTAGGAAATGCGTATCACCATCTTTCTGACTTTGATAAAGGTCAAATTGTAGCGTACCAGGATTGCGGTTTATCATATGGTAGTATTGCTGCTTGCGTCCTTCGAGATCCAACTGACTGTTAGCAGAATATGGAATCAATGGGTTCAGGATGGTAATATGGAGCGCCATGCTGAGTCTCAACGGCCCTCTATCACTAGCAGCCAATAAAACAGACATGTTACCCGCATAGCCTTAAGTGATCATGTAGCCCCGTCACGAGCCCTGAGTCAAGAATTGGGGTTGTTCGCAAGATATAAAGTGTCTGCACAAACAGTTTGATAATGTTTTCCGCAGCATGGACTGTAAGCTCGAAGACCACGGGTGCAACTACCCTTAACACTGTATCACCTGCAGGAGCACCTTCAATGGTGTGATCAACGATGAACCTGGATGCATGAATGGCCAGATGTCATTTTTTCAGATGAATTCAGGTTCTCTTTACTGCGTCAAGATAGTCGCATCCGTGTTTGGTGGCATTGTGGTGAACGCACATTGGCCCAGACATTTCTGGTGTGTTACGACCCGTGTCTCTACCCTTTTTTAGAGCCATGTGAAACCCTACATTTCAGCAGGATAATGCACAACAGCATGTTGTTGGTATTGTATGGACCTTTCTTGAATCGGAAAATGTTTGGCTGTTGCTGTGGTCCGCATGTTCCCCAGATCTCTCGCCAATGGAAAACGTCTGATCTATGGCTGCCAAACAACTGGCTCATCACCATACAGCAGTCCTTACGGTTGATGAGCTGTGGCATTGTGTCGAAACTGCATGAGTTATGAGGATGGTTTGTACCTGTACATACCATCCAATCTCTGTTGGACTCAATACCCAGGTGGATAAGTGTTGTTATTACTGCCAGAGGTGGTGGTTCTGGGTACAGATTTCTCAGGATCTATGTACCTAAATTTTTTGAAAATTTAATCACATGTTATATCCAGTATAATATATTTATCCAATAAATATCATTTCGTTATTGGCATTTCTTCCTGGTGTAGCAATTTTATTGGCCAGTAGTGTACTTTGTGACTGGGATGTGTTTTCATTTTTAAACAGTGTTGAATTCTAGCTCTATTGAAATTACCTGCAGTCACATATCATATTCTGCATTTAATTTGATTCTACTTATTGTTGTCCCATCAGCTGACAAAATTTTTTCACTCAAATAAGTTGTTCTGAATGGCATTGAAATGTTCATAGCTTTGGGAGAAAATTCTGTACATTCTGCATAAATTTTCAACCAAATTTAGGAGCTGTTCTTGCTTAAAATTGGATCTTAGTATCAAATTTATTGATAATGTCATTATATTGTCGCCTTCACCTCCCTTCATTGACAAGTTTTCTGTTTTATCATAGTACTGGAACCAATTTTTTATCCACTCATGCTTTGTTTTTTCTTCTGAGAAATATTCCCTTACGTTTTTATATATATTTTCAATAGGAAAAGGTGCATTTTATAACTTTTTATACTCTCCTTAATTCAGTTAATTTTCCAGTAGAATCTCGTAAGTTTTGTAAAACATCATTTGTTATTCTCTTTTACCTATGATAATCACATCACTGGCATTGCTAGTCTTGAGTGTGCTCTGTATAAAAATTCCATGGGGGCTTTTTTTTTAAAAAATAAATAAAAATGATTCCATTAATATATAAAACTTTTCTTTAAATATCAAAATAACTATATACATAGACATACATATTAAAGAACTATTATTTAAGAATTAGCTTAATTATTTAATAGATATTTTTCTCGACTTTTTTTTTGGCAAATGATTTATGTCATCCATAGCAGAACAATTTTTCTTAACTTAAAAATAATCAAACCTAGCACTGAATGAATAATGCGAATTGGATATTAAATTTTTAAATCTATTATAGCTTGGAGCATTATTAACTTTCGTATATAGTTCCTGCATTGATGTGAAATGTGTTGATCTTTTTTTCTCCAAAATTGAGACAAAAAAAGGGGAAAAGTTTGTTTACAAAAGAAAACGTATGACCAACTAAAGTAGGAGAAATACAATCTTTTCCCTATAATCTTTAATATCTCATAAAATATTGGTAAGAAAAGCTGAATCCATTGCCAGTCTATTCTTGAATAGCAAGTGCTCACTGGACAGTTCATTGCTTACTTCTAAAAATAGATAGTTTAAAATAAGCTCCATCTAATTCCAAATTCTTGTGAGTGCATTCCCTTTGGAAAGCCAATGCACACAATGGATGAAGGAGTGTTCTCTGCATTATAACTTTCTATTGTAATTCAATTAAGTGTATTTAAAATAAATTAAGGTTTTGGGTCTCAGACAACTCCATTTCAATAAAATTGTAATTCATTACTATTTTTTGAATTTTTTTAAAAATTTTCAATAAGTTTTTGCATGCAACTGTTATAACTCTGCCTTGCCACATTGTGGCTTGCATGTCGTGTGTTGGTCACCCCTTCTCTACAGAAAGTTTAAGCCCACAGCCCCCCACCTTGTATCTGTTAAAGATTATGACTTAATATCTAATACTAACAGGATTTTGTTCTTATGCTAATAGATGGCGCCTGTATCTCTCATTTGTATTTGTGGTTTTCTCATGTATTTTTCACTCTAGCTCTTGTCAACAAGTGTGCAGGTTGTATCCTATTTATTTTTCGTTAATAATAAAACTTAAACAGGTTATGGGTACCAGCACAAGCTTAAACCATGCTTGAAGTATCAAAGCTATGAGTCTTTTATGATAGAAAAGGCAGAGATATTTCTTTGAGGCAACAAGTCGCGGCAAAGTTTCGCCGATCGGTAGTTTGGTGGGAAGGTGGCGTGATCGTGCTGCCATTTTGGAGCGATCGAGGAAGAAACAGAAGAGGGTTGTTGTTTAGCCTAGAGATACTGATACGGATTATTTAAGAAACTTTCAAGTCTAAATTTTCTAGAAAGGAAATAAGTATGGATTTCAGCTGTCATATTAAGCCTTTGACCGGAGAAATAGATTGGCCGATGTGGAAACGGAAGATCCGCGACCTACTTGACTACCACGAAGGAGCGATCGAGGTCATAGATGGCAAGCTGAAAAAGCCAGAATCCATAGATGCTGATGCTCAAGAATCTGTAAGAAAACAGCATAAAGAACGCTGCGATTTGTGCAGAAAAGCAAATAGTTATGCGAAATCAATGATCGCAAGTACTGTCACTGATGCTGTGCATCAAAAGATTATGGACAAGGAGACAGCCTTTGAAGCTTGGGAATCATTGAGGAAGCAGTTTGAAACAACTTCAAAAGATCAGTTGTTTAAAATTTGCACAGAGTTCTTTGCATTCAGCTGGGTTCCAGGAGAGGATATCTCCACACACATTGCAAAGCTAAGAAGTCTTTGGAATGAATTGAATAACGGACTTGAGGCTAGAGAGGAAAGTAAATTGCCAGATTTGATGCTAGTCTGTGAAGTTTTACATATTTTGCCTTGTCAGTTTGAAACCTTTAAATCCAGTTGGATGTTGTTGGCTAAAGATGACAAGAAGTCATTTGAAGAATTGACAGTGCAGCTGTGTATGTTTGAAAGAAATTTTAGTAAAGTTGAAGACAGTAGCAAAAAAGCCCAAGAAGCCTTAATAGCTACAAAATCAGAAAGGCCCATACAAGAAGGCAAATATAAGTCCAAGTCAAGAAAAGAAGATAGCTGCAATTACTGTAAACGAAAATGACATTGGGTAAAAGACTGTAGAAAGTGGATTTCAGATGGAAGACCATCAAAGAATAAATTGAGTGATACACAATCAAATACAGTATCAGCGAACATAGCATTGATGTCTATATCTGAGGAAGTCTGTACATATCAGAGACTAGCCTGACATCATATTGGATTGACAATGGAGCTACTAGGCATGTTACGAACTGCTACACATATTTTGTTGACTTCATAAAATTTGATAGTCCTTGTGGCATTAAAGCTGCAGGAAATGAAACATTAGCTGCCCTTGGAAAAGGCACAATAAAAGTAAAATAGACCATTAATGGAAAATGCCAGGAAGTCGTTCTGAAAGATGTTTGGTATGCTCCAAAGATTAATAGAAATTTATTCTCTGTACTTGCTGCTCAAGACAGAAACCCAAACAGTGAATTTGTGTCGACTCCTACTGAGTGCTGGTTAAAAGTCGATGTGGTGCTCTATGGCTCTCGCAATGTAAATGGTTCCTTATTCAAAGCAAATTTTGAACCAATTTTGCCCAAAGAAATGATAAAAGTTCATACTGTTATAGCAGACAGCTCTTTGCTACAGTTGTATCATGAAAGATGGGGCCACCAAGATAAACGTCACATCCGAAACATGCTTGAAAAGGAATTAGGCATCCACATCAAGCTAGATAAGGAATTATGTGAGCCATGTATTTACGGCAAAGCACACAGACTATCATTTGGCACCAGGGAGAAAGCCTCTGAGCCTGGTGAACTGATTTCTGCAGATGTTTGTGGACCATTTGATGAGTCATTTCAGAAGAAAAAGTACTTGGTTGTATTCAAAGACAGCTTTACAAAGTTTCGCTATGGTTACCTAATAAAAGAGAAGTCAGAAGTAAAAAAGGTGTTAGAGCACATGCTTGCACATACAAGGACACTGGGATATTCTGTGAAAGAATTCCTCTGCGATAATGGTGGAGAATTAGATAACAAAGATGTTCATGAAATTTTGCATTCAAATGGAATTACTCAAAGGCTCACAGCACCTTACACCCCAGAAAAAAATGGAGCCAGTGAACGAGAAATGCAAACCACCATTGAAATGGCCAGAACACTCAAATATTCAAATCCTGAGGTCAGTTTCCCTGCAGCTATCTGGGCTGAATTAGTTAACTCTGCCATATATATATACTAAACAGAACAGGAAAGTCGTCAATAGAAAATACAAGTCCATATGAGCTTTGGCTCAAAAATAAACCCCGATTAAAACACCTGCGCATAATAGGATCTCCATGCTATGCTCATGTTCCAGCTCAGAAGAGAAGGAAAATGGACAAAAGAAGGCCATCCAAGAGTACCTTGTGGGATATGATGGAGATGAACGATACAGAATCTGGCTAAAGAAAGAACACAGAGTAATTTTATCTAGAGATGTAATCTTTCAAGAAAAAGCAGGGAAGTGTGATGACCGTACAGAATTAAAATTAGAAGACAGGATAAGAGGAGATACAAATCAGGGAAAGTATGAAAAGCAGCTGATAAAAATTGAGGACAATCCTATAGAAAAGACACTAAGCCAAGAAGACTTAAGTGATTCTGAGACTGATAGGGAAGAAGATGCTGAACCTACATCAGATAGACAGCTGAGGAACCGCTCACTTCTGCAGAAACCAAAACGATTTGAGGATCATATTATGGAAGCAGAGTCATATTTAGATGACTATAATCCTGAAACATATGAAGAAGCAATAAACTCCAAGGACAGCACAAACTGGAAGAAAGCCATGGAGAGTGAAATGAATTCACATTAAGTGAAAATCATACTTGGGAGCTATCAGACCTACCAGTTGGAGCTAAAGCAATACCCTGTAAGTGGGTTTATAGACTCAAAACAAATCCAGGTGGCAGCATCAATAAATATAAAGCAAGACTTGTTGCAAGAGGCTTTAGTCAATGCCAGGGCATTGATTACAGTGAAACATACAGCCCAGTAGCCAAATTGGGAACAATACAGACAGTTTTAAGCATTGCAGCTGAAGAAAGGATGCACTTGACTCAATTTGATGTATCAACAACATTCCTTTATGGAGATCTGGAGGAAACCATATTTATGAAACAACCAGAAGGTTTCAAAGATGGCTCAGGAAGAGTATGTAAACTCAAGCGCAGCCTGTATGGTTTAAAACAATCACCACGCTGTTGGAACAAGTGTTTTGGTCAATTTTTAACAGATCTTGGCTTTAAAGCAAGTGAAGCTGATCCATGCCTATACATTCGGGAAAGAAAAGTGGCCGCGGTAGCCGAGTGGTATAGGTATCGGACTGTGGCTTGCTTTGTCACAGGTTCGAGCCCAGTACCACTAAAGACCCGCCGTGTAGGGCAGCGATGCACGTTAAATCTGTCGAGAGCTGAAACGTCCTCCCGTTGGTGTGGTGTGGTAGTTAGGAGAGGGGGGTGCCAGCTCAGGTGTCGTCCACGTCACTTGACCATGGTTCAAAATTACGTGGTCCGTCGCCAAAAGCCCTCGTGTAGCTGAACAGTGCGACGTTAATATTCAATCAATCAATCAATCAATCGGGAAAGAAAAGGTAGAAAATTATTGGTAGTGTTGTATGTTGATGATGGATTAATTGCTGCAACTGACCAACAAGATTCTGAAATGTTCATCAAGGAGCTGAAAACAAAATTCAAGGTATCAGTAGGAAAAGTTTCCTGTTTTCTAGGTCTTGAAATTGAGCATCATAAAGACAACTCAATAACTATCAATCAAAAAGGATATGCCAGAAAAATACTTAAATGTTTTGGATTTGAGGAATGCAAACCTGTGGCAACGCCCATGTTAAAGGATTGCAGATTGCAAAAGTCTGAAACCAAAAACTCTGATTTTCCATATAGGCAAGCTGTTGGTGCCCTTATGTATCTGATGGTGGGAACCAGGCCAGACCTTGCATATAGTGTAGGATTTCTTTCGAGATCACTTGAAAACCCATCTGCAGAAGATATAGTCAAGGTGAAGAGAGTTTTCCGCTATATAGCTGCCACAGTTGGATATGGAATAACATATCATGCTACAGAGACAAAAGGTGTACTTCATTGTTATAGTGATTCAGATTTTGGTGGATGTACCAAAACAAGTCGATCAACCTCGGGATATGTTATGATTTATGCTGGAGGAGCTATCTCATGGCACAGCCAAAGGCAAGCAATTGTTGCCACTTCAACAACTGAAACTGAAGTTATGGCAGCCAAAGAAGTAATTTGGCTCTGCAGACTGATTCAGGGCATAGTGAACTTGAGGGAAATTCCCACACTTCAAGTGGACAACAGGGCAGCAGTAAAGTTGTCACACAACCCTGAATATCATCGAAGGACAAAGCACATAGAAATAAAACACTTCTTTGTGCACGAGAAAGTCTTAGAGGGAAAATTAAATGTGAAACAAGTGTCAACTGAGAAACAAGTCTCTGACATTCTGACAAAACCCTTGATGAAGTCCAGACTATTGACATTGTGTAATCAAATGGGACTGTTTTGACAAAATCCAGTTAACAAGGGAAAGTGTTAAAGATTATGACTTAATATCTAATGCTAACAGGATTTTGTTCTTATGCTAATAGATGGCGCCTGTATCTCTCATTTGTATTTGTGGTTTTCTCATGTATTTTTCACTCTAGCTCTTGTCACCAAGTGTGCAGGTTGTATCCTATTTATTTTTCGTTAATAATAAAACTTAAACAGTATCTACCACTTCTGAAGAGGATTTCAGTGCTTCAAGTTCTTCTGTTTCTAATAACAGTATTGCTAAGTCCAGAACCTCTCTAAGATATTTTTTAATAATTTTTTGTTTACAAAAACTTTTTTCAGAAGTTGCAATAGTGACCATAAAGGTTAAAATAGTAGGCATGTTGTTATAACATGAACCGAAGGCTAGGCTATTGAAATTATAGAACGATGTGTGCTCCTAGATAGAATGGATTTTTACAACTTCAAACTTTAAACAGCTTTTTAAAGCAATTAATTTACAATTATTTTACACCAACGACCCTACACGGCTTAGAGTTGCAGATTTCTTCTGAAAAGTGAGTACAAAATTCAGATAGTTACTGATATTTCAACTTCTGGGATCAATTTTGTACAAATATAGCAAATAATTTTTTAAATATTGACCAAACCATTTGCTAAAAATTATCATATATGTATAATTGTTTAATTTGGTGCTTAAAAATTATATGAAGAACTTGCAAAACTAAAACAGTTATGTGAATAAAAAAAGTTTATTTGATACAAAAAAAAGTTAAAACCACAATATATTTCTGAAAGGAGTTCAACTTTTCAAAATATTATTACAGGGAGAGAACTTTTATTGGACTTCAATATAGCAGTGAGAGATCTTCACAGTAAAAATAAGAATTTCTACTCATTTCAGAATTAACAAATGCATTATATACAAGTAATGGTGAATAATTTAATATTATTGTTTCTAATATTAAATTATTGTCTTGTATTGAGGCAACATCTATGTGTTCCTCCATTTATTTTAATTATTTACTGTGAAACATGTATAAATTTAAGATTCAACGATAAACGCATATCATTTTCAAAACCCAATTGATTTCGTATTACATGGTTTAAAAGAACATGGAATGTAACTCTCTTTTTACTATACAAGTATAGTATCTAGTTTGCATGATTTTACATGGTGTTTCATGTAACACAGGTATGTCAAAATCATAAGATACTATGGACTACATGATCTATTCTACATTAAGTTTGGGGCTGAATGTTTTCAATACCCAAAAAACTTATAAAATGCAATTTTAGAATGATTATATTATATGTACTTATTCCACTCAATGTATTCTATGTAAAACATACATAACTGTTTTATATTTCACGTTATTTTTTAAACAAATATCATATATTTTTTATATGGAATACAAAAATAAAAGTTATGGTAAAAATACAGTAAATATTACTTATATATATATTAGAAGATATTTGCAATTGTTTTTTACAAAACAAATCATCAAAATTTTGTTGAATATTGTAAAGCAATACAATTTTTAAAATTAATGATAAATCTTGATCCTTTTGAATTTTTGTTGTTTTTAATTAAAGAAAATATTTACTCACATAAACAAGTACACCCAACTCTTTTTTTACACGATTTTGTAATAACACTGTACACGAACTTTTAATGATTTTTTTTTTATCTGAACTTTTTGTTCTAGCATGAGTTTAAAAAAAATGGAGATTCTCATGCCCTTTGGATGAGGAAAATTTGATCGAATTAATGACAGCATATGATTGTAAAGAAGAGTCGATAATGATGAAGTCCAAGGTGAAGTTAGCTTTAACAGCTGATTTCATTTGCGAGGGTTGAAGTTTGCTGCAAGTATGTCAATGTAATCATAAGTTTTGTGTAGCAGGATATCAAGAATTATATAACTATCTTGAGAAACCATAAAAAACAGCCACTAATAACAGACTTTGTAAAAAAAAAACAAAGGTCATTAATAACAAACGAAATTCTTCATTTGAATCCTAACCAACAGTTATTCTAGACATATCTGACATCTATTGATGATATCATTTTTGATCATTTGTAATAAACGTGCATGCTTATCAAGTAAAGATGAGTAGTTGTTAGTTAGTAGTTTTATTCCTAGTTTCAGTTTGAATTTTTATGTTACACTTACTTATAGACTAAATTTTCACTGTACACTAATTAAAATTTTTATAATAAAAATGAATTGTTTTTGTTTTATAAATATGTAATATCTATTTTATTATTACTTTTTTGCACGATTTTTTGGGAAAATATTTAGAGATTTTGTATCTTACATGATTTTTTAAAAATCATGTGGAAGATATCCTCAAGTTTACCATATGTCCCATGTATTTTTTACCCCCATTTTTTTTTTTTTTTTTTTTTTTTTTGCACAATTTTCTAAGGAACGTATCTACCATGTAAAAAAGGAGTTGGGTTTACTATCGAATCTAGCCATTATACGCGTAACAAATGATAACATTTTAAGAATGGAAGAGTGGTATGGAGACTAGGAGTGTGACATGGGAAACAAGATCCCATGGGAAAAAAATAGTTCCAAAAACTACAGTTAGAGAGAGAGGGGTATTTATGACCCTCCTGTTTCTAACCTAGTCGAAAATTTGCATAAAAAATGGGTATATAAGCAAATTCTTTCCTTTGGGACAACTACGCCTGTAATTTGAATTATGAAACACGCAGTCAGTTCCGAAAAACACAGGGTGTTTTCTTAAAACTGACACTATTCAGAGCTACCTGTAGCTTGATCTAAAAATCGAAATTGCACCAAATTTTTAGCAGAGAGACTAATAACGACATGAGAAGCAGGACTCCATGAAAAAAAATTGTTTCAAAAATCGCTAATAGGGGTATTGATGGCGCGGCTGTGGCTTACTAAACCAATAATTAACATAAAAAACGGATATGAAAGCAAATGATTTCATAAATGAAAATTACACAAGTAATTTGGGCTATAAAACATGTAGAAAGCTTCCAAAAATACATGGTATTTTTTTAAAAAACTAACACTATTCAGAGTCACCATTAGCACGATATAACAATCGAAATTGCACCAAATTTGTTATACAGACTAATGATCACATGAGAAGCAAGATTCCGTGAAAAGAGTTTAGTTCCAAAAATCGTTTATAGGATTATTTATGTCGGTCGTTGTATAATCTAAAATGTGTTACAGTAAAAAGAAAAATTAACGCATAAAAAAATAATAGTGCTTTATGTAATGCTTTATTTATTACATTCAAGGTGACCAGCGTTCTCTGAAATTGCACCATACATTCTCTGCCTAACAAACTCTAGGGCCATACACAACTGTCACAAGGATTATTCCACACTGGCTGTGTTTTGTTGACCTTTAAAACACAAAATTTTGCTACTCCACCAACAGGAGCTTTAAAGTAACCCTAGAGCCAAAAATCATATGGAGTTAGGTCAGGAAAACGAGGTGGCCATGAAACTATAAAACTACGACTGATTATTTCAACTTTGAAGTAATGGCGCAACAGCTGTTGTACCTTAACACCTATGTGTGGTGAGGCACCATCCTACATGAAGATTATCTGATTGTGACATTTTCTGTGTTGAAGTTGGGGAATAACAAAATTAGCATCTTGTGGCATCGTTGTGCATTAATGGTATACGTTATTAGTCCTTTTGGAGTGACAGTCTCAAAAATGATGAATGACTATAAAGCCACACCAAACGGTAACGTTTTGCGAATGGATAAGAATTTCCTGCATTGGGTGAGAATGTTCAGAGGCAATTCGTGTGTTAACAGAATCATCCAGACAGTGGCGTAACGTACACCTCCGCATCGCAGAGGGGCCCAAGGTTCCAGAAGGCCCAAAGCTTGACTGCCGCCAACTACCTACCCTTTGTAAAACCCAACTTGGGGTCCCAAAACCTGACTTAGGAGGGGAGCCCAAATGTTCTCCACTACATCCAGATGAAAATTGGCCTTATCTCCAGATGGAATTTGCCGTTGGAAATCGTCATCAACTTCCATCCTGGCCAGAAACGACAGAGCAAATGTCTGTCGTTTATCACAACCACTGTTTGAGTTCATGTAAAGTGCTGATTTTGTATGGATAGTAGAGGATAGCTTGCCGCATAATTTTCTTTACCGTAGAAAAGTTATATCCAATTGTTGCGCTACACTTCGGCTCTTCCTCTACCAGCAATGGCTTCTTGTGATCCGTCCATGATTTCAGTTGCCACATCTGTTATCACCTATTATGACACAGGTTTGCGTCCTTAGTGTGGGCGATTTTTCAGTTATCTTGTTTTCTCTAACTTCTTAATCGTTGCCTTCAAAGCACTACGAGATAAAGGTCCCTTACGTAGCTTCTGTCGGGTTCTTAAACCCATGAAGGACTGGATGCATTGCACTGACTCAGATAACACAGCTTTACCAATAACGCGTGTTCTGGTTGGCTCACTTCAGCTAAGAATACAGTTTCTCCGAGTTACTTGTATGTTTTATAGCCCAAATTACTCTCGTCGTTGTCACATGCAAAATCAGTTGCTTTGATTCCCGTTTTTTAATGTGAACTTTCGGTTTGGTAAGCTACAGCAGCGCTATAAATACCCTTATCAGCAGTTTTTGAAACTAACTTTTTTTACGGAATTCTGTTTTCCATGTCATCATTAGTCTCTATACCAAATTTGGTGCAATTTCGATTGTTAGATCGATTTACAGGCAGCTCTGGTTAGTGTCAGTTTTAAGAAAACACCCTGTGTTTTTCGGAGCTGTACATGTTTTTTAGCCCAAATTACTGGAGTGGTTGTCGCATAGAAAAGAATTTGCTTTCATACTTTTTTTGTGTGTCAATTTTTGCTTAGGTGAGCTACAGCAGCGCCGTAATTACCCCTATCGGTGGGTTTTGGAACTAATTTTTTTTCCATGGAATCTTGTTTCCCATGTCACTATTAGTATCCAAGCCAAGTTTGGTGCCATTGCAGTTGTTAGATCGATCTACAGGTGTCTCTGAATAGTGTCAGTTAAAAAAAAAAATTCACTATATTATGAAATTAAGAAACATTGTGAGGTATTCCCCCGTGGGTGATACCTTACTCCTAAGTTATCTTCATGACCTAGAGGTGTGGGATTGAATGAAGAACCAGGCATTGGTATGATTTTAAAATGTCTTTATTAAGATCTTAACTTAAACACTAACAATGATAATATTTATATCTGAGGTGAGAAAACACACAATACGTATTACCAAATATACGCGATCTTAACCACTATACTTAACTTTCCCGTCTATTCCTAATCTCTGTTTATATCACAGTTACTAATAGATACTAGAATGATCCTACCTTAATCTCTTATTTAATCGCAATCCTCTTGGATCCTCAATATCTTTAGATTATCTCGCGTGGAATTGGATCCACCTTGACTTGATCGTTCTGTAACGGATAACTTCATACCCAACGACGGCTTTCTTTCCTTCCTTCAGTTCACGCGCTTAAACTAGACTATCATAATCACTTCCCAATAGGTCATGCGCTTACGTTAAACTTCTGCTATTTAAAAGGTTTCTAAATAGCATGTTCACGTTTCACTTCTGGATTTGGTTGGAAAGAATTTGCCTTTTTCGGCCCCAAAGAACCCAAGAGGAGATTTTAGTAGAAGACGCGAGGAGCCCGTTACAGCATGTTCCAAAAAATTGTATACATTCATCATGTATACCGTAGATTTACATATGTTTCAGTATATAATTAAAGTAAAATATGAGGAACGCATGCATATTGCCTCAACGAAGGGTAAGAAATTAATATTTGAAATAATATTAAATTATTCACCGCTACGTATACAGTGCATTAGTTAATGCCGTGATGAGCAGAAATCGTTATTTTTACGTCACTGGTGAAAACAATTAAAGGAAGGAACGGTTTTTTTTAAAAAAATAATAATTAACACCTATACGCAAATAAGGTATCAGATGATAGCTAAACTCTTCGCGAACACCTCTGCCACACAGTGGCCTGTGACAAGGCGGTGGCTCTGTGATCGCGTTTGTAGAGAGATATCTCACTTGCCCACTGAACCATATAGCGCTGGGGCATTTTGAAACAACGTTGCTTCGCTCAGTCCTTGTCTTTTGAATTTCTTTGTTAACTCATCGTTAATATGGCCAGTCATCATCGTCTAGACCAGGGGTGGCCAACCCGCGGCCCACATTGAATAATTTTACAGCCCGCGAGATTCATTACAATTTTACAAAATGCGTCTATTTTGTGCAATATTTTTGTTCTTAGAGTTTTTTTTCAACAAATAAATCCCATAACTGTTCCTATTTTATCACGTTGCATCTGTTAATGCGAATCTGTTTGTTTTTTTTCAAATTGGAATTTATCAAACATAAACTGTGCTCAAACATAAATGACGAAAACCTGCATCATCACTTACTATACACAAATACATGCATTGAGATCGACTTGCAAAAACAAAGTGAAAGAGTTGAGAAACAAATATCTCACGAATTAAATAAATTGAACATTATTTGATCTTTGTATTATTATTATATTATCTATGTTTGTATCCATCAATCTGTTTTGAATTTTCACTTCAATAAATGTTTGTAATGGATCCAAATCTAATATTAAGATAGATATTTTTATATGCAGCCCTGCGGAATTATAATGTTTTTCCGAAGTGGCCATCGAGTTTATCTGGGTTGGCCACCCCTAGTCTAGACCAGAGACTAGACGTAGACTAGATTACCATGAGTACTCAACCTTTTTTTCCGCAACGCCACATACATATATTAAACATACATATTTCATGCGGTTCGCAATGTGAGGATTAAGGGAGTGGGAGGGGAAGCACTTTAAGACCAACTGAACAGTAAACAATTAAAATATCTAAAATTGATCAAAATATTAAAGCTCATTTATTTTTGGCTTTTATTTTAATACTATCTTAACTTCTCTATCAAAAGCACAAAAACTAAAATCCGCTTTATGCCTTTTTTTTTATTGAGTGATGGGATAGTTTCTATATTTCCTTTTTCATCCATGACCAAGCCCATAGTTCACATTTTGCTGTCGTACAAAGCTGCCTTGTAGTTTGATAATCTGATTTTTTTTTCTTTTGACAAAGCTTCACTTTTTTACTTCAAATATTAATTTGTTAAGTGCAGGATGGCAGCAAAGAGTTATCTGAATTCCAACCTGAAATCAGTATTGTTTGTTTATAATTCAGTCAGACTTGTCCATGTACATTTTTTTTCAAATTGATTCAAAAATTTTTTGATTTTACTAAAACAAACACCGCACTCAACTCTGTTTTTTTACACGGTAGATACGTTCCTTAAAAGACCATGCTAAAGAAGAAAAAAAAAAAAAAACGTGTAAAAAAAATCCATGCGACATATAATAAATTTGGGGATATGTTCCACAATTTAAAAAAAAGAATCGTGTTTTTTGAAAAATCTCTAAATATTTCCCCAAGAAACTGTGCAAAAAAAAGTAACAATAAAATCCATGTTAGATATTTATATATATATAAAACAAGTTTTTTATCACAGAAAAATAAATTAAAGCTTGTGTACAATGAAAATTCAGTCTATAAGTACGTACAACATATAAAAATTCAGATTGAAACTACAGATTAGGAATGACTCAACTATCTAACAACTATTAATCTCTACTTGATAATAAGCGTGTACGTTTATTCATAACTGGGATAATAAATACTATCATCAGTAGATGGGTTAGATATGTCTAGCACAACTATTGATTTTGATTCAAATGAAGAATTTTGTTCGTTATTAACGATCTTTGTTGTTTTTTCTTTTTTTGTTGTTGATACAAAGTCTGTTATTAGCAGTTGATTTTTGGTTTCTCAAGTTGCTTGTAATAATACCTGATATCCTGCTACACAAAACTTATTATTACGAATAAATTTTAATGCACGCTTTATGTCAAGATCATGAGTAAGGAAATGTTTTTCCGTACTTGTAGCCAATTTCAAGCCCTCAGTAATTAAACCAGCTGAACCTCACCTTTGACATCATCATTATCGACTTCTTTATCATCATTCAAAGTCGCGTGAAAAAAAAATAGACCGTGTAAAAAAAGAGTTCTGTGTAGTTATTTTCAGAACTAAAGATAATTTTAGATTTTATTTGTTGATAAAAGTAATAATTATATGGATCTTATTACAGCCATTTACAGAAAAACTAAATCATCATATTAAAAGGAAAAATATGTTATCAGAGAAAATAGTAAACGATGGTAAACAAAATTTGAAAATGTACCAATTTTTGATGAAAAGACTGACTCTAAATCATCTGACACTAGTATATGTGACATCTTTCCAACCTAAAATAAATTACATTTACATAAGCTACGTTTTCTGAATTGTAGAAATTTCCTAGTAAAACCTATTCACTCTGTGTTGCTATCGAAACACCATCATTGCATGGGGTACTCTGGAATTCTTATGCAAGAATTGTATTGAAAATTATGGCAGTGTTAACTCAAGTTTTCAATAGGGCGTCAAAAGCTCGCATGATATAAATAGCATGTTGGTAGAGCCTTCTTATCTATTAGCAAAGGCCATGATTCTGTGAAAACTTTTCTATTTTGCTAAGCATGCCAACAATGAATAAGAAATATTTGAACAATGTATACATAATGTATTGATAAAAACAAAGCAAAGTGTAATGTCATGTCAAGCAGCTAGAGAAGATTGCAAGCAAGTTAATGATTCCCAAAAAAAGAAAGACATTATTGATGTGTCTCATATGTGTGTGTGTGTGTGTGTTGGCACTTTTCAAAAACAAGAACATGCAAATATCCCAGGGTTAGGTATAGTTATCGATACCTACGTAACTTATGTAATCAGTGCACTTTAAATTTTTTTTGTGAAAGATTTAGGAGACAGTTTTATGTTGATACGAGAATAATACTTTTTTAATTTGTAGTATTATGTTGAAATATTTTCATGCTACGTATTGTGATAAATGAAATGCTTCATACATACTATACAAATAATGATGTACACTCTGCTAATTTGTCTATAGATATAATGGAGTTCTTAAATCAATTCAATCACTATACCAAGCCTCAATGTGACTATGTAACAAAAAATGTGTAAATTATATATATTCTATATTTATAGTATTAGATATCTTCTGTGTCAAATTTTGTTGTGATTATATATTGCCAATTTAAGAAACATAACAAAAAGCTTGCATTATATTTAATTAAAAAAAACTAACTAAAAAAAAATATCCCTCAAAATTTAAAATGCTCCATGCTTTGAAATTTTTACCCAGTTATTACAAAATTTTCCAAAAGTATTCTAATTAGGACTTATATAACTTCTTCGATACATTGTGATAGTATTGACCGACTGAAAGGAACCATTTAATCTCCCATATTTTATAAATTATTGTATAAAAAATATTATATTTTATGCATTAATTTGAAAATTAAAAAAATGCTAAAACATTTAAAACTAATTAAAAAGGTTTAAAATTTATTTAGTATTAAATATTAAATAGAACATTAAATAAAATTAATTCTAATTAAATGTGTGTAAGATAAATACAGATAAAGTTTTGAGCATATGCAGATATAGAATAAAAAAAAAAGAAAAGAGAAAACATTTTTAGTGTCCCCTATGGTTTTAAAACTAGTGAGACTTTTGATACTAAGAATTTTTTTAATGATATTTAAATCTGGTATGTGTGTAGCTGCTATATACAGTGATGAGTCGCGATTCAGTCTGGACAGCGACTCGAAACATGTTCTCACCTGGAGATAAACCGGGTGTTGTGACTCGAGAAACTTTCGTTTTCGACTTCAATATCCTTTATTTTTCTTCAACACGCAGGATAAAATGAGGATATTTACTCTCATGAATTAATGAAGCTATATACATGAAATGACTAATTATTTGAGCACACGCTCCTTAAACATAAATTATTATACAGTTATTTTCTTAACGTAAAACATAAACTACTTAGAATATTCCATAAACATACTTAACTAAAATTAGGTTGCCAGATTCAAAAAGAATAAACAAACGCAAAACAAATATTAAATAATACAAAATAGAAAATGTTAAACTTATTAGGAGTGGCAATACCAGGTGTCGATATCGGCTCTCAAACATTGTCGAAAAAGACCACTATGATCGAGGTCGTCTGATAGTCTGGGCATGCCGACCTTGATGTGTTCGATAGAGGTAATCTGACAGGTCAGCGGGACGATATCCTTATACTCGACGTTAGAATTCTCAGCGGAGCATATGGATCAAATTTCATTTTTCTGGACGATAACACACGGCTCAGTTGGTGGACAAATACCTCCAGTTCAAAAATGTTCTACGAGTGAAGTGGCCTGTGATGTCCCCATACCTTAATCTCATCAGACAAGCGTTGTACGTCTTTGGACGCTCAATTGCAGCTCGAAGATTAGGTCCAAGACCCATTGATAAGCTCGAGAGGACCTTGGTACAAGAATGAATGTGGTTGCCAATGGGGTTCATAAGGACCTTGGTAAACAGTATGAAACACAGATGCAAGAGTTGTGTAGCTGTTAGATGTGGTCATATACACACGATTAGGCCTATTTTTCCCTCTGACTAACCGGGGTCGGTCAGCTGCTGCGCTGGAAAAAAGACCAGTTTCCTTATTTAGGGTGCATGTTGTGCCCATTTTTGTTTGTCCCATATATTGGTCTTTTATCGGATAATATATTGGCCAGGTTTGGTTTTATTTGCTTTGTTAGTTTTTTTCATTGTAAAAACATCATTTGTCCCTTCAATTGTTTTCACCAGTGTATAAAGACTTATCATAGCTGCTACATTGAAATTCACAATCAAGACTCTCATCCTATAATAACGTTTTGAGAAGTTGAAATGTCTTCAGAAATATATTGGTTTTAACTTTTTTTTTAGAGAAATCGTTTTTGTGTAACTGTTTTGGTTTTGCCAATTCTTCATATAATTTTAAGTACCAAAGTAACCAAATATTCATACCATATGATAATTTCTTAAGTCCACGTTTTGATCAATAATTTTTTTAAAAAAATTATTTGCTAGATGTGTGTAGAATTGATCTCAGAAGTTGAACTATTAGTAAATTTCTGAATTTTGCTCTCATTTTTTAGGAGCAATCAATGACCCTATATCATGGTAGAATAAATTATTTGAAAAGAAAAACGATCATGTTATTTTAAAACTAAAAAAACTATGGGAAAAAAATTTTTATTTTTATATTTTTTGCTCAATTTTTTTTATTTGTTATCATAAGCGTTAGAAAAAGGCAACGAGTGGCTTGATTTTTTAAAAAAGAAAACCAATATTATAGTATAGAAAAATCTCTTAAATTACTTAGAGCTCTTTTTTCATTTTTTCCTTACAACAAAAATTACAATTTCCCAATAGCAGGTTGTTGAGGATAACTGAATGAAAAGTGCTTAGCATTGTCGGTCTCTAATATCTCTCTCTTATCTGGTATTTTTAGACGACTATACTGTATTTTCTATTGCCTAGTATAAGTTCAGTTTATTGAGATAAAAAAATTTATTGAAATTAATTAAAATATTTTCTTTACAGGTGAGAAAATTAAAATTATATTGAAAAAGCTTTTCTAAAAGCTATATTTTGGAGATCAGGAAAGTGGGTGGAGTAAACCTAGTCAATCAGGATGCAACAAAAGTCCGAAGTTCCGAAGGAGAAAAATTTTGTAGTGAAATTTTGTCCAAATCTTAGAAAAGAGAGGAACCATTCTGATTGATCGACACGAGAGTTCGGCTATTTGGGTATGTATAGGTGTGAAACTTTTATGATGCCTAGCCCCTAATCCATTAATCAGAGCACAAACGCTCTTCACATACCCCAATAGCAAAAAAAAAAAAAAACGCTTACAAAACGACCAAGTGGCGAAATTGTCTCAAGCCTCCATAGCCAACTCATTTCCCCCTCCTCTAGCTCCTTAGATTAATTCATGCATTCTGAATCAATCGTTTTTTGTACTGTTTTTCTTCTCCATTCCATGCCATTTTTCTCCCGTCTTCTTGTCTATTTTTTGTTTTGTTGTATTTGAGCTCCTTTCCGACGACCTCGCTTTACGATCACTTTGATTGAAATGACCGTTTCTCTACTTCAAACGGTCTTTGGCCATGCCTCCGGCTTCCTTGATGTTGCCGCGGTAGCTGAGTGGTATAGGTATCGGATCGTGGCTGGCTTTGTCACGAGTTCGAGCCTAGTACCACTAAAGACCCGCCGTGTAGGGCAGCGATGCACACTAAATATGTCGAGAGCTGAAATGTCCTCCCGTTGGTGTGGTGTGGTAGTTAGGAGAAGGGGTGCCAGTTCAGGCGTCGTCCGCGTCACTTGACCATGGTTCAAAATTACGTGGCCCGTCGCCAAAAGCCCTCGTGTAACTGAACAGTGCGACGTTAATATTCACTCACTCACCTGGCTTCCCTGATTGGCTCGCCTCCTTTGCCGCCCGCCCTTCTTCTTGGTACGGGACTGTTCTCATTGGTTTCAGATACTCTTGCTTTTCATTCACATTGAGTAAAAGCGAATTTACTAGCTGAAGCAACTGTATCTTATTTTAGTTAGTTTAGTGGTGCCTAACCATTCCCTTCTTCTGTGGTCTTGCTGCAGTCACTTTTTTTTTTTAACTTTTTGGGAATAGATTATGATTAAGGGTTTGTCCCCTTTTTTAGTTTCGGGGTTTCTCTTTCTTTTGAGAGATTCTCGTCCTGATTTTTTACTTCTCTGCCTCTTTTTTTAATATGTTTTTAGTTTATTCCTGCCCTTTGGGATATTTTTTTCCTGGTACTTGTGAGACTTTTTTAGGAATATTTTTTTTTCTTTGCTGGACTTCCTCTTTAGACCTTTGTGTTTTCTTCGATGTATTTTTGTACGGATTCTTCTTTACGGGTGTCTTATTTCATTCATTTTCGTTCGTATTTATTACAATATTTGTGCATATTAGGACATTCGCCTTTTTAAATACGAATATTTATCGAGACCTATTCACTTAATTTCCTACAGTGGCTTAATTTCATTGTGGAACTGTTGGAGATTTAAAGGGACTCAAATGATTATTTGTTGGCAGCTGATAGCGTAGAATAAAAAGTAATTTTATTTAAATACAAATAATAATTTAAATAATATAAAGTAGTTTAGATTTCATAGCGTCTCTATGATCTCTAATATTTTTCGAAATCTTAAAACCGGATAAACACGTATACTTTTCAAACGAAGTAATAAAAAAGCAGATCGTAAAACTAGCCAATGTATATGATAAGTACTAAAAGTGAGAAAACTCATTCTATCAAGCAGATCTCAGAATTGTTGCAAATTAATTTCAATAGCATCGCCTACAGTTTTCCAGATGTATAACAGCATACTTGTTATTTTTTACCCTTCTGATCACAACTGCATTAGCTGAAATTTTTTTTTCTAAACCAAAAATTATTAAAAATTATCTTATATAATTTCCATAAGACAAGATTCGTTATCTGACAGCAGTACTGAGAAGATTGTCTTCCCGTAGCGGCACTTCTACCAATAAATTAGACTTTTACTCTGCCTTAGAACTAATTTTAATATTTTCATTGATTCTCTTTATACAAATGATTTTTGTCTTTGGAAAACCATTTTATACAGAAATCTTAAAGCCAGTGAAATGATTAATTGTACACGAAAATACGATAAATCTTTTCAATACATAATTATGAGGGAAAAAAAGAGAAAAGAAAATAATAATTTTTAGCAGATATAATTATTTTTTTAATAATTCGTATAGCTTAAGGTCTCTCTGAAGAGTTGCCACCGTCCTTACAAAGAGCCGCACGTGGCTCTAGCCGTGGTTTGCCGACCCCTGGTATAAGTCTTTTAATAGTCGAAACACAAAATTGCAACTAGTTTTTATCTCGTTTTAGTATCAAAATGTTACTGATATTTCAACGAGGTGACCATATTATAAACTAACTTTCTTTCTGAAACCTACTTATGCAATTATATAGTTACCAAAATAGCAAAGCTTTTAATTGTATCCAATGCATTTTTTATGTGGCTTGATTTCTGGTTATTAAACAAGTTCAGAAGTCGTTTACAGGTGGGAAGAGAACAGATGATCCTTTCCTAAATTTTCATTGTATTGGAAACTATTATCAAAAAGCGAAGTAAAATTAAAAATAAAAAAAGCAAAAAAAATTTAAAGTGTTAACTTTGAAACCGAGAAAAATAATGAAAATTAAGAAAAAAAATATATGTAATTTATCTTTGATGAAGGGGAACCAGTGGCGTAATGGAGAATATTAGCTACCCCCTGCAACGTCAGGGTTTGGGCCCCAAGCCAGAGTTTACAGAGGGTACGTACTTGACTTCAGTATTACTTCAGAGTCCCCCTGTCTTCCCCGCAATGCAGGGGTAGCGGGTATGTACGTTACGCAACTGTGGAAGGAACTGTTTACTTCTGTTCATTGCAATCTGTAGCTAAGCGGTCAAGATCACGAACTCGTGGCCTGTTGGTTTTGAGTTCTCGTCTCTCAGAGGCTGGTACGCGTTAAATCTGTCGTGGCTCAAAGTCCTTACGTTTGTGTGGTGTGAAGTCTGGAAAGTGTCGTCCTCGTTACTTGATCAAGGTTCAAAATTACGAGGTCACCTGCAGCTCTCGCTTTGCTTTGAGACTTTTTTCTCCCCTTCAGGAAGATATTTTTTCTTGCTATAAGACTATAACTCAATTTTAATAGAAAAAAGTTTTTTTTTAGAGTTTACACAGATAATGTCAAAATAAATGAAATTTTGCTGATGTTAAAGTATAAAGAATAGTTTTGAAGCCTTGAAAACATGCTTACCTTTTTTCAACAAGAGCCTTTTTTTTTGGCACTTTCGAATTTATTTGAAAAATTCTTATGAATTTTAAGTTTTGAAATATTATTTCACCAATGATTATGTACTTCCGAAATTGCCAACTTCGCGCAAAAAGTCGGCAATTAAAAATTCTCAAACAAACAAGAATACATTTTACTCAACCTATTTTTCAGATTGTATGTTTTTTTTTTCAAGAAACATTTCTAAAATATATAATTTAATTCTTTAGATTTATGAAAGATAGAGTTAAGACAGAAATAGAAATATTTATATGGTATTTAGTACAGTATTAAAACAATAAGGATTTGTAAGATACTAATATTGTCTTGAAAAATGTTCGCAAGCTACTTGATATTTTTCAGATGGTATGAGTGAACATTTAGTCATAGAATGCATTCATTTAAAATCTTCTGTTAAAGTCAGATTCTTTCAATTCATTCAGAGGTTCAATATCTTCTCATTGGTGTAGTGTGGTAGTTAGGAGAGAGGATGGAGTTGCCAGCTAGAGTTTCTGAATTCCCATTCTTTTACCTTTTTCGGGGAATCCCAGGGACATAACAGTCATTCACGAGAGTTCCCCCCCCCCAGGAATATATAAAAATTCCAAAAACCCTGTGGTGGCGCAAATCCGAAGGACAGAACCCCTAACGCTCAGGTTCGTAGCCGCCAAGTAACATAACCACTAGACAAAAGTGATCACCCCTGTCCGGAGGCTGTTATAAAGATACCGCTGCAGTATTCCTCCTCTAGTGAGTCGGTGGATAGGCGAACGATTTTTGTTATGGCGAGCGTGTGAATTGTTGCTATTAATTGGTGGTGCGTCAAGTGAGTCCGATGACTTTGGTTGCTACGTCAAGTAGGTCTGATGACTCAAGTAGGTCTGACGACTTTGTTATGCTTCTTGCCGGTAAATGGTGCCACGACAGATCAGAAGGTTGCGTTTTTCTTAAATCAGCCTAGGTCACCAATGTGGAAGTGAAAATCCGAAGGACAAACTTATGACGCTCGGGTTTGTAACCGAGTAACATAGCCACTGGACAAAAATGATCGCCCCTGTCCGGAAGCTGTTACTGGCTCATGAAGATACCTCTCCAAACCTAAGAACAAGCTATTTTTGATTGATATCAATAATAAATTTTTAAATAAATTCAAAAATTTATACTGATTTATATATTGAGCTAAAAATGCACAGATAAAACATGTCAATTATTCATTGTTAAAATATTATTCAAGAAAACATAAGCCATCTATACTTTTATCACTGGACGTATTTGATTGTTAACGATATGAAGAATGTTATAATTAAAGAATTTGCAAATTTAAAATCTCGACAAAAATTTCGTATGATACGATAACTACTAAAATTAATGTTCTTTTTATACTGACTCACATGCATTACTAACTTCTCTAATGTTGCTTCTAAATAAGAGATAAATATTAATAAATACTTGAAAATCTATTTGCTGCTGGAATAACGATCATGAGCGTTAAAAATATTAACTATTGTATTTACAAAATATTATTTGTATAGCTGTTTTTTTTGTTTGTAGAATTACTGTACATTTTTGTTACATAAATTTTACTAAATTATTACTGTAAGAATCTCACGTAAAAGTTTGGTTAAGAAAAAAATAATAATTAGAAATTTGGCAAGATTTAAAAAAAAAATTTCTCCTTAAATACTTTAAAGTAATTTATTCCCTTTTTAAAAAGGGCAGATTCAATGAAATAACTTATTATGAAAGCAAGTATTCGGCGAAAAATATTAAATTAACAAATCAAATAAATATCAGTTTTAAATATTATCCTAAGACAACTAAATACATGTATCAGAACTTCATCGGATCGAACTTTTTGATAGACTATTAAATACCTTCCTTTAAAAACTAAATAATTTTAGTTAACAAAGTGATGTGGCGGCAGAAAGGAACTGATTAATGTAAAATAGTTCTATATATTTACTTTTTCCTTCGACAAGCTGGAAAACTTACCAACCCTACGTAGGCGTTGCAATTTCTCTTATTACACTTTTACGCACTGTTGAGGGTTCCAAATGAACCTCCAACAGTGAACCCTCCTTCCAAAAAATTGGAGTCGACGAACGCAACATTGTGGTTAACTAAAAAAAAAAAAAAAAAAAAGAGACTCGGAAGTCTAAATCGCCGGTGCAATAAAAAATAGCTACCTCACTAGTTATTTAAGCCACATGTCGCTCCCGGGATACCCAGAAATTCAAGAAGTGTAAAAATCTTATAGTTTCCTGAGTTCCCAGTAAAGAGACCCTGGAGCCAATTCAGGTGTCATCCTCGTCGATCAAAATTACGAGGTCACTCGCCAATACCCTTCATGTTGCTTTGCAGTTCAACGTTAAAAAACTCCCACTCAATTTATTCGGGAATATTCTTGATTTAATTTATGAAAATAAATTTGTAAATTCTATTTTAATTTCTAAGCATTATTATTTTTTTTAAAAAAGAAAAATGTATTGAAGCCGTAAGGAAGAAAACGTGTCTGACCCTTCCTCAGGATAATTCACATAGAATTGAAATTTTGCAATAGCAAAGACAAATGAAACGCTACATAAATATGTTATGTATTTAAGGAATATTTTTTCCTCCCCTAAGCTGGTATTAAACAAAACATTTATAGTGTGAACATGAAATCATTTTTTTATATATAAAAAAAATGGTTTTCTTTATTTTTTCGTTCCTTATCTAAAAAATTGTACTTTAATTATTTTTTTTTGTTACTGAAAGCAATAACTAATGTATTTTAAGTTTAAAATATATTTTACGTTTGTTACATATAAACTCACAAAATCGTTTTTCTATACAAGCTTTAAGTAAATATTGTTTATATATCTACATGCACCCAATAAATTAAAAAAAAACCCTCTTAAATATCTGTGGCACGTTTTTTAAATTTTATTTAAAAAAAAAGTCCAATTAGCTTTTCGCCAAAAATTACGAATAAATTGCTGCTGGGAACCAAAATTTATTTTAATTGAGAGTTCTTCAAGCAGTTTTAGTTTCGTGCCCTCGAAGAGTGTGTGTGTGTTGTGTTCAAGTCCCGGCCCTATTTTCAGAATAATTCAACTTTAGTATACGCAAAATATTAATTAAAAAGAAATAAGTTTTCCGCTTCGCGTAATTGTAACTATAACTGTTTGTAGTTAACAGAACACTTTTGTGAGAACAATTCTGATTCGGAATTCAAATTGAAATTTTTTGATTACTTAATATATATATATTTAAAATCTGTTTATTTACCGACTTATTTTCTTCAAACGGTGGCAGTGTATTTGTTTAAATTGTAAAGGACAGTTTTTGTAGAGATTTTCTCTCGCTAGATGGCTGCACCTGTCAACTGTTTTTCGAATTCGCTAAACGGATATGGGCAAGATAGAAATTAATTCTATTCAAATAAATGTTAAACTTAAATAATAATTGTTAAACTTATTTTATATAAATGCATTTAAATTCTGTTAATTTTTAAAATGGTTTTCATAATTTATATTTCTGTTTTTATATTTTTCTTTACTCATGTAGTCGTATCGATTGTATTATGCTTAACTGCAGCATAACTGTATAAAATACTAAAAACGTGGCATTTTCTGTACAACGTGTAGATCTATGTTTGCCGCCGTGGAATGAACACGCAGAATAAAATTCCAGTAGATTTTGATAAAGTTTAATGTTTGAATTAAATGAAAACTCAACACACTTGAGTATTATTTAGAGTGCTATGAAACAAGCACCTAATAAAATTGAACCATATTGCTTTTGTTATTACTACACTTTGTTGTTCATCATGTTACAATAAATATATTCCGTTGATTGTGTTGGGTACAAGTAAAACTCTAGAAAAAGTCTCTCTCAGTAAGTGGACTGTAGTTTTTATTACTTGTTGCTCAGCTCGCTCGATTTGACTCCTTACTCGATGGAGTCAGAGGTTACACAGATTCGTTAGACACTCTGAGCGCTAGAGGGCGCTCTACATTTACATACGTACACTGAACATGCCGCCCGGCCTTGCAATGTTTTTCAACATGCAAGATTTACACAGAACATAATCATAAAGATAACACACAGAAATACAATACTTCAAAATACAAACAAAACATACAAGTGAAGACAATGTATAAGCAATTGATAAATCACACAGAATTTTAAAAAAATTACTATTCTACACACAAACATTACTATCTGAAGGGTTATATATGCTACTTCACACACACACTGTTTCATTTGGTAGAATGCACAGTTTCGAAATGGGTCTCTTAAATATACCTCTAGTGGTTTTGACTTCCACTACTCTTACTTTAGAATCCTTTCCTGGATAAATATTGTTGATTCTACCTAATGACCATTGACATGAAGGTAAATTATCCTCTTTTATTATCCATATCTCCAATTTTAGCATTCTTTTTCTCGAAATGCCACTTATTTCTCTGCTGCAAACTATTTAGATAGTCTACACTCCATCTTTTCCAAATTAATTGAATTATTTTTGTAATTTTCTGCCAATTATCCAACCTATTTTCATTTAAATTAGTTGAATCAGGCTCAACAATTGATGTAATTGATCTACCTATCAAAAAATGAGAAGGAGTCAATACATTTAAATCATCTAAGTCAGAAGATAATGGGACAAGAGGACGAGAATTTAACATCCCCTCTATTTGGATAATCACGGTCAGAAACTCTTCATATGTTAATCTAATGTTACCTACTACTCTCTTTAAATAGAACTTAAAAGATTTAACGCCTGCCTCCCAGAGACCTCCAAAATTTGGGGCTCTAGGGGGAGGAATTTCCAATCTATTCCTTCAGAGGCCATATAACTTGCAAGTGCCTCATCAGGTTTACACACCAAATTAAACATTTTTTTAAGTTCTATATTTGCACCCACAAAATTTGTTGCATTATCAGAATACAACTTAGCACATTTACCTCTTCTAAATATAAAACGCTTAAGTGTAGCAATAAATGCATTAGAGGTTAAATCAGTCACAATATCTAAGTGCACAGCTTTAGAAACAAAACATAAATATACAAACATAGATTTTGTTATATACACCTTTTCTCTGTCCTTTATACTTAATGTAAAAGGGGCCACAGAAGTCTACACCTGACACATTGAATGGATAATTTTTGATAACTCTATCCTTTTGGCAAGTCAGCCATTATTTGATCAGTGCAAGTAGGATTGGCCTTACAACAAATTACACAATTATGAACAACTTTTCTACAAATATTACGGCCATTCAATATCCAAAAATTTTGCCTGATCTGATATAACAAGGATTGTGGACCACTATGTAAAAACTTTTATGAAAATACTCAACTATTAAATAAGTCAATTTATGTTTCAAGGCAAAAGAATTGGAAATTTCTGGTTATAATTAATATCACTATTTCTCAATCGACCTCCAACTCTCAAAATCCCTTCACTATCAATAAATGGATTGAGTTTTTTTACTCGACTGTTGGAAGGTACCATGACAGAATTTTGAATACCATTCATCTCTACTTTAAACTCTTCCTTTTGTACTAATTTCAATAAAAGCTGTTCAGCCTTTTTTAATTCTCCTAAATCTAGAGGCCCAATTCCTTTGCTTTCTTTGCTCTTACAATTATAAACAAATCTACAAATAAAACTTAAGACACGAATAATTTTTAAAATAGTCATTACTAAGGTTAAGTAAATTATTTACAAAAGAGTTAGTAGCAGAATCAAAAAAAGTTAGAAAAGTCACTACAGTTTTTAAGTTCACCTGGATCCTTGATCACTGCAACAGGAATTTGTCATTGTGGGTACTGGTTGCTCATCAGAAATTTAGGACCATTCCACCACAACTCACAGGTTTTAAGTTTTAGAGAATCCATTCCTCTGGAAACGAAGTCGGCAGGATTGTCCTCTGTTGCCACATAACGCCATTGCTCACTGGAAGTCATCTCCTGGATTGTAGCAATCCTGTTAGCCACAAAGGTTTTTAGTTGATATGACTCCTTCCTTATCCATGACAAAACTATCATGGAGTCACTCCAAAGAAAAGTATTAGTCACATTTAATTTTAAAGCTTGCTTGACACGATGCACTAATTTTGCTAACAGCACAGCGGCACATAGCTCAAGTCTGGGAATCGTTGTTTGCTTGGTAGGCGCAACTCGGGATTTACTGGCAATAAGATGCACAAGCATCTTTCCATCTGAGGTTATGGATTTGCAGTAGACGACAGCTCCATATGCTGACTGGGACGCTGGCGCCGGAGAATCCATGCAGCTCGATCACTTCCGGTTGCTCTAGCACAATGTATCGATTGATGTTGATGTCATTTACTACCTGAAGTGATTCGACAAATTGTCGCCATTCTCTATTGATTGTATCTGGAAGCAAATCTGTCCAATCAATCTTTAACATCCATAATTTTTGAAGGAAGATTTTCGCCTTCGCCACCACAGGACCTAAAAGACCTAGAGGATCATATATCCTGGCGATGGTTGACAAAACATCCCGTTTGGTATTTAATTCGTGCAAGTCTATTTTTACTCTGAAGGAGAAGCAATCATGCTTGGGGTTCCAATAAACACCCAACACTTTTATCTCTGATGAATCTGAAAATCATAATTTTCGGAAACCTCGATCAATTCCGTATTATTTCCGCACCACTTATGCAAAACCATACCTCCTTTAGCGAAGATATTGATCAGTTGATTTTTCAGTTCTTTTGCTTCTAATAAGGTCTCTGCACCGGTAAGTACATCATCAATGTACATGTCACTCATCACAACTGAAGACCCTAATGGAAAATTCCCTGCTTCATCTAGGGCTAATTGTTTTAGCGTACGTGTCGCTAAAAATGGTGCACTCGTTGTTCCATAGGTCACAGTTGACAACTCAAACGTTTTTATTGGTTCGTCCATGTTCTCTCTCCACAGAATGCGCTGAAGTTTACGCTGATCTGGATTAATCCAAATCATTCGATACATTTTTTTGCACATCCGCAATGAATGCAAATATGTGCTTTCTAAAGCGAACCATTATTGAAAAAAGGTCATTTTGAGCAACTCCCCCACTGTATTGTAGAAAGTTTAAAGAATAACCGTTTATAGTTGCACTCGACGCATTAAAAACTGCTCTCAATTTACTTGTTTTTTATCAGAGCGATAAACACCAAGATGTGGTATGAAATACATTCCACACACTCTCTCTCATCTACCTCTTGCATATGGCCTAGCTCTTTATACTCTTTTAAAAATCTCTATATAATTTTAAATAGTTAGGCTCACGCTTTAATCTATTCCATAAAGAATTTAATTTTTTAAGGGCAATATCTTTTGACTGGCCTAAACAATTTGGATCCTTTTAAATGGCATAGATACTATGTATCTTCCCGTACTATCTCTAGTATGATTTTTTTTTTTGAAAATGCTCCTCACAAATTATCGTTTCCTTATTTTTTATTGTCTCAGGTTCAACATTTTCGATTTCCCAAAATCTCCTCATTGTCTTTTCTAAATCGACATTATCTTTGATTAACCCACAGTGAGGTTTATTTTCACTAGAAACTGGAATACTCCCCACTCGCAATATAGCCGAAGACTGTATTCTGAAAAATTAATTTTGTATTTAAAAAGATTTGTTTGTCCTGGTAAAAGAATTTCATTAAGGATTTCTGCTCCCAACAATAAATCAATATTTCCCGGAATGTTGAAATTTTCATCCGCTAATTTCTCTCTACTGAAATTACCCAAACTAACGTTAAATGGTTGAGAAGGAATCATATCCGTAATTCGCGGCACTACAAAAAAAGTCTGCATTAGTTTCATAACTATTTCCTCTATTTGCAATTGTTGCATTAACGCGCGATTTAATCGTTAACTCTGAATTATTTAATCCTGAAGCTAAAATGTTTATTTTCTCTCTTTTTTTAAATTGAGTCTATTCATACACTGTTGCGAAATAAAATTGCTTGTTGAACCACCGTCCAACAGTGCTCTGACTTCCTGCATTTTCCCAAAGGAATCTCTAATGAAACAAATCGTGGTTGCAAAGTAAAACGGATTTCGATTTTTACGTAACTCGTTGCAGTAAACAGATCTCCTAAACCCTGAGAAGACACCTCTTTCGAAATCTCCCTATGTAATTTATGGGTTTGAACACAGACGCTTCGCTGAAAGTTGACTCATCGAGGATTCCTCTGTTTCCGGCTCTTTTTCTGCCCCCCAATGAAGAAGGTTGAATGACCCTTTCACTCGTAAAATTTGGGTCTCCAGAGAAACACAAGGAAGAATGATGCTTTTTTTTGCAGCATTTACAAAGAACTTTAGATTTACAAAACTTGACTCTATGCAAATTTAAACAATTAAAACACAAGGAATTATTTTTAACAAGTTCTACCTGTTTATTTACTGATAATTGCTTATATTGAGGACATTTATTTAAAAAATGACTATCAGATTGACACAAAACACATTTTTTTCCCTTGACATCTGAGAAAAATACTCTAGACATATTTTTAGAATTTTGATTTTTGCGACAATAATTAATATTCTCACTCAGTGGTTTTCCTCGCGATGAATAAAATAAATCAATTTCTTTTTCCCAACGTTAAAGGATCAAACCATTTATCTGCTTGTCTGACACTAATATGCGATGCGGTTTCTTTATCTAAAGTACTAAATATTTTGTCTGAAACTATTAATTGTTTTAATACCTCGAAATTTGAAACATTTCTCAATTTTAAATAGTATTCCCAATTTGTTGTTAATCTACTAGCAAACTGGACATGGGATTCACAATTTTGCCGTGTTGCTTTCTTAAAATTCTCTAAACACGATTGAGGAGTTGGCTCAAATTCTTGGAGTATTATGGACTTTATTTTATCATAATTTTTAAGATCCTCATCGTTCAGATATATAATGATATTTGCAGCTTTTCTCCTAATAAATTTAACAAAATCTCAGGCTTAAATTTATCAGTAACACTTTTGGCTGCAAATGCACGTTCTAATGATAAAAAAGAAACTCCATCCCTCAGGTTTGTCGGGAATTTTCACTGTAAGTGTGCGGATACTTTTAATTAAAGAATCCACAGAAAAGGAATCATTACAATTAACTTCAGTATTGTCTTTATCATTTGCTCGTATTCTCGCTATCTCTAAATCAAGCTTAGACTTTTCTCTTATTTTTTCTAGCTCTAATTGTTGACTTTCGTCATACTTCCTTTCTTCGATAATTAAATTTGCTAACTCATGCACTGAATCAGGATCGTTTTTGTATCTATCACAGTTTTTTATAAGATCCATGAAGTCTAAAACAGTTAATTTATCACTCACACACAACTCTAATTCAGAAGCGATTCGCCTCAAGTCTTCTTTTTTTGCTCCTTTAAACATCGTTAAAGTTTAAAGTTCGATTTTTTAACGAAAGTCAAAAAACTACAGCACATACCTCGTATTTTCAATGCATAGGTCTCTCCGGTTGAGACTGGACCAGAATGTTGGGTACAAGTAAAACTCTAGAAAAAGTCTCTCTCAGTAAGTGGACTGTAGTTTTTATTACTTGTTGCTCAGCTCGCTCGATTTGACTCCTTACTCGATGGAGTCAGAGGTTACACAGATTCGTTAGACACTCTGAGCGCTAGAGGGCGCTCTACATTTACATACGTACACTGAACAGATTGTCTCATCTATAGGTGAAAATGGTAAGTGTTTGTAATTATGTGCTTGATCTCTGTTTAATCGAAATATTTAGATAATAATATTAATGACTGATACTGCTGATTAACGATTTTGATTTACTGCTTTTCATGGCGAGTTAATAGTCTAAAACGATTTATTAAATGTTCTACATTTGTATTTTTTTAACAAAATTGATTATTTGTGTATGCATGTACCCAAATCTGGATACGAATTATTAATTCGTATTATACCAAATTTTTCGCGTCATAAATCTAACTATGGAAAAATAATAAAATAGTTTTATCAGAACAATTCCGATTTTAAAAATAGTATATTTCTCTTAACTGAACAAAACTTCTGTTCTGAATTTCGTTTCTTAAAATTTCTCCCTCCGTGTAGAACAGATTATTTTCTTGAATCGATGGCAGTTTATGTATTTTTATTCCAATATGTAATTGCTTGTTGTTAATAGCATTAAAATAAACTGATTTCGTTCATTACCTCTTTTAAAGTTGCTTGTTCTTATTGAAATACTTATGTAAAAATATTAGCGATTGGCATTATATTGTTCATGATTTTTCATGACAAGTTAACCACTTAAAAAACTTCTTTAAAATGGCTAATCTTGATGTAAATGTTCCCAAAATGAAAATTCTATAGTAAATTATTAGAGTTAAATTTATTTAATATTTGTATTAATTATTTTATCTTTTTGTTGCTACATATTTTAATTCTCTATGTAAAATTGGAACACTCTAAAATACGTACAATATTTTATTGTTTTCCTTTTTCTAGGCATGTGGATATGAAAATAACTCTTTCATTGACAATGAGTTTCCAGAAGCAATTGCAATACCTAAGAAAATCTTTGTTTGGCGCCTTCCCATGGAGGTAGGTATTTTTCATGTCATTTAACCCTCATTACTTTGTATATAGAAGCTTCCTTAAAACTCTTATATACATATTTTTTAATGTACCGGTGATTATGTATTTAGACCAAAAACTGTATTCCATATTTAAAGATATTAAAGATATATGAAAAGACAAGAGAGAGAAAAAATTTAAAAATTATTTTTATTCTAGGAAACAATTTTTTTTAAGAAACTTGCTCAAGTAAAAAAACCAAAAACAAAAAGATATTGTAAAGTATTGTGTACGATTAAAGTTAGCGTTATAAATATAAAGCAGAACCGAAAGTTATATTATAACATATTCTGTGCAAATTTTATTATTTAGTATGCTGTGCAATCAATGATTTTAGAATTTGTTAAAGCACTCAATTTGATCTCCATTACTATGAAGTATTTTAAATTTATATTTCAAATGGGAAAGTTCACACATCTTCCCATTTATTTGTCACTATCCATTATAGCAATTTACTTACTAGGTGGAAGTTTTCTTTTTACTTGTTTGGTTCGCATTTACATTTTTTATCTACTTGAATCAATCGTTGAGATATTCAACTTAAAATTGAAAAAGATTTTAGATTTATGGCTAACTAATATATTATATTATGATAAATATAATTAAAAATAATATTTATATTTATATAAAAATTGATATATTAGAATTCCAATAAGGCACTTTAAGAATGTTAAAATCAAAAGCATCTTTTTTTTCATAGATATTACTATGCAATTTATAATCCTCAATATACAATGACACATCTAAGTAATTAATTTATAAATGGATTATTGTTACTTTTGCTAGGTTTGAGTAATCAGAATAAAAGTTAATATTGGGTATAAAATTATTATTTTTACCAAAAACAATTAGATCATCTATATATCTAAAAATGTTAGTTATTAATAATATATTTATATTTGTGTTGTGAATGGAAATGATTTGTGTGAATGAGTGGCAGCATGGCGCCACGTTTTTGTAACTGTGAACAGGTTGTGTGACGTCATTATGTTCTGTGTATAAAAGGGGTGGAGCCACACATGCTCACACTCACTTGGTAGTTCTGAATAAACTCAGTTGTTTGAATTGACTGGCTCGAGTCTGAATTTCTTCCTCCAACGCCGAGCATCGGGTAGATGCAGCTCGCAGAATTATTTAATTGAAAATGTTCTTTACATAAGTTTTTGGTACCCTCGGCGGGACTGGTTGTTGGTTGGAAGCGAAACTGAAACCGAATTTAAATTATTGAACTTTGAACTTCGAACTTAACTTTTGAATTATAAAATGGAGGTGAATGCTTTGAAAGCGGCAAGAAAGGCCTGAGAATAGCCTTTTCTCTCAGTCTGAAAAAGATTGAAACCGAATTCACAAAAGAAAAACATCGATATGAATCAACTTTCGATTCTGAAAACTCAATTTATCGATAAATTTCAGCGACTCGACACTTGTCAAAATCAAATTTCTGAACAACTCTTGGGTACAGAAGATGCCGTGCAAGAATATTTAGATGATATGGAAGATGCAGAAAACTACCGTGACCGCTACATCGAAATATGTACTCGAGTAGATTTGAAAATACGAGAAACCGTTGGTTCCTACCGAAACTGAAAAAAGAAGCTTTAAATTACCGAAAATCGAACTGAAGAAATTCAGCGGTGAAGCTAAAGACTTTTTGGCCTTCTGGAGTCAGTTTCAGAAAATTCACAATGATAAAAGCATTGCGGAAGAAGACAAAATGCAATATTTATTGCAATCCATGGAACCGAAATCGAAAGCAGAACGATTAGTATTGAGTTTCCCTGCAACGGCGGAAAATTATCCCAAAGCCATTGATCAATTAAAGAGAGATTCGGTCGTGAAGATTTGTTAGTACAAATTTACGTACGTGAACTTTTAAATTTAGTAATGAAGAACGCTGTTTCTGGAAGAACGAAAACTGATTTGTCGGCCTTGTATTGCGATGAACTTGAAGGGAAATTACGGTCGTTGGAGAGCCTTGAACGAACACAAGAAAAATATGGAGATTTCCTTACACCATTGGTAGAGTCCTGCTTACCCGAGGAAATCCTGATGGCCTGGGAAAGAAAACGGAATACTGAAACAGACGCTAAAGGATCACGAACTCTAGAACACTTAATGACTTTCCTTCGCCTGGAAGTCCAAGGGGAAGAAATGGTGCAGCTGGCAAAATCCGGTTTTGGAACTCCTATCCGAAAAAGATTCCCCAACTGAAAGTGTTAAGCCGACCGAATTAACGACTGCTTCAGCTCTGGCGAGTTCCGTAAAGTCCTCAGGTAAGAAAATCAATAAATGTATATTTTGTGAGAAATATCATCCCAGTGAAAATTGCTTTAATGCTAGAAAAATGTCTTTAAATGCTAAGAGACAATTGTTATTAAGAAAAGGTGCTTGTTTAATTTGTTTAAATAGATCTGACCATTTGAGTAAAAATTGTGATATTAAAAATGATATTAATTGTTCTAAATGTAATTATTCTCATTTTGAAATTATGTGTCCAAAATTAAATAAGAAGTATGAACAAAAATTGTGTTCCATAAAAACTGAGAACTCTATCAAGTAACTGCAACGGAAACCAAAGTATTTACTTTCAAACTCTCTGCGTTTTCATTCGCATTAAAGATCAGGAAAGGAAAGTTAGAGTTCTGATTGATACCGCTTGTGAAAATAGCTACATTAGTGAAAGTGTTACTAGTATTTTGAAGGCCACTCCACTTAGAGAGGAAACTATAATTCATTCTCTATTCGGGGGGCAATGAAACTAAACCGAAACATCACAGCGTGTATTCTATTGAGGTCAGTGATTTAAAACGCTCTTATGCATGTTGTTTTGAAGTGCTATCTGAAAAGAAAATATGTGGATTTATTTCTAAGATTGAGGATAAGCGTATTTTAAATGAGTTAAAAAATAAAGAAATTATTTTATCGGATTTAAATTGTAAAGAAACGGAAATTGGGCTTTTGATTGGGGCTGATAATATAGGAAAATTATTGACTGGGAATTTAATTGAATTTGATTCGGGTTTAACAGCTATTGAAACTAAACTAGGATGGACGGTAATTGGAAAAGTATGTTCGAACGATAAAAACGTTATGTTAACGACATCATCTTTGCATGTTCGAAATGTTAGCATTAAAGAATTATGGGAACTTGATGTTTTAGGAATAACGGATCCCTTACTTAATGAGAATACAAAAGAAAATTTTGAATTAACCGATTTTAAGAATAAAATGAAAATTCTTCCCGATGGAAGATATGAAGTTAAACTCCCATGGAAATGTAACTCTGAAAATTTGCCCAGTAACAAAGAACTAACATGGAAAAGACATCTACGGATGATGAATAAATTAAGAAACGGTAAATTTTTTTGAGGATTATAAAAGTGTGTTTAGGCAATGGGAAAATTTAAATATCATTGAACGTGTGCCGGAAGTAGAATTGAACAATGAATGCCATTATTTACCGCATAGACCCGTGATTAAATTAGATAGTGCGACTACAAAAATCCGACCCGTATTCGATGCTTGGCCCGTGAAAAAGGGAAACCATCTTTGAACGACTGTTTATATAAAGGCGTAAACCTTATTGAACTGATACCTGACATTTTAGATCGTTTTAGAATTTATCCAGTCGGAATTGTAGCCGATATTGAAAAGGCGTTTTTGATGCTATCTGTTGCACGAAAGATAGAGATTATCTCAGATTTTTTTCCCATGCAATGAAAAACAATTAGTGTACAGGCATTGTCGAGTTGTGTTTGGGGTGTCTTCAAGCCCTTACTTATTGAATGCATCTATTATGCATCTTTTGGAAAACTGTAATTCGAATGTAAGGAAGTTGCACAAAAGTTAAAATCTTCCTTTTATGTTGATAATTGTGTAACTGGTGTTTTCAGTGCTGATGAAATAGAAATATTTATTGAGAAGACTAAATTAATTATGTCGGAAAGATGTTTTTAATTTACGTATTTTTGGGAGCAATGTGGCGAGTAAAAGTGTTGATAAACACTCAGGCGAAACTTTTATTTTGGGTATCATCTGGGACTTGGATAATGATGTTTTGAAATGTTGCACGAATTTCAACTCATTGCGTGCGAAGTGAAAATAACGAAACGATTAGTTTTGTCTACGGTGCAAAAAGTTTTCGATCCCATTGGAATGTTGGCACCGTCTACATTGCTCCCAAAATTACTATTGCAGGAAATATGGAAAATGAAAAGGGCATGGGATCAGGAACTACCTCAGAATATTGTAAATAAATTTATGAAATGGTTTAATGAAATTCAAATTTTGAAAGGTATAAGTGTACCACGTTGTATGAAAATTGATATTTTTACTGAATTACATGTATTTGTTGATGCAAGCAAGGGGTCATATGCGGGATGCGTCTTTGCTCGATCAATAGTTGATTATAGAGTTAGCGTAATTCTTGTTAGAGCGAAGTCTAGAGTAGCTCCCTCTCAAACTTTTGAGTATACCGCGTCTAGAACTGATGGCTTGTTGTGTTGGTGCTCGACTTATAAATTCTATTTTGAAAGCGCTTAATATGCCGGACTTGAAAGTTACTCTTTGGTCCGATTCCACAACAGCACTTTGGTGGATTAAAGAATATGGAAATTGGTCAGTTTTGTAGCTAATAGGGTAAAGGAAATTAGACAATTAACTCAAATACAGTCATGGAAGTATGTTCAGGAAACATGAATATCGCAGATTTTACTATCTCGTGGTTGTTCTCACGACAAATGCTTAGTTCTAGATGGTGGGAGGGGCCTTCCTGGTTGAAACAAAATTCGGAATATTGGCCAGATGGTGAAATCAGTTGCGAGCCTCAAGAAGTTAACGTAGAGAGAAAGAAAACTAAAAATGCGAATGTTGATCTAGCAAACGATGCACCGCCCTTGCTTATATGTAATGTGTCTGATTATGATAAAATGATAAGAGTATTTGCATGGATTTTAAGATTTGTAAATAATTGTCGCAAAGACTATAACAAATGTAAGGAACATGAACTTTCTGTTGCTGAAATTGAAAATTCTGAAAAACAATTGATTCGTTTAACTCAGACATATTATTTACCTGATGTTGAATCTTTAAAATTTGTTACTTTTATTGATAATGATAATATTTTAAGAGTAAAATCTAAAATAACTGAACGAAATGATGAAAGTTCTTTTTTGTATCCTATATTGTTACCTGATAAATGTGAATTTACAAAACTTTTGATTAGATCTATACATAAAAAGAACTATCATGCAGGAATACAAATAATGCAATCATTAATTAGAGAAAGGTTCTGGATTATCAGAGCTAGAAAAACTATTAAGAGTATTTTGAATGAATGTTTTATTTGTGCTTGTTTTAAAGTGAAATCATTGTCAAGCGGACCCTCACCCTTACCACCAGACCGCGTGAATGATTGCGCGATATTTGAAGTTGTAGGAATTGACTTAGCTGGACCTCTGTTTTTAAAAACTGGCGAAAAGGTATGGATTACATTGTTTACTTGCGCAGTCTATCGCGCTCTACATCTTGAATTAGTAAACGCTTTATCTTCTGATGCCTTTTTGCTAGCCCTTAGGCGTTTCATTGCCAGGCGCGGGAGGCCCAGGATAATTTACTGTGATAACGGTACTAATTTCGAGGTGCTTTCAATGACCTTGCGAAATTGGATTGGCATAAAATATCGAGAGAGACATCAACTCAAAAATAGTTTGGAAATTTATACCACCCACCGCCGCATGGTGGGGAGGCTGGTGGGAAAGGTTGGTTCGCATTATCAAGGAACTATTGAGACGTTCTCTTGGAAAATCAATATTGTCCTATGAAGAATTGTCTACAGTGATTTGTGAATGTGAATTTTTAATCAATAGTAGACCTTTAACTTATATATCTGAAAATGCACAGGAATTGATCCCTCTTACTCCAGCAATGTTTTTAATAGAGAATCGCTGTTCCGATACTACCGATATTGACGAATTGAATTCAACAGACTTAAGAAAGAGAATGAAATATAGAATTAAACTTTTAAGTGATTTAAGACAACGTTTCAGGAAAGAATATTTAAGTGAGCTAATACAAAAACAGAATGATAATCGGGTGCGAGAACCCCGAATTGGGGAAATGGTCTTAATTGGAAACGACAATAAGAAACGTTTGTCTTGGCCTATAGCTAAGATTATAGAATTAATCCCTGGTCGAGATGGGGAAATTCGAACAGTTCGGCTAAAAACTCAACATGGAACAGTAATACGCCCCGTGCAACGTATCTTCCCTTTGGAAGTACAAGCGATTGCTAATAGCGATAAGGAGTTGAAAGAGGAATCGGTTTCTGTTAAAAAGTACTAAACCTGAAAAGGTCTTGAATATTAATGATGCAATTATAAAAAAATATACTTCTTCTGGAAGATTGGTTAAAGAACCAAAGAGACTTGATCTTTTAAATTATAACTGTTATAGGTTTGAGACTCTCCCCAAGTCTCAAAGGGGGGAGTATGTTGTGAATGGAAATGATTTGTGTGAATGAGTGGCAGCATGGCGCCACGTTTTTGTAACTGTGAACAGGTTGTGTGACGTCATTATGTTCTGTGTATAAAAGGGGTGGAGCCACACGTGCTCACACTCACTTGGTAGTTCTGAATAAACTCAGTTGTTTGAATTGACTAGCTCGAGTCTGAATTTCTTCCTCCAACGCCGAGCATCGGGTAGATGCAGCTCGCAGAATTATTTAATTGAAAATGTTCTTTACAATATTCATAAAAATGTAAATATAAATTAGCCAAACTATTGCTAACAAGGCACCTTGAGACAAACCTTTGGTTTGTTTATACAATGAACCATTAAAATTAATGTAATTTCTTTAAATACTACATCTATGAGAGTTTTAAATTTGTTTTAAATTAATAGTAAGATTATAATTACTATGATTTTCTAAAACTACCTTAATAATATCATTGATATCAATGAAATTGAATAGATCTTCAAAATCAAAACTATATGAACTGAATCAATATTTTTTATAAATCTGTAAAATCTTTACTATTTTTAATTACAGCTTTATTATTTTTCTTGTTGATATATATATATATATATTTATTTCTAAAAAAGGAAGTTATACTGTAACATATACTACACATATTGTATGATAAGGTAAACTGTACAATAAATGGTTTTAGAATTTGTTAAGGAATCTAATTTGATTTCCATTACTATGAAGTGCTTTAAATTCATATTTGAAATGAGAAAGTCCACGTCTTCCCATTCATCTGTCATTATCCTTTATAGCAATTTACTTACAATGTGGAAGCTTTCTTTTCGACTTATTCGGCTCGCATCTACGCTTTTTTTTTATTTGAATCAATCGTTGAGATATTCAACTTTAGAATTTTTAAATTAGCTATTTAAGAGAAAGCAATTCAAATAAGTTTTGTAATTCCAATGAATATTTTAGTGTGATGTAATCGAAATGTTTCTATGCCATCATTTTTTTTACGTTGTTTTTTGAATAATTTATATTGCATGTGTTTTTTATGGCGGAAAATATAAATCAACCTATGAAGTATTTAGTACTATTTTTCAAATATTTTTAAAAACTTGGTAAATAATGAACTATATACTTTAAACTATACGAGATTAAGGAGTTTATTTCAATTTTAATTACTCTTTATCACAAAGGGAAAACTTCTTAGCATTAAAAGCCGTATGACCTGATTTTAAAAAAAAATTGAATCTTTTCGTTAGAGTAATAAAAATGTGTAAAATTTCATGTTTTCTTTCTCGAATGCAAAAAAACATAACAGTTTCAAATACGGTTTTTCCCCCACCGAATATGTAGCAACTATTTTAAAAAATCTTTTCTTCTGGTACCCGGATAAATGGTTAAAAATTTCATACTTTAAGTTTCTAAAAAAATATTTGATTTTTAATTTTATTTCACATGGGATGTGTTACAAAAATATTCTGAGTACAGTAATATTACGAAATATTTTTTAAAAAAACTTGAGATATATTCCTCTGTCTATATTTCTTATATGAAAAAAAATTTTAGTCATTTTTATATTTATAAAAGAGTTCTACACAAATGTCAAATTATACCCTAAGTCATTTAAATTGTAGTTGAATATTTAATTACACCATGTTGTGCAAAATTAAAGGTAACTATTTCCGATTGTATTTCGGTAATCAAAAGGTATAATTGACCCTACTAAGTAAAAGGCAAAAATATGTATAAATCATAATTATTAACACATTATTCTTTTATGCAATTTCCATGTCTTTATTGATTCATAATTGTAATATAGATTGACCTTTTTAAGTTAAACACTTGTCTTTGTCGTTTAATAGGGAAAAAAAGTTATTTGTGTTGAAAAGGAATTTCTAGAGGAGAGCATAAGAAATTGAAATTATTTCAATGAATTGTCAAATTTTGTTCAGGAAAATTTTAATTGTTCCTCTTAATATTTTGGTGACATATTAATATAAATTTCATGTGATAGTTTTTCAAATTTTTTTAAATTGATATCAGCAATACAAACTTAAGTTGGAACTGAAACAAAGTATATATATAACTGTTGTGTAAGAACTTAAATAATTTCTTGAACCGATATCTCAAATAAGAAACTAAGTAAAAGGGAATACCAATCGTGCTGCAATGGTGTAAGTATTTATATTTTTAATATTGCTTTATCTTTATTACTGCTGATAGAAGTATCTATGCAACAACACACCGAGTCTCTTTTAGAAAACCCTATGCAATATTATTCCTAAAATATCGTTATTTATTCATTATTTACTAAAAATTTTAATTAGAAAGACGTTTCCTGAAAAGTAGTCATATCCTTATAAATGCAGTTGTTACTAACTAGAGGACGTTAGCATAAAATATTGTTTTGTGCTAAGTTTGTTGCTTATATCAGAACTATGAAGGTTCGATGGATTATGGATTTAGGAGGCTTGTATTGTAATATTGCTTTAACTTCTCTGAAGATATTCATATATGTTTTAAAATTTTGTATGTTAAGGGGTAGATTTTAGGTGCAATACTGATTTGATACAATGAACATCTTGTTATTTTTAAATAAAATATTACCCGCACAACAACAAAAACACTTAGTGAGTTGTTGCTGCATCCTTTCACGAGGGTAAAGATTTTACAGACATGTTGACAAATTCTTAAAAAAAAAATCCCAGCTGAAATATTTTTTAATTATTGTAATATTTGTCTTTTGGAGGAGATCAACTAAACAAAATTGGGAGCTCAAAGGAATTTAAATTAAATTCATTGAAAAGCTACCAATATTTCTGATTTATTTGTATGGGGTGTTTACTTTTTTCTAGATTCAGAATGGAGACCTGAAGAATATATTTTCATCCTTTGGAACGATTAAATATGCCAGAGTTGTACAAGGAAAAATACGTCAGGATCCAGGGTAAGATTTCACACCAAAACTATTTCCAACTTAAACATTTATTACAAAAATTCTATAATTCCTTAAAATTGTGACAAGAACTACAAACTATGTTAATATTTAGTTAAAAAGTGCTTTTTTGAGGCCTGGATTGTAAGTTCATATTACCAGGTTACTAATAATCCAAATGCCTTTGCTAAAATGTGTTGATTTAAATTTTTAAAACTGTATTAAATTGAAATTTATTATTTAAATTATTTCATACAGAGCATTGAATTGAGAAATCGGCCAATATATTTCTAAGTATTTTTCAGATATGGATTTGTTACATTTGAATCTGAAGAAGGAGCGAAAAAAGCATTGCAAGTAAGTTGCCTTTTACACAGTCTGGCTTTTTATATATAATCCAAAGCTGATATGCTAATATATTTTACAACTGCTTGTTTAGTTTTAAAAATCTACTTATGAGAGTTCTATCTATGAGCAATAAAGTGATAACCTTGAATTATTTTATATTTTAAAATGGAATTGTTGTGAACACTACAAAAAAGGATTTTTGGATTATTTGATTTTTTTCTCATATATATATATATATATATATATATAATTATTAAAAATCTGTTACATATATAAAAAATCAATAATATTATTGGTTATGATTAGCAAAGGAACAAACTTAAAGATTATTTTTATTCTATATAACTTTCTCCAAATAAATCTACATTCATACATCACGAAATACTGAACCATAATTTTTTTCTAGGCGGGTCTAAAAGAAGGAATTTTTTATGGAAACAGAAGACTTTTCGTTAATGTATCCTTAAATAAAAAGGTAAGTCTTTATCGAAGTCGTAAATCTTGAAAGACCTAAATCGAATGTTTTTTAAATCGTAAGCGTATTTATGATTTGCTATAATAGTTTGAGTTGCCTTAGTCATCGCATATTTCAAACATGCGAGAACTTCGGCAACTGATATTTACAAGTTTAATTAAGTTGAAACTCTTTCACGATTTGATCTGATTTGAATTTTTTTTAACGTCATACTCTAAATCAAAACGAGGGTTATTGGAGATGGACTTTGTAATTTTGAGCCTTCGATCAGTTGACAAGGGCAATAACTGTGTTGGCACAAAATTTCCTTTACTTCAACTCAACGCCAACGTTCCTTCCGTTTAAGTCCTACTTTACGTAACAGATATAATGCGCATGAGCCCTTCTACACGTTGGATTTTTAGTGGCATCAGGACTCTAACCCACAACTCGACAATGCCGGCTACAAGTTCATGACCATGACTTCAAGGCTACCATGGACTCACAGCGTAATCGTTAACTGTCATTTTACTACACAGGAATACATTTCTTACCCATCTATCATATTTTTAAAATTTAATTTGATCTCTTTCTTAGAAAACTTTTGGAATAGGTTTCTCAAAACTTCTTCCTTGTTTTCTGAAGCAGTTTTCGACCGAAACTTGTACTTTATTACTATTATTAGTTTATTTTAAAGCCCATTTATTTTTTTAAAATCTGTATTTCTTTTATTTCTGTGATTATTAGAAGTAAAGACATTGAGAATTTTATAATATAAAACAATGAAAATGAAACCGAAAATGCCCCATAAAAGGTCCAATTGATGGGTTTTATTCATTTTGGTAAATACCAATGTGGACAGGTTTAAAAATTAATTTGTAATATGTTTTATCAGAAAGCCATGATAATTTGGTATAGTTTTTGAAAGATTTGCAATTATTGGCAATATCTATTTATTTATGTTTTGATTTTATTTGCGCATTGTTCGTTTACTTGTGTAATCTTCGATTTTTTTGTTTTTTTTGTGCTGCATACTGTTTTTCTTCCCTCGCTAAATAGTGTTTGATTCTTGATCATTTTTTTTATTCTGGTTTCTGTATATAACTTTTGAATGAGTGGAAATAATTATTCCTCCTTAAAAATTCGCAATTTTTATTTTGCATTTTTGCATGATTTTTTGAAGTAAAATATATATTACTCAGCAGAAGTGAGTAATTTTGGGATATTGGGTTTTCTTCTTCAAATAGCTCTCCTACAATTAATCCTTATTTCAAGTATAGTTTTTAATTTTTCTCTTTTTTTTCCAGGCAAGAGAAAAGCGAGATAATCGCGAAAATGAGGAGAAATTTTCCAAATATACTTTCACACCAAAAACGATCTATGTTGCCCCGATTCCCATGGACGTAAGTTTTTTCCTCATTGTTTATCTCTTACTTCGTTATTCGTAAACAAAAAGTTTAATAAAAAATGGATCGTTTTTTGAAATGTGCTAACAATTATGAAAGAGTACTAGGTACTGTATTACCATTTTAGAAGTTGTTATGAGGCTAGAGTGAGGCAGAGATATTTTGAAAGAGTCGTGCTAGTCTAGGAATTTAATAAATTCAGACAATTTTCTTTAAAAAAAATAAACCCACATTTTATTGTAAAATGTTGTGCTTGATTGAGTGTCCTCTAATAAATATTTGCTGGGACTAAGACTAAAAAGCACTGTTCACAAGAATAATAGTAATTACTAAGGCTATCTTTCAAACTCGTATAAAACTTTTACAGTTCCTTTCTAATCTTCCCATGACGTGTATGGACAAAATATGCTTTTATTTTCGAAATTTTGTGCTTATAGTTTACCAATTATATATTTAGCTAATAAATAGGTCTAACGTTTTAGGCATTTTGAAGGAAACATAATAATTTTTAAGGTAAAATACACACACACACACAGTATATTTTACAATATATCTATTTCAGTAGACAAGAAATTTTTATTGACACAAACTTTACTAATTTGTTAGGGATTGTAAAGAAATTATTCCTTATAATCAAAACCATATAAATTTACCTTATATTTCTGTTGATTTGATGAGGTATACATTTTCCTCAAAATTTTATAGTTTTAGTTTATAGTCCTATATAAGAAATGCTCCCAAACTCAAAACACTATTGATTGCTTAGCACAAAATAATACTAAGATTGCTGTTATGAAAGATGGTTGCTATAAAGGAGGTAAAGTTCTTTGCCTTGTATGACGAGTATAAGGAAGCAGTATTTTATATACATTGTAAGTGATTTGCTTTATTTTAAAAATGATTTTATTTTAGATAAATTTTAATCTTTCTTTTTTACCATCTTCTTCTAAGATGACTTCAGAATTTGTAAGGCTTTTTTTATTATTCGTTTATCATCTTATCAGTTGAAATATATGATATAAATCCTCTTTTTTTACATGTCTTTTTTTACACGATTTTGAAATAATACAGTTCACCAATATACTTTTTTACACGAATTTTTTGTTCTAGCACGGATTTCTACCCCCACCCCCAATTGTTTTAAAAAATTATGTTTTTGCTTGAACTTTTAAATGCTGTGTTTACCGCCTAATACCACCTCATTGATTAACATATTTTAGACTTAGTGGAGAGATGATAGAAGTTTGACTGTTATGGTAATTTGGAGAAAATTTACGATTATGAGTTGTATTACACATGCTTCTTTTGCCATCAAATAGTTGCGCCAATCAACCTTAAATTCTTTTCCGAAAAATTTCTTGTCAGCATGCATCATAAGTGGAAGTTTGTAGCATGGAATTAAGTTGTGAGTTCTGAAATTATAACTCTTACCAAATACAGTTGGGGGTGATGGTTTTAACAACATGCAAACCTCTAACATTGAAGAATTGACGCAAGAAAGCTTTTTGGATGAAGACGATTTGATCGAATTTATAACAATTTATGATAATAAAGAAGTCGATAATGGCGAAGTCCAAGATGAAGTTCAGTTAATTTAATGCTCAGCTGATTTAATTTGCGAGGGCTTGAAATTTTCTACAAGCTTAAAATTTGAACATTTTCTTATGCGTGATACTGACATAGAGTATATTATAGTTTTAAAGTAATGATAAGTTTTGTGTGGCAGGATATCAAGAATTCTGTATGCAACTTGAAAAAAAGAAGCACAGGCACTAATAAAAGATTTTGTAACAAAAAAAAAAACTGAGGAAAAACAAAACTTGAACGAAATTTTTCATCTGAATCAAAACCGAGAATTGTGTAAACATGTAATTCGTAATAGACGTAAATGCTTGTTATTAAGTAGAGATGAGTTGTGGTTAGCTCTCTCTCTCTCTAGTTTTATTCCTGATTTGAATTTGAATTTTTATATGTTGCATGTACTTATTGACTGAATTTTCATTGTACACTAATTTTTAAATTTTTTTGTAATGAAAATGAATTCTTTTTGATTTATAAATATGTAACAGGGATTTCATTATTACTTTTTTGCATTGTGTGTTTTTTTGTTTGGAAACTATTTAGAATTTTTTTATCCTACACAATTTTTTAAAATTGTGGAACGTATCTCAAATTTTATCCTATGTCGCATGTATTTTTTACACAATTTTTTTTATGCGGTTTCCTGAGGAACATATTTACAGTGTAAATGAAGATTATTTTAATGTAAACTCCTGAGAGATATTGCAATGCATAGTACTTAAATGCAGGAAGCTACCTGAAGCTATAATAATCTTATTTATATTGACTATATCTATGTCAAAATGATAAGAATTGAATTTCTTTTGAATTAATTATTATGAGATTATAGTATTTATTAGAGCTACTCTAATAAAATACTTCTTTAGCAATTCCTTTCAGTTCTACTGAAGCATTAACTTTTAATTGTATATGAATGTGGGAAAAATATAGAATGACTGGAAGATGTTTAATAACTTATATATGGATTGTTTATTGGTTTTATTTATTGAGTTGTAGTGTAAAAGAGTTAAGTTTTGGCAAATTTTTTAATCACTGTGAGGCACCTATGCGTGGATGCCCTATTTCTGCATTATCTATGCGACCTGTATCTGTAGGAAAGAGCGAAGAATCATGCAAATCTTGTCATCTTAATATTTATTTATTAAGATCTTAACTTAATCACTATATCCAATAATAATAATAATCTAAGTAGATCTGGAACGAAAAGACACAATTCGTATTACCAAATAATCGCGTGCGTAATTGACCACTATATCTAACTTTACATATTGTCTGTAATCTTATTAATACATGCAGTTTCCTTATACTTTAATTTAAGACGCTTACCGCTATATCCTAGGTAACAGCTATTCTCTTGGTACTAACTGATGTGGCTTTACTCCTTGTGGAATGGTATCCACCTTTAGCTTGAATACACAGGTACGAGTAGGTTAATTCTTGAACTTGGAATTTCTTCTAACTTTAACTTAATCGCTTCTAATCATAAACATAGACCTCATGTAGCAACTTCACATAGCCACCTCGCGAACGCTGAACTTCTACTATATATAAGATTCCTAATTTGCATTCTCACTATCATCTCTTCTCGAGTTGGTTGGAAAGAATTGCCATTCTGGCCCCAGAAAACCCCAAGAGGACATTAATGGAAATCGCGATGAAAGCCCGTCACAACTTATCAGAATTATTGAAAGTTTGTTATATAAGATTTGTAAAAAACTCATTCTTCTTGAAGAAGGTATAAAATTTTGAATGAAAGCAGCACAAAGACTAAATTTTTTACACATAGCAGAAAAGAAAAAAGAAAGGAAATATATATAGATATTTTAAATTTAAGGTTGGCAACTTACATTTTATGCATCATTGTATTAATTGCATCTTAAACTAATATGTTTAGGATGCTCATATATTGAGCAAAATGATTCATTCTTTTAAAATAAGGGGAAATTATGTTATCAAAAATAAATTCTGTTGATATAAATGCAAATCTTACGAAGAAATTTGCAATTTTTAATTCGTTCTCTACTTATAATAATTAATTTCTCTCTGTTTTTTCTGTTGAGGTACCTGTGTTATCATGTACCATTAAAACGTTTTTTTCCCCATTGCTTGATGCTATTCTTGATTTCCTAATGATTGCTTAAAAGCTTTTAATAAGGAATGATGGAGGAAAATCTTTGTTAGCACTTATGGTCTACTCAGACTATTTTTAATTGGTTTTTTTAAAAAACATATTGACCTAATTGTTGTGGCATTATTTTTATGAGGAAAATTAAGCATATCTTAGTCTATGGTATAGAGAAGGGGGTTGAACCTTGCAACTCCATCCTTGTGTGTGTCATTATTTGCCTTTTTTTTATTGTAATGTGTATGTCCTGAAGCATATCTTTTGGACAAGATAAATTTCTTTGAGTAGACATTGAGTATGGTCATACCTAACATAGACATATTTTCTTATAACCAAGTTCATGTGTAGGTAATATTTTTTTTCTCATTTTATCACTGTGGGTCATCAGAGCAATGTTTTTCATTACTTTCACTTGTGGAATTTCTCAACTTTATATTTGCAGCACATGCGTATTCAAGCTTCCTTACCCTAGCTTGCTTTTGAAGATGTCTCGTCTTGGCTGCTATGAATCTGTTTTTAGATGATGTTTTTTCTTTTACTTTTGATCTTGATCTTTAACAAAAAGCTTTAAAAGATAAAATTTTACTTAAACATTTAACTTCACAGCTATATCAGAGTTTAAGGATTAAGGTCCATTCTACATTGCATTTTTCAAAAGAATTAATCCTGGAGAAATATTTAAATCTAAAGTAGAAAATCCTATTCTCATTACTAATTTCTAGACTCCCAGTAAAATTATTTTAATGATACCTCCAATTAATTTTCTGAAAAGTAAAAAATTAGATGCACATTATTTATGTACTTGTGTAAAATATTTTGGAAGATATATATGAAAATATTTCTGAAAAAAAATTCGAGTTACTATTGATTGTTTATTTACTAACTATGAATTAAAAACATATACTACGTAAAGCAACGTAAGTTCTACAAATGCCTTTAATTTAAAATATTTTTAAAACTTATTTTAATGTAAGCACTTGTAAACGATTTCTTTTGTTAAATAAACTTTTTCTCAAATGCTGTATCTAATCATGAATTACTTAAAGAACTCTTTTTGTATATAACTACTATGCAGTGCTGATTTGAGCTCATTTCGGGCCCTGGGTGCAGATCTTCAGGCCCACTTCGCACTGAAGGATCGAAATTTGTAACCAGAAAATCTGGTTAAGTCCAGCTTATCCGGGCCCCTGGGTGCTCGCCCCAAGTCCTAATGGATAAACCGACACTGCTACTATGTTAAGAGTTATTCAATGATCTTAGAATTTCTGGATAGATCTAATTTGATCTCAATTACTGTGTTGTGTTTTAATATGTTCTATTTAGACACATTTCTTCTACTCGGTTCTTGACCATTATAGCAGTGGATCCATACCGGTCCATGGATCAAATGGTACCGGTCTGCCCAAGGAACATTAAATTATTTCCGTTTTTATTTAATATGGTGTATTCCTTTAGGATTTGTACGACTTTCCACGGGAATCACTTTATATTCATTGTTGAACTTATATTCCATTTTATATATACATTTTATACAACATATAAATACAATAAAATTAAAATTATTAAGTGAAAACAATCTAAAATATAAACAATCTACATCTCCCCACCCCCTCCTCATTGGGCCGTGATAAAATTATCAAACGTTGACCGGGCCACGGCGATAAAAATGTTGGGTAGCACTGCATTATAGCACTTACTTACTACATGCTTTCTTTATGACTTATTTTTTGTGTATTGATGTTTTGTATTCATTTGAAACAGTCATTGGGAAACGAATCTTTGTCTTTCTTCTATTATGTGTTTTGACTTTTGATTTGAAAATAAAATTAGCAACTTTAAAAATCTGAATATTGGAGTAGCTCTACTATATTCAGAATATGTTCTTATTCACATTTATATGTACAAGTGTATGAATTATGATAATTTTTCTTAAGGCCTTTTTTTTATGATGTGTGTTACTACTTTGTGGGCCCATGTGGTTTTTGTGGATGAAAATATTACTCTACTAATGAAATAACTTGTAAGTTTGCTCAAATGTTTTAAAGAGTTTGAGAAAACATGAAGTATAATTGGGGAATTATACTTCAAGAGATAAGCAGTAGAATCCATTTTAATCTGTCTTCCTCCCCTCTTGAAGATTTAAATTTCAGTTAACAGTATAACCTCAAGTAGGATTTAAATCAAGCAAAGTATAATCGTCGTATAAAAATTCAAATAATTACTTGATAGATATCTTAAATAAGAAACAAAGTAAAAAAAAATCACAATCAAGCTGAATTGAAATAAATATTTATATAGTTTAATTTCTTCATTTTTATAATTGCTGAAGAAGATAGATGTGCTACAACACTGTCTTTTAGAAAATTTGCGCAATATTATCGATTAAAAATGCTGATTGCTTACCTATATGTTTTTATTTAAATAATTTTATTTTTCACCTTTATGTAAGTATATTACACTAAATTTTAATTTGCCAGTATAAATGTTTATTATGTACAGAAATTGTAAGTTTGCTTGTTTCACTTGACACAATGCTCTATTGTTTTAAAATTAAAAAAAAAGAAACAAATAGCTTTGGAAAAGAATTTAAAATACAAAAGGGAATGTGTATTTAAAATAAACCAATATCTGTATAAAACAGTACAATGTCTACTTTTTGCACCTGACTTAAAAAGTTGCACTGGATTAGATCTTAAAGAAGTGTTTTCTGTTCTTTGTATTCTGGAAGAGCATATTCTTATTTTCCCCTGTTTTCCTGAAATTTAAATATTCTGATATGTATAATTAATATCACTAATTAATAATTTACTATTTGTGCACTCAACACTTGTAGGCTTTTGATGAAGTATCTTAATTGTGGGTTATCCTCTCACTGAATCTATGAGGTATGAGAACTCCATTTGACTGAAAGCATTTCTCTCCTATCAAAAGCTCTTATTAGCTTCATTTACGGTTTCAAAAACGTTGCATTGCATGCTCAAATCCCTATCCAGTTAATGCTTGGTAGAACTATAGTACCAAACGGGACTTGTGAGACCTTCTAATCCACATATTGCATAGTGTGTAAGTTAAAACCATGATGAATTAGCTCATGTATTAAGCTCAAACACTAGCTCAAGTGGTCAAGCATTAATAGCCCTTGAGAAGCATTTTAATTTGTTTATTCAAAAATGAACAGAATTTGAAATCAGTGCATATTTTTTTGAAGTGATAAGTTCTTTACGCGCGTTTTGGTGGAAAGTGAACTTGAATGAACGTCACGCTCGTGTTTGTAACGCTCATTCGTCTTAAGTCGGAAATCATGCTCAAGGTCGTCCGCGACACCCCCCTCCCTAAAAAGACATATGACCTAAAGAGGGATGTTTCCTCTTCCCGCCTCTCCGAAACATGAAACGGGGCTGCGGTAGCCCAGTGGTTAAGGTATCCAACCATGGCAGGCATGTCATGAGTTCGATCCCATGTTGGTGTGGTGTGGTAGTTAGGAGAGGGGGGTGCCAGCTCAGGTGTCGTCCACGTCACTTGACCATGCTTCAAAATTACGTGGTCCGTCGCCAAAAGCCCTCGTGTAGCTGAACAGTGCGACGTTAATATTAACTCAACTCAACTCTGAAACATGAAACGTTGTAGTCTGTCACCCCCTCCCCTACCAATATGCCATGAAAGTTCCTATAATCTTATATTTTACGTATAGCTTCGATCTAAGTGGAGCTCCCCCCCCCCCGAGCCACCTCTTTCTACGAATGGTGGGATTCTTTCTAATCCTAGTAGAAGCATGAAAATGAAACATGTAATATTTTTAAAAAATAAGCTTAGAGAAATAAAGAAATCCTACACTAAAATTAAACCTAGAATGTAGAAAAAGGACAAATTTTTATAGAACTAAGTAAATAGTATAATTATCATTGGCAATATTGCAGTGAATTTAAGAATAAAAATCTATTTTTGTAAGCGAATGATAATAGCAATGTTTGTTGAAAACTGGCTGGATAATCAAGATTTACTTTATCTTTGTGCTGGAGGTTAGAACAAATATGTCATTTACTAAGCATATGCCTTTTATCAGAACTTTAAAAATTAGGCTGACTTTTGAGTTTGTAATATTGGTTTATATGCATTGTATATACATATTGTGTTGGATTGTTGTATGTTTTATATAACTTTTGGGGACATTTGAATTTATTTCTTTAATTATGAGTTTTAAAAGGAAAAATACAGACTCAAAATTTATACAAGATGTGATGATGCATATTATAATTATTCAAGAATACCTACACCAAGTGTAAATTACTTTATTGATTACTTAGTTGGAAATGCATCATGTCATGGACTAAAATATTTGCTGGGTATTTGTACTTTTTATTAAATTATGTTTAAAAACACTTTTTAGCTATCTTAATATGTTCTCTGTTGTAAAGGGATATTGATGTAAATCAGCTAGAAATTTTTTTTATTTTAATAATTCAAAAGAAACTAAATTATAATCATTGAAAATCATTCAATATTTCTGATTTATTGTTTACCTTTTTCCAGGTTGGTAACAATGAACTAAAATATAATTTTTTGAGGTTTGGACATGTTGAATATGTCAAAATTCTTCAAGGGAGAAGATCATCTCACTCTGAGTAAGTACTCATATTGTAGCACTATTCATTTTTTAAGAACTAATACAAATAATTAATCTTTAACGTCAACAAGAACTATGAGTTATGTTAATGTTTAGTTAAATAGTGCTTTTGTTTAAGTTTATATATTTTAAGTTCATTAACAGGGATTATTGATGTTATAAAGCCTACCTAAAACTATTATATTGAATCAAAATTTGAAAACTACATTAAATTCAAATTTGTTAAAAGCTTAATATTTAAAACTTTTTTTTTTTGCAATGGCATTGAATTAATGAATTTTATAGTTGCCTTTCTGACATGTTTCAGGTATGGATTTGTTACATTCAGAGAGGAGAGAAGCAGATGCAGATCAAGCTATAAAGGTAAGTTGACTTTCACTCAATCTAGTTTTTTTAAAAAAGCTTATGTACTTATATATTAATACTGTTCTTAAGATATTAAATATTTTTATATTCAGTATTAAAGTACTTTTGCTGAAAAATAAAATTACAGGTTTGTTTTATTTTCTATTGTCAGCATCAAAAGATTTTTAATTCCCCAGAAAAGTATTATTTGGCTTTATATTTGGAGTAGTAATATATATATATATATATATATATAATTATTATTATTAATAATAATAATAATAATGATAATAATGATAATGATAATAATAAGAGGCAAAATTGTAATTCCTACAAAGCTAAGAAATAATGAAGTTGGATTTTAAGAAACATATCAAGAAAATAAATGGTGCAAAAGAATATCCTACTGAAATTGGATAAAAATAGAAAATATAAGAAACAGAGGGGTAGAGCAATTAAAATTGAAAATAACGAAAGAGTCTTTGAATTAAAATGGAGACCTGTTAAGATTTCTAAAGCTGTCACTGAAATGGGTCAGCGAATTAGGGTTAAGCTATGCTTTATGGATCCACCTTCCCCGTACAGCTGAAATGTTCGATATAATAGAAAAACAGTACTGTGTTGAAAAATTAGGCCTGTATTTATATACACGTGGATGGAACAAAAGACAGTAAAATAAAATGAATGTATAAATTGTGAGAATAGAAAGGTTTCTCATATAGAGATCAATATTAAGAAAAAATTTTTCAAGAAAACCAAGATAAAAACTTACATGTAAATATGCTAACCATTATATATAATACTATATATATATATCCCTACTGCAGTGGGTTGATAAATGAGTCCGAAGCTTGCTTGGGGACTTAAACACTGGGGGTCTTGCTTCAGACTGACCACCTGATCAGGTCATCTGCTCATGCACTTCAGCGCCTAATGGTCACGTATAGTGGGATGGGCACAGTAGGCCCTGGCCCTTATGAGCTGTTGCGCCACTGAGTTTGAGTATATATATGTATATATATATATATATATATATATATAGGGTGTTTTTTAGAGGTATAGAACTTTAAATTGCAATAAAACAACGATGTATTATTAGATTGACATGAATTTTTTTTTATTCGAAAGATAATCTTGTGGCATTACATTTTAAATATGATCAAGCAAGGTGTAGATTTGTCGAATGGGCCCAAAACGTGATTGCCATTGTTTCCGATTTTCATAAGCGAATTTTGTTTAGCGATGAAGCGCACTTCTGGTTGAATGGCTACGTCAACAAACAAAACTGCCGCATTTGGAGTGAATCTAATCCACAAGTGTATGTCGAAACACCGTTACATCCAGAAAAACTGACTGTTTGGTGCGCTTTATGGGCTGGTGGAATCATTGGTCCGTACTTCTTCAAAAACGATGAAGGCCACAACGTTACAGTCAATGGTGATCGCGGTATAGAGCCATGATTACTAACTTTTTCATTCCTGAATTGAACAATCATGATGTCCAGGAGCTGTGGTTCCAACAAGACGGCGTAACATGTCACACAGCTCGTGCCACAATGGATTTATTGAAAGACACGTTTGGTAACCGCCTAATTTCACGTTTTGGACCTGTGAATTGGCCTCCAAGATCTTGTGATTTAACACCGCTAGACTATTTTCTGTGGGGCTATGTAAAGTCATTGGTCTATGCGGATAAGCCACAAACGCTTGACCATTTGGAAGACAACATTCGCTGTGTTATTGCTGATATACGGCCACAAATGTTGGAAAAAGTCATCGAGAATTGGACGTCCAGATTGGACTACATCCGAGCCAGCCGTGGCAGTCATATGCCAGAAATCATATTTAAAATGTAATGCCACAAGATTATCTTTCGAATAAAAAAAAATTCATGTCAATCGAATAATACATCGTTGTTTTATTGCAATTTAAAGTTCTATTCAATTTAAAGTTCAAAAAGCCCGTATAAATCTTGCGAAATCCTACCGTGTTTCATTTTACATGAATTCTTCCTTCAAGTCCTTTCTAGGAACGACAATCCAATTATTTCCACTTCACAGTCTTAATATAACTCAGAAACATTAAATTGTGCTGACAAGTTATAGTTGCAACCACCTTACTTAATATTTTGTGTCCTTGATTCATTAACATAATTTCAGATTAATTTAGAAATATATTTGAAATTCGCGATCTTTTTATGAAAAAAATCTTTGCGTAAAACTTAGTACGCAAGCATTTCGTACATGAAAATAAAAGTGCATGTGAAACGCATGCATTCGAATACTAATGTGTGCATTTTCGCTATCTTTCAGAACAGAATAACAGATTAATGTTTTTTTAAAAAAAATTCAAAGTTAATACGAGGGGATTTCTTTCACATTATTTCGACACATCCTAAATATTTTAGATGAAATTATGATAAAAAATAATGCATCAGTTTACAGATAATTTTGGAATATTTAGAAAAGTACAAATGAAAGGAAGAGGAAGAAATCTTCAAATTAAGAAACTTATGTTTGGAAATCTAAATACTCAAGTTTTAAAAACGTTTAATTCTTTAAGCATTGATACTTAATGTTTTAAAATTTTTGAATATTCTGGGTGTAATATTTATTTAAATAGTTTGTTATTATTAAATCCATTTTGATTATATGCAAATAAGTTTGTATAGAAATGTCAGTTTTAAATGCGATTATAAATTAATTTTTAAAAAGTCTTGCATTGTGAAGAAATTTAAAAATAATTACTGTGTTAAGTTATAACTGAATATCAGTTAGACATTAGTACTAAACAAAATGTCTAAAATCAAGGAATAATACATCATAGTCATGAAAAACACAAAGATATAAATGCAAATCCTTTATTCAATAACATTTATAAAAGTTTTGTAGAATATTTGCATAAAGTAATATAAATTTTAATCGAGATACAAGTTAAGTCTGAACATGATACTAATTTTTTCCTGTTATAACTAAATAACGTTGGGGGTTACCCTCTGTCCTAATGACAGACCAACCCCTATTGTATAAATTATGAAATAGTTCATACTCATTTCTCATTTTTAAAACTAATTTACTCGTATGATGTAGTTGTAGAGTACTCTTAGTGAAGAATAAATTTTAAAAAATATCCTGGTGCCATCTGTTGCAACTAATCTTAACTACGTCATAATTTACTACAGCATTGCGAAAAACTATATAGATGTAGGAATGGATGCGCACATATCGTATCCTTCCTATATTCCTTAATGACGTAATGCCAAGAGAGCGAGCGCCACCTAGCTGAGGAGGCGGTTCGAGGATAACGAGTAAACGAGACTCTAATAGGACGATTGCGCGGGGGACGATTGAGAGAGACGATGGCGTATTATTGTATTGTTATTTTAAACAATCACCCATTCAGTAGGACCTCTAGAGAACAATTGCGAAAATTTACGGGTTTCGCACCAGATTGATACTGAGGAGTACTCCGCCGTTATTTTAAAAAGATTAAACCTACCCGATTTAATCTGTTTAGATAATTCTTTACAACTAGAAACAAATGGAACTGCCGAAGAACTTTGTAATATTTTGCTTTCACTAGCTGATTTATCGGCTTTCATAATAAATTAAATACACGAGGTGTAGAAGAATGCCCTCCGCGGGATGCAGAAAATTCCTTTGCTTTTCCCCCCACTTTCTACAGACAGGAAATCGGCTGACGCCTTCAGCCCATTCGATGAGTCAGCCGTCCCCTCTATTTCGAAAAACGATTTATCGTGGCTTTTTGTTAAAGATTTACTTCAAACTCTTCGTCCTTTCAGAGCAGATGACTCGTACACAATTTATCATTTTTGTTCTGACGTGGAAGAAAATTTAACGTTTAGCCCAATAACCGAACAAAAAATTATTTTTGTAAAAAGGCTTTTGACAGGAACTGCAAAATTATTTAATCTCAGCGCGGTATAATCAGCGCGGTCTTAGTTTTATAGAACACAACTTATTCAGATATTTGGAAAAAGAAATAAATCAAGCTCAACTGCATAGGGAATTACAAAATAGAAAAATGCGGCCTAATGAAACGGTATTCCAATATTTAGTCGCTATTCGGGAATTAGCGAATAGAGATCAAGGATTTCGACGAAACTTCAATTATGGAATATTGTATTAATGGAATCCCCGATTCTTCTTCAAATAAGCAAATATATGGATGTACAACAATCGCTCGTGATACGTCGCGTAATCCAAACTTTAGTAGCCACCGCCGTGATGTTGAAAGTACATTTCATTACCATCGATATGATAGATATCCAAAATTCAATGCACCAAAGCCTAATTCAAAATTTGAGAGTAAAAATTTTAGAGATAGGAATCACTTAACTTGTTTTAATTGTGCGGGATCCGGTCATATTTCTAAATTTTGCCCAGATAAATATTGTGGTCTAAAGTGTATATTATGTGAAAATTTTGGCCATAAATCTGATGCTTGTCCTCAAAAAAAATATTCTTTCTAATAATGATGAAATTACCCCATTAACTACTATGTGTAAAGTTAAAATTTTATCTAAACAAATATCTTTAGTTGATACCGAAAGTCAAGTAACCTTAATGAAAGAAAGTGTATGAAATCAATTAGGCTTTAATAAATAGTGGTAATATACTAACTGGTTTTTGCTTTTCAAAAACTCATGTAATTGGTTCATTCAACTCAACTGTTTCAATTGACAACCAAGACTTTCTTGTTGAAATTAATGTTGTCCCCAACCACTCAATGAACTTTGATATTATTATTGGTTGTAATCTAACTAAACAAGCTAATTTGACTATCACACCTGATAATGTTATTTTTTCTAAGCCACAAACCGAAATGTCTGACGCTTCACCAGAATCATTTGTTTTTGCAATTACTGACGACATTCCTAAATTTGATATTGACCCTGAAATTCCAAAACAAACTCGTAATGATGTTGAGGCATTACTTATATCTTATAGGCCGAATAAAATTAAAACGACGGATATTGAGTTAAGCATTACTGTGACGGACGACAAGCCAATTTATCATTCTCCAAGACTTGCCTTTTACTGAACGTGATAGTAGATAAACAAATAGATGAATGGACACAAAATGGTATTTAACCATGTTCATCTGCTTATGCTAGCCGCAAAAAAGACGGCAGTCCACGAGTCTGCATTGATTTTCGAAAATTAAATCGTGTGTTAGTTAAGGATCACTATCATCTGCCCCTCATTGAGGATATTTTAGATAAACTTCAGGATACTAGAGTTTTCAGTACCATTGATTTACGTAATGGTTTTTTCCCATGTGCCTGTTAACAGAATCGCCCATATACCTCCTTTGTAACACAAAATGGTCAATTTCAGTTCCTTTAAAATGCCTCTCGGACTCTCTACATGCCCTTCAACGTTTTATCAATAGTTTTTCGCGATTTAGTTGTTCAAGGAATTGTTCTCCCTTACATGGATGATATAGTTATCCTTGCTAAAAATGAATCTGAGGCGATTGATAGACTCAAAAAAGTTCTTGAAGTATCCAGTGATTACGGATTGGAAATAAAATTTGGTAAATGTCAATTTCTGCATAGGAAAATTTAATTTTTTAGTCAGATTATTGAAAATATTAATTTTTTCCCTTCCAAAACTAAATCAGTTGCCCATTTCCCTGAACCAAAAACAAATAAAGTTCAACGCTTTTTAGGTCTCACTGGATATTTTCGTAAATTTATCCCTGCTTATTCTGTAATTGCTAAGCCACTTGGTGATCTTTTACGTAAAGATACTCCTTTCAATTTTGATGTAAAAAAAGCTTCCTTTGACGAGTCAAAACGTTTGCTCTGTCAGAAACCCGTCTTATGTATATATCGACAAAGTTGTGAAACTGAAATACATACTGATGCATCAATCGACGGACTTGTTGCTGTTTTATTACAAAGATCCCCGATGATAATTCCTTACATCCTATATATTACATGTCTAGAAAAACGTCCGAAACGGAGAGAAAATATACCAGCTACGAAACTCGAAGTTTTAGCAATCATAGAAGCTCACAAAAAATTTAAAGTGTACATTTTAGGAATGCCTTTCAAAATTACCGATTGTAATGCATTTACAAAAACTATGAGTAAGAAAGATCTAAACACACGAATCGCGCGTTGGGCCCAGAATTTACAAGATTATGATTACATCATTTTACATCGCTCTGGCTCACAAATGGCCCATGTCGACGCTTTAAGTAGAATACAGGTTTTAACAAATCAGTGTACTGATTCTATTGTGCATAGGATAAAAGAATCTCAAGAACTGGACCCACATATTCTTTCCATAAAAGCTCTTCAAAATGGTCCATATGATAACTATTGTATTAAAAATAATATACTATATAAATTTATTGACGGTGCCGAAGTCTTTGTTATTCCCGACGAGATGCAGCATCACTTTATCAAAAATGCTCACGACAAAGGACATTTTTCAGTTAAAAGAACTCTAGAACATAAAAATTTTATACCACAACTTCAATCCAAAGTTGAAAAATCTTTCTAATTGTGTAACATGTATATTGAAAAATAAAAAATATGGTAAACAAGGATTTCTCCATCCTCTTGTCAAAGATTATATACCTCTAAATACATACCATATTGATCATCTTGGTCCCTTAGCAACATCAAGTAAAAACAACAAATTCATTTTAGCTGTCATTGACTCTTTAACCAAATTTGTTTGGTTATACCTCACAAAAACTACATCTACATATGAGGTAATAAAAAAATTAGACATCCAAAAAAACTACATTTGGAAATCCTCGTTTTCTTATCACTGATCGTGGAACTACATTCACTTCTGACGAATTCCACACTTATTGTTCCAACCAAAATATTTCACTCCATATTACTACAGGTTTGCCACGTGCTAATGGTCAAGTAGAACGCATTAATCGAACAATTATTCCTGTCTTATCTAAGATGTCAGAAGACGATCCGACGAAATGGTTCAAACATGTTCCTTCAACTACAAGAAGTCTTAAACTCAACATTCCAACGAAGCATTAACACTACTCCTTTTGAATTACTCTTTGGAACTCAAATCAATAACAAGACTGACTTGCGCATTCAACAATTAATCGACGAACTACAACTAATTTAATGAAAATGGATAACTCCTACGTAAAGCGCAAATAATTAAAGTGCAAAAAGTCTTATAATCTTCGACGAAAATCTCGTTATTTATATAGTGTTAAGGACTTGGTTGCTATTAAAAGAACGCAACAAGGACCTGGACAAAAACTCTGCAATAAATTTATCGGTCCATATAAAATTACTCAAGTAAAACCTAACGATACCTACAACGTCGAAAAATGTGGAAATTTCGATGGTCCAACCAAAACAAGTACTTGTGCCGAATACTTGAAACCATGGCCAAACAAATGAATGTTACATTACAAACGAAAACTTTTATATTAACATTTTTTTTTTTTTGTCATTATCACCATACTCAAGATTGCTTTGTATTGTCTTCTTTCCATCTATATACCTATTTTGTTTTATTTTTATTCTTTATTATTAGTTTTGATTTTCTGATACATATTTGTTTTAATAATTGTTTTATTTGTAAGTTTATTTCCTCTAGCTTTTCAGTTTTATTTCATGAAATTTTGAAATACACTGTATTTTACATGCGAGGACGCATGCTTGGTCATGATGGCCGATGTAGGAATGGATGCGCACATATCGTATTCTTCCTATATTCCTTAATCAGTAATGCCAAGAGAGCGCCACCTAGCTGACAAGGCGTTTCGAGGATAACGAGTAAACGAGACTAATAGGACGATTGCGCGGGGGACGACAGAGACGACGGCGAGGAGCGACGACAGGAAGAGACGAGGGCGCAGCAACGAAACGTCTCGTGGAATCCAACGACCTACTTTAAAAATGATGTTTCAATTACTTTTTACTAACTTTTAGCCCTCCCTTGTAAATAATTCCCCTTAATAAATGTATATTCAACTCAATCTGGCTGTTGTCGCTATACAATTTGCTCCATTGTACAATCCAAGCGTTTTTAGAACGTGTAATCTCAAAAAATCTATAACAAAATAATTAAACACTTTATCTGAAATAGCATATTCGAAACCAAATAATTTTTTTTTAATATTGTCACGCCTTTAAACTGTTCGAGAGCTAGTGATGATTGATCTTTTTCAAGTGACAAAGATTGAATTTGAGAGTTTCTACTCTACTTCCCAAAGTTCCACACCTTATCAGTGCGAGGAATTTGAGCATCGAAATGTTTAATGTGCGTTTGCACATGGCACGACTCGACATCGGAAGACATGGTTTCACGACCATGACCAATAGGTTACCGCGCAATGATAATGCCTGAAATAAAATTAACATGAAACGTGTGCGTATTTTTCGAGAATTTTCACATCAAATAAAATTGATTCTTAAAATCCTCATGTAGTATTTAAATTAATAATTCATATGACTTCATATATTTGTCTTCATCTCACAATGATTTCAAAGTTTGTTGCTAATAGCCAACGTTAAAACAAACTATTGAATTGTAGCAACACTGTCAGCACTACTAAAATAGATTTGTAACCGACAGAGCATGGTAATTTTGGGGTTTCATGTTTTTAGTTATGCTTAATAAATAGGCCATCTATATTAAAATATCTTCACACTTTATGAAAAGAACCAGGTAAGTTTAATTTTTGTTAAATAATTGCGCTGTATAATGCATGTTGTACATTTATTTCGCTACAAAAAGTAATCCTGCTAACTAGAAAGTAGGTTACTGCAGCTAATCTGTCCCATAATTTTGAATCGTAAAGAGATAACCAAGTCTACATCTGAGCTAGCTTCACATCCTCCACACTTTTATGTCGTCAACGCGAGGTCTTTGGGGGGATCAACATATTTAATGTGCTCAGTGGTCTAACGTAGAATATTAGCCCCCCAGGAAAGGTTAAGTTTTGGGACTCATCGAGTTTTGTATTCACTGCAGTCCATTAAAATTGCACCACGAAAAAAAATACAAAAAAGATGTTTATTGTACGTAAACAGCATCGCATGAAGACAAAATGATTAAATTTGTAAGTAGTTTAGGGGCGAAATTAGTAGAAACTGCTGCCACCCTGGCAGTGATTTTCATAAAAAGTAGCCCAAACCCAAGAAAAATATACCACAGTAAATAAAAAAAAATTATTTAAGGTTTCTTGAGCGGACTGGGGGCTGCAGAACACTGCACTAGACTACTGAGGTCTCTTAATACTATCTGGAGCACTTGTATTATGCATGTTAAAGTTATTCCCTAAAACTTTAAGTATTAGAGGGCGTATTTTAGAACAAACACACAGTGAGACATCTGAATGTATAAATAGATTTATTTGAATTTTTGTGTGTGTGTGTGAGTAAACGAACATTGTTTAAATTTGGCTTTTGAAAAATGGGGCGTTTACTTGCACATAAAAATTACAATTTAAATTTCGGGGGAAAAATTAAAGTCTTTATGTAAGTAAATTGAAATGTATTAATTATGTAAGAATCAACCTTTCAATAAAGTCTTATCTTAGTACAAAAGTGATAGATTAAGAAACTATCATGCAAATATTAAACACAGTTTGAGTTAAAATTTTAGAAGTATTAAAATACTTAAGAGTAAGTTGCGCCGAAACAGGTGACAATGAATATAACTTGAACTTATCGGGAAAACTTCATTACAGCTATATTCTTAATTTCTTAAAGGATAAGAAATTTGGGATTTTAAATTCAGTGAGAAGTCTCATTCCAGTATTCGGCTTAAATTTTCGCATAATCAAGTATAGAAGAAGTCCGACACAGAAGATTTTCCCACACATAATACTTGCTTGTAATCTAAAAATGAATGATAATAGTATGAGGATGTTTGGTCTGTAAAAGTAACTCAAATAAATAGTATAGGTATCCAATATTTCTTACGACAGTTTTACAGTAACTAGCTAGTAATTTTGTATTTTCTATATGAATGAAAATTCCTATTTGGATTTCATATGCGGGTAGGTTATAAAAGTTCTTAATGACAAACATGCAAAAACTTTAAAACGAGTTCTAAGACTATTATCCAATCAGAATTATTATCGCATGAATATGTATGACCAGTTACTAAAATGATCGTGATTCAGATTTCAAATATAAATTACATGTACTATAAAGTAACAAGTACTATAAAAGTTAAATGACAAACTATCGTATCACGCAAGTTTCTTAAAACTTATTTTAATTAATATGATTGCATTTATGAAACTGATGTACGAGTACATTACTTGCATGCAAGTGTTCTGGCAAAAACATCGAAAATTGTTATACAACAGAAAAAGGCACCGATAGTTAAAAATATTCTAAATAATATCTGAATGTTCAAACAAGAATATCAATTGTATTTCCATTGGAAGACTACATTAAGGAACTCATAAATAAAACATCTTTACAAAAATAAGATTTAAGTTTAAAACAAATATATTTTAAAATGGTTTGCAACACAGTTAAAAAGTTGTAAAAATAATGTATCATGTTATGAGATTATCCAAACGAAAATATTATTTGACAATTAAAATTTGTGCTTGAGGAAGGACAAAAGATCCCTAACATTTTCGCGTCTCCAACCTTTATTAATCTATATATTGACTTCCGTTTCTAAGATGGATTGTATTAGAGATTTATGGAAGAGAATTGAAATGTTAGATATTTTTAATAAATCTGCGGATTATATCGGATCTTTAACTTAGACGTTTTAGAGAAGTCGATGACTGGATTCTCCCTGTTGAGCTAGTGAACCAGCGTGGTCGGACGCTTCAAAATTGTTTTAAAGTCAACCGAGTATTTGTTATACTGGATATAGGGTTTGACAGTTACTTCCTTTCTCATTATATATTTACTTTTGAAGTTACCCGAGATTGGTTTCAATAGAAGTTAATTGTTACTCCATGTTTGTTGATCATTCCTCCTACAACATTAGTACTGTCATAGAACGGTTCTTCTGTTTTCGTTAAGCGATTTCTAAGCCAATCAAGAGAAGTTCTGCTATACGTACGAGTTCTGCATGCAGTAGTTATTCCTTAAAAATCAATCCTTAGAACATTTTGGCATTATTTTTAAAATTTTCAAATATAGTCGGTATCAGTTTTTTTTTTTGCGTGCGATACATTCAGTAATCGAATTTTCATAACTTAACCTAGCTCTTTAGTTTTGAGCCTATATGCATAAAATATTTTTATTTTGTTACAGTAGAATATAGTTACCTGAATAGCCTTTTACGAGCTGAAGGTAGGGTATCGTCATCTTCTTTCAAGAAATATAGTCGTACACCGTGAACGTAATTCTCCAGATACTCAGACCATTTGAATTTTGATTGATCAATTGGAAACGTCTACAAATATAATCAGAAAATAAAAGAATAAAGTTTTTAAGATTGATAATTTAAGATATTTAAAAATAATCTTGAAGTTAAGGTATACACAAATGTACAAAGATTGGTATAAAATACTACAAGTTAATTATAATAACTTACTTCAGCATCTTCTGGAAGCTGGGATGCAATCATTGTTGACAAATTTTTAGAAGTGAAAAAGAACCGACGAGTAGTGTAAAGCTGCAAGTGATTCATAACGCCATGGATGCGCTTGTAGGTATTGACCATTCTAAAAATAAAATGATTTTAGGATCTCTTCGAAATAAAGGATTTCTTTATGTAAATTAAGGAATTTGAACTCTTTTCTACCATGGTATATCTGTATGAGTACTTAAGCCATCATACAAACCCTCTTCGAGTCCTTGTCCTCTCGGATGCGTTTACGTTTCTTTACAACGAAGATTAAGTAGTTCCTTATTTCTGAGTTGGCTTATTTTACTTATTTAAAAAACCCTGGATTTTTAAATGAGAACCAATATTATACTTCTATTAAATTATAATTGACTATAAATTATTTCTCTGCATCAATGATGTCATAGGTAGGAATTTTTATTTGACGAAATTTCACGTGATTGAAAATAATGCAAAACAATATGAAACATCTCTTGCGCACACACATTGAAGAATTCACCCATTCTTTGTTTTATTCATAACAAAATAGTTTAAAATTGTACTAAGATTACCCATTTTTACAAGTATCTTATCTTGTTCGTTATATTGTTTAGTTAGAAATTATTTTGAATATCATGCAACAAGCATTACAGTTTTATTAGATAGCAAAAACATTTCTTGAAATCAAATAACAGTAATATGGAGTCAGTTGTATTGATTTAAATCCGAAGTTTCCATTACTATCCCTCTAGTATTTTCTTTCAACTTTACACATTTTTTTATGTACAACGTTTTCTTTGCAAAAGACTGGAGTAATGCATACAAGAATTACATTTCAAGTAGAATCAAATTTTTAGGAAAATATACAAGTGCAAAAAGTTGCGTGATTTCACACTCATTGATAAAGTTTAAGGACAGAATTTCCATACACCGTAAAAAGCAGGAATTGTTGAATGTAAAACTGGCTGATGTAGTGTTGCCAAAACAGTTTCAAAATAAATCTTTGATAAAAAGGGACATTTTCGTGGAACCTGTGCATGCTGATAATGCATTTCTAAATAAATCATGCGAATGAACGCACGCCAAGCACTCGTAAGAAACATGCTAGTATGGGATATGTCCACTGGGAAATCGGATGCTATTATCAACATGTGGGACATGCTAATAAGGTTCTACAAAAGCTGATGAAAGTTATCGGTACACGGTCAGAGAATTGACAAGAGTGTTGGAGGCTAGTGTCGAGCAATAAGATGTCACCCTCATACATTCCTAAATATTTTCAATAGATTTAAATTCAAGGAGCTTTGTGGCTAGATTTTATTTTAATTAACGTCATACTTAAAAACAACACCAGGGATATTGGGGCGGACCTCGTAATTCATGGTCAAGTGATGAGGATTATACTCAAGCTGCCCCCTTCCGAATTTTCACATCATGCTAATGCAATTTTAGCCTTAACAGATTTAGCATACATCAGTTCCTCTACAGTCTTGAAGAAACGTTAAAAATCACTGAACATAGCCCTGGACAACGTATATAAACACATCGCGTTGTTGTCCATTTAATATGTATCGTAGAGAGTAGTAAATCTTTGTTTCTGTATCATGGTTCATTGTACCTGCTGGCAAAGCATGTAGTGACATACAGTCAACCACATTGAGAATCATACATGTATCATGGATATTTTGGAATCTATACGCTCTACCACTCTCGAGCTAGATCATTTAGTGCTTTCAATTGGTTAAAAGCCAAACCACTATTGAGAAGAGCACACATGCTGCTTTGGCAGTTGGATACAGATTTTCGGGCATTTCACTTTCACTGGAAGTGCTAACAGACAGTTCACCGAGATTACGGAATACCTGTAACCATCACGAGTTTCATTTTCCACTAAAACAGCTGTAGTGTGACAGTTCCTCTTCACTGTTAAAAAAGATACCTGCTGTGTTTGGCCGTAGTACTTAAAGTATATATTTTCGAAGTGTGCTTGGTATACATTCCACCTGTCGGGATTGCGCAAAATAGAGAACACCTGGGGAGATTATGAATCCCCTAGCAGCATCCATTACTCTTTTATCTACCTTTCATCTTTATTGTAAGATTCTTTTGCACGTAAAATAGATTCATTCTTTCACATTCAGGTTTCGCTCCACGACACACTACTTGCGCGTCCAGATAGCTTTCAATCCGTCCTCACCGTGATCATGGAAATCATGTTCAATAGAAACTTGCATGTGTCTTGTTGTATCAGCAAGTAAATCAATTTATTCATGTTAATATGCTTGATTTTACGTTTGTCACCAATAAAAAAGTAAGATCAGTCAGTAGGTTTTGTCCACAGTGTAGAACTATACTATTCACCTAATTCTTAAGATGTATTGACATTTTATAATTGAAGTCTAGAGCCGATTATGAAATTTTTAAACTTTTGCAAGCCCTGAGAATGAACTATACCAGAGATTCGAATTTGACCGATTACTTGAAATGATTTTTTATTACAGAAATAGTTTTAAAAATACAAGCGAGGCTAAGAAAGATTAGAAATAACTTATTTTTAAAGCTTACTTAGCCCGCCCTAGAGTCAACAGGGTTAAAGCATCTATGGTGGAAGCTGGAAGATAGTGCAAGAATAATTTGCACAGTCCATGAAGGATTTCATTTGAAGTAACAATTCCTCCAGGTGGGCTGAAAAGGCGCTCACTGGGGTATTTAAGCAACAGTGGCATGCATATTTTTGTAACTTCATTCCAAGAAAGTTGATAATTATCTGGGCATACACAGTTAATTATGGGCACATCACAAGGGGTAGGATTTAATTTCCTCATGTCTTTGTAAAATAATTTCGCTGGATTCCTAAAATAAGAAATAAAAATGAGTGCTAACATATTAATGTTCATTAGGATTATACGTTAGACTGTAGGTCAGCGATACTCAACCCGCGGGCCTTTTCAGAGTGGCCTGGTCATAGCTTCTTGCACCAAAAAATTCAATTTAAAAACAATGTACTAAAATTTAGAGGGAAATTATATCAATAAATCAAATTTGCTTTTTTTATAGTAGAATGTAAACAAGAGGCTTAGTCATAGATGAAGGGAAATCGAAACTCCCCATAATTCAGTAGAAACGTATAAAAGTAAATACTTGTTTGTTTGAAAGGTTAATATACTGTTAAAATAAAAGCCGAAAATTAGAGTTAATATTTTGATAAGTTTTGTTCAATGTTACTTTGGTCTTATGGTGCTTTTCCCCATTATGTTGCAGCCCGCGTGAAATATTTGTCATATGTATGTGGCCCGGCAAGAAAAAGGTTGAGTACCCCTGATGTAGGTTACACAAAAGTAGTAACATTCCGAGGAAATTTTAAACGCTATCTTTTAAAATAAGCCGCATCATTCCGAGTGATATGTAAATGAAACAGAAAAGTAAAAGAGGGTAAAATGATAAAGATATTTATATAAATATAAAAATACTTATAAGTAATAAGAAAGGTGGAAGATAAATTTGATTCTTAAGAGATTTCCTAAATCTAACCACATAAAAACTTAATTATTGCTGCACCATCTATAAAATTAACACTTCTAATTGATTACGCGTATTGATAAGTATTAATTCTTTGTTATAAATTGTAGTTCGAAAGTTAAATTTTCTGTTCGCGCGATTTCTATACAGAAGCTTAATAGAAAGATAGTTTAAACTATGAATTTTTTTGTAATGGTATGATTAATAGTAAAACACACACTAATTATACTATAATCTATTTGTAAATTCTTAAATTAAAGAGTTCTAAAAAATAAGTACTTGTTCACTATCAGGAAGTGGGCCGCAGCTATTAATGTGTTGGCGACGAGATCTACTGGAACCCAATCTGCGCACACTCCTCTTTTCACCAACAAAGACTTCAAAACTCCTTTACAACTCTGAAGGAAAATAAAGGTGTGGAACACAAAATATATCTTTACTAAAGGAAAAATGTTTATTAGCGCGATTGATGTTTGGTTATAATAAGCATGCATCATGGAAATTGCAAAAAGGATCAAGATTTTAAAGAAAGGCAGAAAGATGAGTATCAATTGACAAAATGGTTTGAAAAATCGAGAGATTGGAGCATAATTTTTATTAAAGATTTAAATTCCATGGCTTGACGAACGAGGATCACCCGAGAGCTTCGTGGCCTTAAGTCATTTAGTTGAGGCTACCTAAGATTAGTCAATAGGAGAAAGGATATCAAATTTCAACAAAAATTAATTTATTAAATAAAACAATTTTTACATTACTTTAGAAATGGTTACGAAGCATTTGAATCGCATTTACTTACCACAATTAGACAATAACAATGCTGTTTTATTAACACAATAGAGCTGCGGTCTTCCAACTTTGTCAACTTGCAAAATCCTTAAAATTAAGGTGTTTTTGGGGAGGGAACCCTATACCACCCTCATAATATATTAAAATATTTAAAACGGATCGTGCTGTGGATACTTTATGTAAAGATATAAAGTGCTGTATTTTTCTATGAATTTTTTTAAACATAAAACTAAGGTAATTCACTCATTAATGGCATTAGTTTGTATATCAGGGGTGTCACTTACCCTTGCATTTTTATTTAGTGATTGGGATGCGTGTGTGTGCTTGGCTTTAACGAACGGTTGAAATCTAGTTCTGTTAAAGTTATTCTGCAGTCTAGTTTTATATTCTGTGTTTACATTTGTTTCTATATTTTGGTTGTATTGTCACATGCGTTGAAAAAGATTTCACTTAAATTTATTGTTCCAAATGGCATTAAAACGTTTATAGCAGTGAGATAATTCCGTTTTCTGCGTGAATTCTCAACCCAAAACTTATAGGAGCTGTTCTTAAATTTATATTTTAACATCGAATCACAGATATGTTACAAGTTGAATCCTCTTCATTTATGAGCCTTCTGACTTGTAGCACTCTAATCGATTTTCTTATCCCTCCATGCATGCATGCATGCATGCGTAGTTCTTTCTTCTGAGATATAGAACCATGTTTCTCTCCTTTCAATAGAAAAATATGCTTTACCAAATTTGACATTTTGTCTAAATTCTATTTATTTTCTAGTAGAAATTTTAGTTTTTCAAAACATTGATAGTTATTCTATTTGACATATCACATTGAGTATTAAAACTAATGTATTCCTCATTCTTTAATTTTTAAAATTTGTACATTCACTCTATGAATGGATATGCTTACTTCATTTAGAACGACAAACGTGTTTGCTAAATAGGACAAGCAATTGTGGCTATATTTCATTGAAAAATCTCCCAATTTTTTTAAAAAACTTTTCTTGGTTCTCATTTGGGAAAGGTGCTCCTTTTAATTTTCAACTGCCATCCTAATTTTCAATTAGAAAACTATTTAGTTTTACAAGACATTGTGTCATGTAACGTACCTTCTTTCAACTCTCGTAGGTGAACGAGCGAAGTGAACAGAGGGAAAGTGAAGACTGGAAAAAACACGTGGGAAAAAAGAGTTATGTAGAAGATCTTGTAAACTCCTAGGTATTATGTTGTTACTGATGCCACCTGATCGGCAAAAGCCAGATTGAGGCCCACGAAATTCATGGCAAAGGGATAAGTGATGCCTGTTAGTCGTAGCTTTGAGCACCATACAGGTAACAGTACGATTTGGCTCGTTTCCACCCCAATTTTGAGGGAGGACACCTGGGGTGGCCAGGGGCTTCCCACCTATCTTCCCCTTCCATCAACCTCACGAGAGGACTTGCGGCTGGACGGTTATTTTATAGTACCCTCATGCCGCGGAGGCACTACACATTTACAAACATTCATGCCTTCTCCGGGATTCGAACCCAGGCCCTACAGCACAACAGTCAGCGTCGCTAACCCCTATTACCTAGGTAGTATTGTGGGGGAATCTTAAGTTTATATAATACATGTTAATAAGTTTACATGCTTACATTTTTTGCTTATTTCGAATGTTTCAAAAGTAAAAGTGATTGATTTTATTATGAAGATGCGGATGATAAGATGACATATGCTTCTTTAATTTTACAGGATTTAAGCTACTGTTCATAATGATTTTTTCTCACTTAACAGTTCACTGGGCAGGGCCACTTTTAGGCTTAAGCACGCAAGTTACGCGCCTAGGGTGCAAAAGAGTGAGGGCGCCAAAAATTGGAGGGTGAAAAAAAAAAGAAAATTAAAATTACAGCGAACGTACTACCACTACGAAGATAGTAAAGCGATAAGCTATCAAAATTATAATTATCAATTTGAAAACTATTCACGCATAACGTATACTCTATACTGTAATTGCAAACGATTTTATTAATTTACTGTACTTATTTACAAAAGGGTTCGTGTTGTTCATTTCTTGCCTCACAGACAGGCAACCGTCAGCCATAAGGAAAGGATAGTGACATGGTTTGACCCCTCTTGTGGAAGGTTAAAAACGACCCCGTCATTGGGTTCATCTTCATTTCCCGTTCAAGTGAAAACATAATGATATAAATAATTGTCCTTATAGATCCTCTTATAGACACGTATATTCGGATGAAGAAACTCTGCTGGATACGTTCGCAGATTTACTATTGATTGGAGATCAGTGTAAATAATGTCAATTACCGTCACTGACTATTTTCTATATACTTCACCTATTTATAAACACTTGACCATTTTAGAAGTTCAATTAACTGAGTTAAATATTTATATATTTATATAAAAAACATGTTGGATAAAAATTAGCACAGGGTGCATAAAAATGATAAGGTGTTTATTAGCATCGTACTTCGAAGCTGCTGGTAACAGATCCTGTAATTTTAAACCTCTGTCAAGAGACGAGGATGATATTTGAGCTGGCAGCCCATTTAGTCTTCGAAAAAAAAATTATGAATTGTAGAACTTTAAAAAATACCAAGCCTATAAAATGCAAATCAACATTTTCAAGATAAAAACAAGCAGAGGTATTATTTGAATGAAATCGTAAAAAAATGAAAAGGAAATGCTTTAAGATCTGCATAAGAAAATATTACCAATGCTATGAATCCATTTGGGCCGTTGTAGTTATCAATCCATCCCTGAAAAAATTATTCTCGTTAGTTTTGTATAGTTATAGTCTCTAGAGGAAGAACTAAATATTTTGAAGGTATTGTCACTCGCAAGTACGTTTTTTTAATGCACTTTTATATCAAAGTAAATGTTCATAATCATAAAAAGAACTCTTTACTTATTGGAATAATCTCATTTTCATTATTGTTAAAAATGAACTAGCAGATATTCTTCCGACAATTTAGATTAAACAGAAAAATCTTAATTTTAGATAAAATAAGATTTTTTAAATACTGTTAATATATACTTTAATATTCTCAGCTGAATAGAACTTGCATTCCAGGAATATTTTGACAGAAGGTAACACATTTAAGATACCTTAGACTTTAATACATTATGCACATAATTGAAACGATAGGATAAAGTGACCGATTGTAAAACAGCTGTCACAAATATCAATTAGACCATTATAATTACACAGTAAAAATTTAGATTTTTATTCTAAGAAAAATATTTCCTCTTTATAACTTAAGTAAAAATTCATATGAAAATAGCGCACTAATCTCATCCGCTTTTCTAAGACTAAAATAATAAAACAGATCAGATCATAAATTGTTTATTAATTTGAAGAAAAGATGCCCCCTCTTCATTTTAAAATAAAACGAATTCTGTTCTACATAAAAATCATACACATAAAATTGTAATTACTTAAAGCTTTATTTGTATCGAATTTTAACAAATAAAAACTTATGATCTAAACAGGGGTGCAGCTACCGCCGTATCAATGATATGGGCCCCCAACATGTGTAACTACAGTCCCATTAACAGGGCTCCCATATCTAAGAAAGAGCCTTGAAGGAATTTTGATACAGGGGCCCCTCAGAGCTAATTACGCCAATGGATCTAAACATAATTCATTTATAAAATTTGATTTTCACTTTATTCACCTACATCCTCGCCAGATGGAGCCACGATTTGTTAAATTTGCTACCGCTTACTTCAGGGGTACTCAACCTTTTTTTTTTCTGCTGGGCTGCAAGCATATGTCAGCTATTTCCCGCAGGCCGCAAGGGGGAGAAATTCTTTAAGACCAATGATATTGGAAACTTAAAATGTGGAAAATTGATCAAATTATTAAAACTCCTGTGTTTTGATTTTTTTAAATTATATTTTTTTGTCACACACACAAACACAAAATTAGAACCATTTAAGAAACACTCCTTCACAATTTCTGCATCAGTAAACGGTTTCATATGATTACCAATAATATAAAACTTCATAGAATATCTTCGTTACCACTGTGATATTACCACTGACAAAAACACTTTGCAACAGCAACAAAGATTTTTCAAGAAAGCCTATTTATCCCCTTTTGAAAGAGATCTTCGAGGAAAAGTATCATTGGATGTGTGATTCCTGTGTATTGGTATTTTTAAATACAGCACTTTCGTGTCAAATCAAACAATTACCGATCCATGTTTGTTTTTCGCTACAAAATGGTCGACCTCCCAATCGTCTTGGAACTATTTTTTTTTTCGAATATTTTTCTCTTGCAAGACATGAAAGATAGTTAAAGATTAGTTTCACCCATAAAAATGTCGCTACTCCACTGCTGGCTGTTATCACTAACCGTAACCGTTCCAAATAGAAAAGGAACATCAATTCGTACCCGTACGACACCAACAGTAAAAAGCACAATTAATATCTTTGATTTCTTGACAAATTTCCACCAAAATTTTAATACAATGTTCTTAAATTTCTCAGAGCAATAAACCATGGTCGGGCCACCTAAAAAGGCTCGGTGGGCCGCATGTGATCCGCGGGCCGCCGGTTGAGTATCGCTGCCTTACTTCATCTCGCAAGTTACAGGTGTAGAGAATAGTATCATTAAGATTAAAATAAAGCATTTGGCGATTTATTTTGCGAATGCTTTATATTTCGAGGTAGAAAAAGTTACATGGTAAACATATGCAACTACTTTACTTGGAATTCCCTTTAATTTTGGTATCGTTTTCCTTTGCCTACATCTTTTCTAAGAAATTAGGAGCCCTAACTGTAAAATGCTGTAAAAGTTTTATTTTAAACGTTCTGATTAAACATTGATAAATATAATTTACAGTATTTTAAACAGTCATTTTAAAAAGTTAAAAAATCCAAATGAACAAAAATGAAAGCTTCGGTTTTCCTAAAGCAGTGAATCCTTAAATGTACAAGAGCCTGCACTAAATGTGGAGCACTTTTCCCGTCAGGAAAATGACCCAACTTTCATGAAAATTGGGCAACATTGTCATTCATACATTTGTTCTGAAAATTTTTAAACCTATATTATAAATATTTCACAAAAAATCTATTTTTTCTATGAACAAGTAAAGGGATCATTAAGCAATATGATATGGAAGAAATGCTAAACATTTTATACTAGAAAAAATATCAATTCATATTAGAATTAGTATGATAAAATATGCTGTTCTCTATAGAATAACGAAGCCAAAATATAATAATGCAGGAGTATCTGAAAAATATTCCATATTCAGGTTCTATTTTTAACATTACACTAAGACATCCTTTTACTCTGAAGTTACGCGAAAGCTACTAGCTATTGATTTTGTAATTTTGAACGATGGTCAAGTGACGAAGTGGTCATCTCATCTAGTACCGCATGCTCCAAGCTTCCATATCATGTAAATGCTAGGACTTTGAGCCTCGACAGATTTAATGTGCATCAACCAGCGGCGTAACGAAGTATACTAGCGCCCCCTCCCCTGCAAAGTCGGGTTTTGAACCCCTAACGGTTAAATAGGTATTTGGCGTCAGCCCCCCTCCTGAATCCTGCCCCACCCCTCGCGATGCGGGTGTGTATGTTACGCCACTGGCATCAGCCTAATTGCAGCCATTTGATACCCACTGTGTAAGATTCGAACCTATGACACGATGGAAATAAGTCAGCCATAAGCTCACAACCATGACCACTGTGATAGCGCAGCCTCTCAATTCTTTTGAAAGGGACTGCACTTTTATAAAACAATTCATTAGTCGATGAATCTAAACAAAGTATCTTCAGTTATCTTAGAAACTGCCCCTGTGCCAAGTTTCTTATAATAATCGGCCAAGGTATATTTTTTTTATGTTGAAATATAGATAGAGACAGACAAAAACCAACTTAATTAGCTTAAAATTGCAATATTTACAGAACAAAAGATACGTACAGGAAATGGTTCCTTTGCTGCAGCCGTAATAATCCCTGGACGTACAATAATAACGGGAATACGATCAGAAAATCCTTGAACAAGAAGCGTTTCGCCTAAGGCTTTAGAATATTGATAATTTGATGGTCTACTTTTCCTATATGAATCACAGATATGCTCAATGCGCTCATCACTCATGGAACTAAAATAAAACAAATCATTAAGGATAAAAGACTGACAAATCGAAGTCAAGAACTTAATTTTAAAAATCTTACTCAAAATCCAACATAATGTGAATGGGTATCTTCTCACAATGCATGTCTTCCGTAATTAATGGATTGTGACAAAAACTATATGCTGTTGAAACATGAACAAGAGCCTGGATAATGCGAAAAGAATAAAAGTACAGAAAGTAAAATAAATTGTTTATGCTCAATAAATATTTGAGAGTGTTACATAATTTATTATTCTTTCCACTAAACTGTTATACCCCAAAGGAAACTTATTGAAATATGACAACATGTATTGAATCATTTATTTGACTGTCACTACGAGGCAACACGAAGGCCATTGGATATGAACTTAGTAATTTTGAACCACTATTAAACTATAAACATTCAAGCTGGCATCCCATTCAAATTTCTTACTACACCAAACTGAGAAGTTTGAACCTCGACATAATTAACTTGCATCCTATCAACTAAGATAAATTTATCAAGATATTGCATAAGAACTCTGCCAACAAATATGAATTAACCAAAAAACTGCACAGAATTTTCTACGCAATGGAGCAATGATCTTTGCTTTTACTAGAAACTGTTAAGTTGCAGAATATTGATCGATCAGCTTCTTGCAAATACATACTATCACTTTAATTTACATAAAAATACTATACCTAATTAAGTTATGGAAATTTAGTTTTAAGTTTCAATTAATTCTTAAATCTGCTCTCGGAACCGTTGGTAAGATCAGAGTTATATTTTAACACGAGTTTGTATTAATCACATGCTAGCCAAATTTTTTGGCAAGGTTTTAAGCTACGGTTCGATTCGAGTTGGTGCATTCACTATTCAAATTTCTACACCCCAAAACATGAAACTCGGAACAGTTCAATTTAATTCAAGAGGAGAAGCAGCTTCCAATGTTCTTCAGAAACTATTTATGGGGGAGGGGGTTGAGAGGAATGAAGCCTGCAACTCACTAAACTCGCGACATTAATCAAGGGCTACCGCAGCCCCACTATTTAACACTAGGTAATAGACATGTTTATCATGCAAACTGGTATGACTGAAAATAAAGTAATTGGCACAAATTGGTGATAATAAAAGGCAATATTAGTCATAAATGAACACCAATGCTTTTCAACAATAAGTGACTATTTTTCTTACCTGAAGTTTAGTCATCTTCAAGCAAACTTGAGCAACGCGGTATACACCAAGGACATTGATTTTCAGTAATGTCCTAAAATGAACAATGAAAATTCAGCATTAATACTAAAATTAAAAATTTCTGTTAAAAATCAAGAATTTAAAATATTTGAATACAATACAAAATGAAAAGTAAACCAACATTAAATAAAATTTCAAGAACTGGTAACAAAACAAAAAACCCCATAAGTCAAGTATCTTTATTGCATTAGTTATGATAATGATTGAAATGAAATTTTAACCATCCTTAGGTATTACAATTCCTTAAAAAGTAATGTTTGAGTGAGAAATTGGAGAAATGAACAGAACGAAAAAACCGTAAGGGTAATTTATAAAGGGTGTTTTTTTTTTAGAGGTATAGAACTTTAAATTGCAATAAAACAACGATGCATTATTCGATTGACATGAATTTTTTTTATTCGAAAGATAATCTTGTGACATTACATTTTAAATATGATTTCTGGCATAGGACTGCCACGGATGTAGTCCAATCTGAACGTCCAATTTTTGATGACTTTTTCCAACATTTGTGGCCGTATATCGGCAATAACACGGCGAATGTTATCTTCCAAATGGTCAAGCGTTTGTGGCTTATCCGCATAGACCAATGACTTTACATAGCCCCACAGAAAATAGTCTAGCGGGGTTAAATCGCAAGATCTTGGAGGCCAATTCACAGGTCCAAAACGTGAAATTAAGCGGTCACCAAACGTGTCTTTCAATAAATCCATTGTGGCACGAGCTGTGTGACATGTTGCGCCGTCTTGTTGGAACCACAGCTCCTGGACATCATGATTGTTCAATTCAGGAATGAAAAAGTTAGTAATCATGGCTCTATACCGATCACCATTGACTGTAACGTTGTGGCCTTCATCGTTTTTGAAGAAGGATTCCACCAGCCCATAAAGCGCACCAAACAGTCAGTTTTTCTGGATGTAACGGTGTTTCGACATACCCTTGTGGATTAGCTTCACTCCAAATGCGGCCGTTTTGTTTGTTGACGTAGCCATTCAACCAGAAGTGCGCTTAATCGCTAAACAAAATTCGCTTATGAAAATCGGGAACGGCAATCTCGTTTTGGGCCCATTCGACGAATCTACGCCTTGCTTGATCATATTTAAAATGTAATGCCACAAGATTATCTTTCGAATAAAAAAAAATTATGGCAATCGAATAATACATCGTTGTTTTATTGCAATTTAAAGTTCTATACCTCTAAAAAACACCCCTTAGATATCTTTCAAAATAAAGCACCCATACGTCGAATCTCAAGTAATAAAAAGAATTAATGTTTCAAAATCTTTAATGTGTATCTTTTGTAATTTCTATACGAAAAAACTCAAATTTGATTAGTTATCTACACAGGATGTACAAAAAATAGAACAAAGGTCAATCCACCGTTATTCATTTCAAGATCGAAAGGAGAGAGTATCATAAGTATAGTCTAACTTTGATTTTTAGAAATATTTGCTTTGTCGCATAATCTTTTTTTACCGGTATACTTGCAGGTTTCCTGGTCTTTAAATCACATGTTCTTTTTGAAGCTTCAAGAAATCTTCATTAATCTGTTGAACATCCAGTTTTCTATAAGTGTCCGGTTTCATATAGCGCATAGATCACATTTTGTTTTCGGTTATCCGAACAATCACGTATCCGAACGGTGTCCGATCCCAATTGATTCGGATAAACGACGTTTTACTGTACATGAATTTGTTGAACATTACTTTTGAAGGCTCACTGAAGAGATTGCTTCTACATAAACTTTGGTCAAGATAGTACTAGCTGCACAGTCTTAGAAGTATTTATAACCGGCATAAATCACAGGGAAATTACAAGAATTTTGCAGTTTATAATCATTTGCGAGATTCTTATTAAACAGTTTATAAAACTGGAGTCTGATTTGAACGATTTTTTGCATTTCTCGTACTATTCCGTACGATTATTTCTCTTAAGTGTTCTTATTCTAATTTTATATCTTGATGCGAAAGAAGCGGTAAAGAATTCTTGGCTTAATTCAAGAAGCAGTGAAGCGTGATCTCTTGCGTATTTTGCTACTCCCTCACACAAAACATGAACAATCTACGGCTACAGTAATAGAATTTAGGTTTCTTTTAAATCCCATGTGGTTTGTTCAGAACCATTCCATTGTCTGCTGAATTTATGGGGAAGTAGAAAAGTTTGGCAACATTTATGTAACGCGAGAAAAACCTTGAACTACACATATGAATGTTAACGAAATACAATGCCGTGCATATTTGAAGATTAGTGGCGACACCGTCTTCTGTTTTCAGAAGAATAGTTTCCAACATAATCGGAAGTCTCAAAGGCAAGATTTCAAATAACAGGTTAAGTTGGAGATGTATCAATATTAAAAAGCCCATAATTATAATTTCTTAATTCAACAGATAAATTTCATGTTTCGAATTGAATATTTGAAGATCACGTGTTTATGCGGATACTTCATTTTTATTAACTTACTATTTTATAAAACTTCAGAAATTGTCTCAAAAACGTTCAGAGTAAAAATTTAGAAACCAACGATTTGTTAAACTTTATTCCTAAATATTAGAAAATATTGTGAAGTTCTTGAAAGTAACTTTGTAAAGTAAAGCACTTATAAAAGTTGTCAAATAAGTTGTTTGGTCAATATTCTGTGAAATGTTACATTATCAGATTTGAAGGAAATTATTACTTCATCAAAATGCAACGTTTGCAATTGCGTCTATGTATGATAATCTTTTTTTAAAAAAAGTGAGTTCTGATATACCAATGCAGAACGTTGCGATTATAGGGTTTATAAAGATGAGGAAAAGATTTAAAACACTTAAAAGTTCAAGAGATTTCCTATACTGAAAGCGAAAAGTACATAGTATTTAAGGTATCCGAACAAGTTAAAATGACCAAATTTGGTCAAAACACATTTTTTATTTTACTGAATCGAGCTATCTTTTGCTTTGCAAAACATACTTTGTTTTATTTCTACCGTACCTTCATGCCAAGTTACAATCAATTTTATAAAATTGGAAAAACCGGCTGTGGGCATTTAAATTGTCAGATTCGCCATGATGGATTCTGAACAACTCAAAATGTGAAAATAAATGGTTTTTCTATAAAACTTTTTGAACCTAATTTATATTTTTATTTTCTAGAAAATGTACTGAAATATTTCTTATTGCAGGAATATTTTGAGTTACGGCCTGTTATTTAAATAAAGGTCTAAGAATGTCACATTTCTTATAATAATCACTCGATCAGCTCTACAGTTTAAATGTTAATAAAACATTAAAATTTTAATACATTCTCTAGATAAATGTATCTAGTTTGTATTAGTAATACTTTTGAAATAAGTTTTACTTTTTTCTCCAATTGTTTTGTTGAAGTTTTTTGAAAACTTACTAAAATTTCCTTTACGATTGCGATTTCTGTAAAATTTAGGCACTTTTAAAAAAATATTAGTATTTATTGGCATTTATTCCTAAAAAGGCATTTGTAGTGTTTCACAGTGTGCTATTTTTTTTTTAAATAAAAGTATTCTGAATGTGTTTGGATAAGGTGTTTCTGTTTAGTACCATTTACTACACTAAAGACCTTTCACTTCAAGTACAACGTGGAATTTGCGGCGTTTATATTTTAAGTTTTACAGCAAGTCAAGCAGAGTACAGGACAAGCACACGAGATCTGTTCAAGCAAATGAAATAAAGGGTCTAAATCCTTTTAAAACTGAATATAAAGAGTGTTACCTGGGTGGTTCCTCAAACCTAACATTAGCTGCGCAGTGAAAAACAAATGAAACTTCTTCCTGAATAAACTCAAGCACTGTCTCGTCAAGTCTTAAATTTTCAGCTGTCACATCACCTCCTACGAAAGTAATTTTCGTTATTGCTCTAGGAGCTTCTTGCTTAAGTCTATCAAAAACCTAGAGAGGGTAAATAATAGTGTTAGTTATAAAAAATATTTTAGCACTTCAAAAAAAGTAGCAAGTATTAATTTTAACTAAAATTTTATTGTAAGAAAATGCAAATGTCTATCCACACGTTTTATTAACACGAGCAAACAATTATTACAAACATTTGCATTTCACTGGTATGTTACTTAAATAAAACATTTTACATTAAAGATTCATTACAGGCATATAGAATGGTTTATGCAGACTTTATTAGGGTACACAGCGTCTGTTGAGGAAGGGTCATCGAGACATACCCCAGCAAATACTAATTTTTAATTATTAACGTCGCACTCCGACACAACACTAGGGCTAGTTTTTTTTAAAAAAATGTTTACTAGAAAAAAGCAATTAACTTATCACAAGATCTTCGGAACCATTAAACCTACTGACCTTATTTGGCTGGCATGTTTTATGTATGGAGATCTACTGAAAAGTAGTTTTGCGGGAAAAGTCTCTGTTGACGCCTGCGTAATGATGACTGCGAGTATGACGTATGCGTGAAGATGCCTGCGTGCGCACCTGCCAACCGGACTATATATGGTCGGAGAAGCTGAAAGATTGGGTATTGCTGACGTGGGTAATAACTTGTTTACATCGAAACCCACAATAACTTCTGTTACCTTTTTGGTTTTATTAAAATTTTAGTCGGAAAGACTTGGTCCGTCATATTATTAAAACTCGTGACACTCACGAACATTTTTTGGTCCTGTCGGCCCGTGAGTCACGAACTAAAGCGCGATGGATATTTTAAAATTAAACAAAGCTAAAACTTCCTTAAAAGGAAGTATTACTAGAATTGCAACCTTCATGGACAACGCGTCCGAACATGTTGACATCACCGAGCTGGAGGTCAAACTCAAGAAAATTGACCAACTCCAGAGGAAAATTGAATTGAAGGAGCTACTTTTTGGATTAGAAACCGCAAAACCAACAGAAGAAGCGGAATTCGAAGAAGATTTATACAAATGTGAAACACGTCTGGACGATTTGGAGGTAAGAGTTAAAAAATTGATTAACTCAATTAATGTATCATTGTCTGTGACTGCAGTTGAAAAAAACAAATACGAAAATGGAACTTTTGCTCAAACAAAAATTCCACCTATAATACTTCCCACCTTTTCGGGAAAATATGAACAATTTAGTAACTTTAAATCCCAATTTGATGATTTAATTACAACTAACGAACAACTGACTCAGTCACAGAAATTGTATTATTTGAATTCCTGTCTATCAAATGAAGTTAAAGAATTTGCCTCCACTTTCGATACATTTTCTTCATTGTATGAAGCACTCGAATCCCGATATGATAACAAAGATTGATTGTCGATATTCATGTGCAACAAATATTAAATTTTAAGAAGATAGAACGTGAGAATCCGAAAGAAATTCGTGAAATGATTGATTGCATTAAAAAAAAAACTTACGGGCTCTAAAATTACTAAACTATGAGCAAAATAATTTATTTAATGTATTTTTATTAAATATTATGCTAAAGAAATTGGATAATGAATCACGAAAAAATTTCGAACTGAGTTTAAAAGCAAAAGATGTTCCCATATTTGATGAATTCATTGCATTTTTAGAACAACGCGAAACCATTCTTTTATCCGTAGATAAAAATTGTATTGTCGAAACAAAAACGATATTAAGAAAATCTAACTTATCCTTTAAGACAAAAACCAACCTTTTAATGAATCGATCTGTTGAAAACAAGAGTTGCATAGTTTGTAAGGATAAAACTTTACATCCGATATTTCGATGCAAAAGGTTTCTAGAATTGAACCCCGAAAAACGATTAGATTTAGTCCGTCTGCATAAGTTATGTAAACTGTGTTTGCGAAAAAACCACAAAAGGATGCAATGTACTTCGACGTATGTGTGCCCATGTGGCAAAAAACATTCTCGCTCCCTCTGTACTGCGGCAATAGATGACCGAAAAAAATGGGTTATTCCCTCTGCCGAACTTCCAGTACTAACTAACCCGGAGGACCGGGAATCGAATGTGGTGGATTCTTTCACACAGAACACAGTTTTGAGTAGCACTGCTTCTCAACATAGAAAGAACGTGTTAATATCGACTGGTAGCGTTTTCTTACGAAATAATGAAGGCCGAGAACTAAAATGTCCCGTCATTTTTGACTCAGCGTCTAACATTAATATTATATCCAGAAAATGTGTGATTTTCTTTGTATTGCAATAGAAAAGATAAATTCCTCAGTTTCAGGACTCAATTCATTAAAACAAAACTTAAAGGGAAAAACTAATACTTTAATTTCTAATAAAAGTGGTACTTTTAGAGAAAACGTAGAATTTTTGTGACTGAAAAAATTACCGGGTTGACACCAAGTGTTACGTTAGATGTTTCGGAAATAAAAATTCCTGAATTTTAGAATTATCAGATCCCTATTTTTACGAAGCTAAGGAAATTCACGCTTTACTGAATGCGGATATTTTCTTTAGAATAATTAAAGATAACGTATATAAAGTAAATAAAGAATTGTTGTTTAGGGAAACTGAATTTGGATGGATTGCTGGAGGACGACTCCAGGGAACCAATACTAATAACTTCTCATGTTACTTTCTTAAAGATAATGATTCGGTTGATGATACATTAAAGCTGTTTTTTGAGCTCGAATCCCTTGGCATAAAAGATGACCCTTGCTATCGGAAAGATGACCAAGCTATGAATATTTTTAAGGAAACTGTACAATATAATAATAATCGGTATGTGGTTGAATTACTTTTTCGTAAACATTGGAACGAATTGTCGAATAACATTTCTGTGGCAAAGCAACGTTTCCAGAGTTTATGGGGAAGGTTACGAAGAGATAAAACCCTTTACACTCAATACAAAGAAACGATTCAAGATTATTTGAATCAAGGAATCATAGAAAAGGTCAATGATACTGAAATTAATGTACACAAACCAATGTATTACTTACCACACCAAGCGATAAAAAAGGAGGGTCGTGTTACTACTTCTACTCGTATTGTTTTTGATGCAGCTTCACACCAAGCTAACGAACTATCACTGAACGATTGCTTGTGGCCTGGACCTAATTTGAATCCTAATTTTTTAGATGTTTTAATTAATTTCAGGCTAAATCGAGTTGCAATATCATCGGATATTCGTCAGGCTTTTTTCTTCAAATTTGCTTGGCGGATAAACATAAAGATTTTGTACGGTTTTTATGGACAGATAGTAATCCACGTATTGGGAAAAGCTCACTTTGCAAGTTTATAGATTTAACAGGGTGATATTTGGAGTTAATTCTAGTCCATTTCTACTAGCAGCAACAATCAAATATCACATTGAGAAATATAACGAAATTCATCCCATAACTGTACAACATTTAGATTCTTTCATGTATGTGGATGATTGGATTACGGGACAGGATACTCGAGAGGAAGCTCTTTTCATGTCTCGCCACGCTAAGAATATTATGAAAGAAGCAGGGATGGAGATGCGAAAATGGATCAGCAATGATACCGTTTTAATGGCTCAGTGGGCGGCTGAAGGTTTCGATACACATCCTATGGATGCATCCATCAGGTTAGGAACAAACAAAACAAAAATGTTAGGCATGGCTTGGCAAACTCTAGATGACTGTCTGACGTTGGATACTAAAGGTTTGCTGTAATTCGTTTCGATAAACGAAAATACTAAAAGATTTATGTTACAAACAATAGGGAAGATATTTGATCCCCTGGGATTGCTCTCACCCTTTACTATAAGAATAAAATGTCTCATACAAGAACTTTGGATAAAAAAAGTAACTTGGGATGAAATTTTACCCCCAAAGGTAAAGGAAAAGTGGTTAATTTGGTGTAAAGAACTGCCCCTATTAGATAATCTTAGAATTCCAAGGTTAGTTCTTGATTCAACGAATGATGAGGTAAGTGACCTCATTGAAATTCACATATTCTGCGATGCCTCTAAACTCGCTTATGGTGCAGCAGCTTACGTGAAAGTAAGAAAACAAAATGAAGTGCTCGTAAATCTCATCGCTTCAAAAACGAGGGTGGCACCCCTGAAAGCAGTTACTTTGCCTCGACTTGAGCTCCTAGGAGCTTTAGTAGCAGCTAGATTGAGTTCAAGGGTTCAAGAAATCGTCCGCAAGAAAAAGGAGTGCAAAGTGTTCCATTGGACAGACTCCAAAATAGTCCTATTCTGGATTAAAGGCTCTTCTAAAAGATGGAAACAATTCGTGGCTAACAGAGTGCAGGAGATCTCCGAGCTAACTGATCCTGATTCTTGGTTTCATTGCTCAGGACAAGACAATCCCTCAGATTTCTTGTCTAGGGGACTTAGTGCTGATACACTTATTTCCAACAACAAATGGTGGACTGGTCCAGCCTTCCCAAGAACTGACGAACTCCCCAAAACTGTCTCTGAGTGCCCGGAACTGAATGAAGTAGATTATTTGCCTGAACTAAAATCAAAGGACTCTAAAGAGCATACTGTATTGACTTTAAACTTTAATCAAACATTTTTTGATCATTTACTTTCTCGTAGTAATAAGTTTCTAACTATCGTTCGAGTGTTAAGTTTTCTTTACAGGTTTCTATTTAACATTAGAAATCCAACTAACAAGAAAACGGGACCTCTTACTTCAGATGAGATGAAAGAAGCAGAAATTTATTTAATGAAACAAGTACAGCTTAGCTCATTCTATAAGGAAATTAGAGCTATGCAAAATGGTGATGACATTTGTAATAAAAGTAAGATTTTAAATTTATCCCCATTTTTAGATAAGGGAATCATTAGAGTAGGTGGAAGACTGAAACACTCTCGACTTCCTTATTCGAGTAAACATCCTATATTGCTTCCTGCGAAAAGTAAACTAACTATAATTATTGTTAAATACTACCATGAGAAATATTTTCATCTTGGGCCCCAACATTTACTTTATCAGGTTAGACTTAAATATTGGCCAATTCACGGGCGAAATATTTGCAGAAAAGTTGTGCATAACTGTGTAATTTGCTTTTAAATTCAATCCTAAAATTTGTTCTCAAAAAATGGGCGATTTGCCAAAAGAATGAATAACTCCCGAAAAGGTCTTTAATTCAACTGGAATTGATTTGTGTGGACCCTTCTTTATCAAAAATAAATATCAGAGGAAAGGTCCTGAAATTAAAATTTATGTTTGTATATTTATTTGCCTTGTAACAAAGGCCATTCACTTAGAGATAATCAGCGACTTAACTTCGCAAGCTTTAATTGCTGCATTGAAAAGATTTATTTCAAGAAGGGGTAAGTGTCATAAAATATTTTCGGATAATGGTACTAACATGATAGGCGCTAATCGAGAAATAAAAGCTTTGTCTAGTAAGAGATAGAGAAGAGTCTTTATTTGCGTTTTTCGCAGAAGAAGGCATTGAATGGTCATTTATTTCCCCCTAGAAGCCCAAACTGGGGAGGTCTATGGGAGGCTAATATAAAATCTTTAAAATATCATTTTAAACGCGTTGCAGGAAACTCAAAATTTAGTTATGAAGAATTATTGACTTTAATAACGCAAATTGAAGCAATTTTGAACTCTCGACCTCTTACGCCACTTTCATCTGACGTAGATGATTTGGAGGTTTTAACCCCAGCTCACTTTTTAATCGGGAGACCGATCACAGCTATAGTGGAACCGTCTCTGTTGCAATGCGATTCAAATCGTTTAAATGTTTGGCAGAGAATAACTAAATCAGTTCAAACGATCTGGAAAAGGTGGAGCCTTTCATATTTAAATAGTCTGCAACAACGAAAGAAATGGATTGTTAATAAAGAAAATCTCAAATTGGGAGATATGGTTTTAATAAGAGAAGAAAATCTTCCTCCTTGTAAATGGTTATTGGGACGTGTTGTTAAAATATACATGGGGAAAGATAAGAAAGTTAGAGTTGTAGATATTAAAACTGGTAAAGGTATTTATAAAGGTCTATCAATAGGTTGAGCATACTGCCTATTGAAAATGTGTATGGTTATTTATATTATTAAATTGGAATTTATTGTTAGAATTTTTTTGGTATTCTCGTGTATCAAATTATTTACTATGTATTATTATGTATTTTATTATTTGAGAACTTAAGCTAATTCTCTCTGCTGAAATTTGATATTCACTTAATATTTATTAGTATTAATTCATGTTTAAAATTTATTGAGTATTTTTGTTAAGATACAAATTGTTAAGTTCTTGCATGTGGACATAGCAAGGCCGGGCGGGATGTTGACGCCTGCGTAATGACTGCGAGTATGACGTATGCGTGAAGATGCCTGCGTGCGCACCTGCCAACCGGACTATATATGGTCGGAGAAGCTGAAAGATTGGGTATTGCTGACGTGGGTAATAACTTGTTTACATCGAAACCCACAATAACTTCTGTTACCTTTTTGGTTTTATTAAAATTTTAGTCGGAAAGACTTGGTCCGTCATATTATTAAAACTCGTGACACTCACGAACATTTTTAATTTAGAAAAAAAAAAAAAAAAAAAAAAAAAAAAAAAAACAAATTTGCGTAAGTTGTTTAGTCATAGGTCGGGACTACCTAGCTAAGCTTTGCGTCACAAAGCCCTTTTTACGTTAGCAAACGTTTAAACGAATAAACAGTCTCAAAGAGACGTACAAGATTATATATATATATATATATATATATATATATATATATATATATATATATATATATATATATATATATATATATATATATATATATATATATATATAGCCTCTGTAGCGAGGTTTGAGCTATATATATAGGCAAAATATTATAATAGAACCATTTTTCACAAAAGGAGAACATTTGGAAAAAATATTCTAATTTTTTTTGCCAAAATATTATTTAATTTTTTTTGTCAAAATGTCCTTAAAACAATTTTATACATGTATTCTGATCCAAGTGACACTATATCATGAAAATTATCCATTTGTGCTTTTTAAAATCACGGTTCCGAACGCAGTTGGATACCTTAAAGTTTAATACGCACTTTTATAACTTCATTCAAAATAGAAAAAATTTCAACGACGTCAAAATTTAATATCCTATTTTGATTGTTATATTTTACATTTCACCTGTGTCAAGAACGAGTATATCTGCTAGTACTGAATATTTGAGGATACCAACGATTAAAAATAGAGAGCCCTCTACAGAAGGAGAAAATTTGCTTTAATTCTGCATTTCATTTTATTGTAATATGTCGAGTACTTTCATTGGAAAGGATTTGTGGATGGTAAAAAGTCTAAAATATTGAACTAGTTGTATGCATAAAAACTCAAGAATAATCGTTTACTTAAATGTAAAATTTTCCAAAAGTCATTAAAATGTGGAATATAATAATGTTCATGTATATCTGAATTGATGGCCGTAAATGAGAATTTGACATCTGAAATTGTGTATTAAATAGTTTTGTATCAAACAATTTAAATTTCCGATCTAAATCTAACGAAGTAAAGTAGATAAAATTAAGGTTGCTAGAACTTTATTTAGCATAGTACTCCAAAATAATTGTTATGCACTTATATTTTCATTTACGCTCTCCATCGAAATTATCAATCAAGTGGGAATAAGCATATTAATAACTCTGCAATCTTGCTGTTTATTTCGTGTAAATATTTTGAGCATTCCTCATAATTAAGTTTGATTGTCCTTTCATTTTTGTCAAAAAATTCAGTTCCATGGTAGTTTGTTAGAAGGGCATTTACAGTACCTTAAGTTTTTTAATGATGAACATAAAGACACAAACGGTATAATCTTAACAAAATAGCATTATGTTCCATCAGTAAACAAGGTTAATTGATTCACTGCAGGACATTTTAAGGCCATAAACATCTTGACAGAACCAAGTCATTTAGAAATGTAACCTGTTTGTGAAAAAGTATTCGATTCCGGGAAAATGCGGATGGGGAAAATTAGTCAGCTTTATTACGCAGTTCCTCTAAAGATGCCCTTAACACTCGATTTTCGAAGTGCCGATGAAACAGGTTGCCAAACAGATTATGCACATAGGTAATGAGCACGTATGGAATACAGATGGCTTAGTGAGTATTGAACAAATTAGGAAAGAACATAAGGTTGATTTTTATAAATGAAAAGTAGCATTTATGTTTTATCTATGATATATTCGATAAATTAGGTTTTTAGAGTTGTAGAAATCTACATTTAATTGATACGAGTTGTAATTTCAAACTTCAGTTAAAATCCATGTTAGACATAATGCAAATATACCGTGTGGATTATTTTGTCACGTGAGTGAATATTAACGTCGCACTGTTAAGCTACACGAGGGCTTTTGGCGACAGACCTCGGTAATTTTGAACCATGGTCAAGTGACGAGGACGACACCCGAGATAGCACCCTCTCTCCTAACTACGACACCACACCAACGGGAGGTCATTTAAGCTCTCGACAGATTTAATATGCATCGCTTTTCTAAACTGTGGGTCTTAAGTGGTACTGGGCTCCAACTCATGACACGCCAGCCACGATCCGATGTCTTGACCACTAGGTTACCGCGGCCCCTATTTTATTACGTAAACGTACGCTTGAAGTGCATTGGAGTCAAGTTGAGAATTTGCTTAGAAAAAGGTTAAGATTAAAGAAAAATTTCTTTTTCAAGCATTCAATAGAAATCTTTTCATTAATTAAAAATAATTTATTTTGCAAGCTGAAATTAGTTTCGCTTTATGAAAACTCACTACTTCGAACTTTTATAATATTCATTAGGTTTTGAAGACAAGTTAAGGTGAAAAATTGACTGACCATGAATGTAAAACGAAGCATAGAATTTTTAAAAGTTCAGTATATTTGCAAATATTTATTTAGTTACGGAAATATAAAAACTTCAGCTTAAAAAAATTCTTCTCTTTAATACCTTAAACATATCGGAACAAAAATAAGTAGACCTGTTACTACGAATTTAAAGTATTAATTTATACAGATTTAAAATTGAGACGTTTGAAAGAAATATTTCTGAAAGGTATAAAGTTTGACAATTTTTACCCAGTAGCCTTTTTATTAATTTTAGTAAGTGGAATTTGGTCATTTTTAATACATTAACTTAAGTCTTAAAAATATGCTAACTGAAATATTTAAATTATCTACTCAAAAAATTGGTATTTTTTAAAAGAAAGCGTTCGGAATTATGTTTTACATTGTCTTTCCTTCTGTATGAAGTCACTATGCACTTCAAGCTGTTACCGGTACTTAAAATGCAAAATTCCAATAAATTTTAGGATCATAAAAAAATTTTCAAATACTCAAAGTACACAAAGTATGTAATACAGAAAAATAAAATTTAAAACTTGCACTGCTTTGCAAAAGCTCATCTCTCTTTTTAAAAAATTCAGTCTGATTAGCTCCATTTAACAAGACTATAACTTCTTTTATATCAGGACAAGATCGCAACAGTTTCTCCAGAAGAACCTATAAAGAACAGAAATGAAAGCTTCAAGAATTTTTGCTACTAAAATTATGTAAATAAAAAGTTATGTTGCTAAAATTTAATGCGAAACTCATGGGGAATGGTATTATAGAATCGAAATTTCTTTAATTTCGTTTCCGAATATTGAAGCGTTAAATCTTACAAAGAAAGTGTTACAGTAAAATCTATTATACCACCACTACATTCTTAGTAATTTTGACTCATTAATGAAATGCTTCAATAGCACTGAAACAAATTGACTATTTTCCCCCCTTAACATTAAACATACCAACATTTAAAACATACCTATTTCTACCATAACAAAACCGGTCTTTTGACCGGTTATGGTATGTTTAGTATTAAATACGACTAATGTTTCAATTGCATACACTCTTGAGTTCATAAAATTAGAAATTTAGTTGATCCTTATTTTTATTTAAGGAATGGGTTATTAGAATCAGTTCAAACACTATTACAATATAGGGTGTTCTAAAAATAACGATCTATTTCCATGAACGCCCTAATGTATTTCTTTCACATGTGTTTGAAGAAATACTCTCCTTAGAAGAAAGAATAAGCATCGTTTCTCGGAAAGTGGGTGGTAAAATATGCGAAGAGGTGTGTCAGCTGTACCAGCGAAAATACGGAAAACATCCACCAACAAGAGCCAATATCGGGTTACTTGTGAAGAAATTCAGACGAATCAGTCGAGTGGCGAATGAAAATCGTCCTGGATGACTATCAACATCTGATGATACCGTCAAGAGACTAACCGAATTTGTTCAGAAGTAGCCTGATATTGACCCTTGTTAGTGGCTGTTTTCCGACTGACAGCTGATGAACTTCATATGTTTTACCACCCAATCGCCAGGAAACGATGGCTATTTTTTCCAAGGAGAGCATTTCTTCAAAAACCTGTGGAAGATATCAATACATTAATGTTTTCGTGGGAATGAATTGTTATTTCTGGAACACCGGTAAAATATTACATTTACCTGCAGTGCATTTTCAGACATTTTACACAACAGAACTTTAAGAGCATCAGTTTCAGTACTTAAGTTTCCGTTTATGCATTTATTGTAGTTCAATATCTTCTCTTGATCCAATTGATGGGAGGCCAGAACGAATTCAGCAGACCTCAAAATTTCAAAGTCAGTTTCTTGGAATTCGTTTGAGTTTCCCCCTCACCGGATACAGTGAAATTCCTTCGGCAAGGGTGGGCCAGAAAGTTCCCGCGCCTGGGGGTCACTAGACCCATAAATTGCGGGGTGCGTCAAGTGATTTCCCGCGCTTCCAAAAAGTTCATTAAACCCATAGATTTTGGAATGCTGTGACTCTGCGCTGGTCTCTGGACCAATAGAGAAGCGCAGGAGCGGACAAGATAAAGAATCCACGAGAAGCTGCGCATGAATTTGGGTGTGATTTGGCGGACTTTAAAAACGGCCGCAACCCCGAATTCAGCAGAGGGAGAACCGAAAACCATGACCCATTAACCAAAAATCTAATTTCTTTTTATTCAATTGGACTCCAGCGCCGACCAATGAATCCCCTCTGGCCTTGTATCATCTCTCCCTTCAGTACACAGCCTAACGATAAGTTGAATTTGATTTATAACAATTAATTTAATAAATTTAATGTTTCCTTTTAATGAGCGTAATTAATTGGAGTGCAGTGTTTTGTTTTTGTTTATTAAGAATCTAATTTTACATTCAGTTAGTTTAATTGTCATGATGCGATGCGAAATTAAGAATCTGGGTTCAAGTTTTAGAAATTAAATAAGTTAAAATAGCGTCGCATCACAATAGAGAATATTGTTCCTTCCATTGTGATCAGTAACCCTACTCCATAGTAAATATCTGATGGTTGAAACGTTTTCCGTGCTCATTGCTTCAAACTCGATAAACTTTTTCGCAAGAGTAAGAAATGAAGTTTTAATGACATATGTGACAACATAATTTTTAAAATATTCCAAGTTTTGAACGATAATATTGCAGTTTTGTTATTTTCGAAATTTTTCCCACAACGCTCTTGAATGAAAATCGTACGTCTTTTTCTATCTTTGTAAGAATAGTTTTAAACCGGTAATTTTTCATAAAGTTTCCCAATTCATGGACCTACAAACACTTTATTTCAGCATTTAATACATATAGCAACAAATCTCACGTAAATGCCTTGCCGATTCGACCGAGAGCTTTTAGAAAATTATCAATCCCAGCTTGATGTGAGGAGATTAGAGTAATATGTCCATCAGTGCTTCTAGAGGTCAAATGTTTATCAATTTTTATCACCAGGCTCCATAGACTTCCGATAAAGTCATTTTTGTGTCATTTTATCCATAAAGCCTGGATATTTTATGTAACTTTGCGCCATTACCAAAACAAACGACTTTCAAGTCAGCTCAAATTCTCACTTAAAATCGCGCGCGCGCGTCGTACTTTAATACTAGTATTAACTTCAAGGTGTAACTTCCCCTTAAGCATACACAGGAATGGTGTTGCATTTTCATGGCGAAGGATTACTGACTTTTAAGGTGACAATAGAAGCTTTGATAAAACTTTGCGGTTCCTCTGGCTTACGGCAGATTTAAAGATGTTATGAAGCTTGGGATGCCAATTACAAAAATTTGTGCTCAACCTTTTTCATTAAAAATGTCGTTTTTATGTCTGCCTTAGTATATGGAAATATATAAAACATTCTTTTCTCCAAGTCTCGTAATCTCGGTAATTCAGTTTGATTTCTCCTGTAAAAACCTAAATCTCATGGAAATTCATTCAACTCTGTGCTTGCTTTATAGTATAACCGATGAATGTATCTCTGATGAAAAGTAATCCCCACCCGTTTCACTTTTAAAATGAGACGCATTCTTCAGCTAAAGGATTGTTGAAAAGTGAATGTGGTCAGGAACATCTTCAGACTTCGAGGCCCTGGGCCCCTGGAGAAATGTAGGCTCCACCTATGAGCCTTAAGAGACGGCACAAAGCATACGTTGTAAAATACTCGAACAAACAATAACCCAAAACAAGTGTGCATGAATTACAATCACACAAACTTGGCTCGACTGACTGCAGCCTTTTAGCTGCAAGAGTAATGATGGTGTACGATGGTAGGCCAAGGCCTTATATAGGAGCGACTGTCATCACGTGTTGCCAGTTGACATGTCGTCCGAAATTCCCAGATTTTTGGAGAATAAAACCGGAAATAACACTTGACCGTTGATATTATTCGAATAATGATTTCATTTAGGTTGAGCCTAGAACGCGTGAGACGAAGCCCCTATATTGCGGACGAGGCCCTAGAGCCTTAAGACGTCCATGAATGTGGTATAACCACGTCACCATGAGGCAATGGCCTTGTAGAAAAAATATACTAAACAGTTCTTTTGTCCAAGAGTCGTACAAAAATAGTTCAATCTTTTAAATGATATCCAAGTTCCTTCCAGACCATTGGTATTACGACAAATATTTAAGTCTACTTTCTTTTGATTCCCCTCTTGAATTAGGGTAGAGCACCAAACGAAATGTTTGTTCTTATCCAAAATAATTTATATGCATTTTTAATTCAGTGTACGCTTCTTCTGGGAGCAGTGCTTAGAAATCCTCAATATTGCAAAAGTTGAATCAACACACGAAACATTAAATGAGTTTGTTCATCAGTTTATTAAATGTCACACTTATCAAGTACTTATTCACAAATAAACGATAAAATCCTCATCGAGTTGAAGTCTCCAAATTTATCTTAGTGGTGTCTCGATGTATTGCATAACTCACGTGCAGGGTCATTTGTTTCACTTCGGTTTTGTCAAAACATGTTGAATCGTTGGGAAAACTTTTCTGGTGTCAGAATATGAACGTCTTGCATTCCAACCTCTGTAAATTAGATTTAAATAGCAAAAGAGTTGTGGAACCCCTTGTAACTAGTGCAAGGGTTTAATTATGATACGAGGCGAATTTAGCTTGTTTTAACTATTGCAATTAGCCTAACTGTAAAGACAATGCCTTTTAGAAGGCAATAGAATAATTCCATGTGATCTCTGATATGAGAACCAGTTTCACTTTATACACGAAAATTTTCTGAACACTGCTAAGGTTATATTCAAGAAAAGCTTATCACAGTGTTAGTATAAATACAATTTAATCACATGAAAGATTAGCGAATAGATTTTTATCTTAATCTCTACCGAGAAGGTGTAAATTATGCAAGTACTCCTAAGTTAGATTAATAAAAATGTTGCATTTTTAATCAAGCTTAGAATAATATCGTCAATGTTTCTAGCAGTTAAAATATTATAGTCTTAGTAAAATAATCCCTCTACCTTTCCTAAGAATCCATTGCCACCAGTGATCAAAACAGTTTTTTCAGCATACACTTGGGGAATATTCCGTAAATCTGTTTTTTCACTCATCTTATTCCGAAGCAAAGGAAATGTCACCTAAAATTAAATCAATAGTTTTAATATGGACATAGTCAAGTAAATGTTCTTAACTAAAAGCAAGTTATCACGAGGAATAAATTCAATATTTGTATAATCTGTCCAACTGATTATTAATGTTACATTCATTATTTTAACGTTAATGAAGACAACGTGGAGTCTCCAGGTATCAAGGAAGATGCCGATTGAAATGGATGAGGCAATGGCTCGAGACATTTCAAAGACGGATATATATATATTATTTTAATCTGTTACGCTGGTGGACGAAAACAATCCATGTTTTCAGTCTGGTTTATACGTTTGTGTTATTTGTGGTCCTTTGTTTTCGTGCTCATAATTAAATTTATTGGTTTCGATTTTTTTAATCAGTTTCTCTCTTCCCCGTTTTGGATATGATTTCAAATTAGGTGGATTAGTTTGTGAGCGAGAGTTACATTTACGTCGCACTATAGCTGCACGAGGTCTATTGATGATGGTCCTCGTAATTTTGAATCATTGTCAAGTGACAAGGAGAATACCTGTATTGACACCTCTTCTCCTAACTTACACACCACGCCAATGGGAGGACGTTTGAGCATCGACATATTTAACTAGCATCGGCCCATTCTGTACGGCGAGGTTTCAGCGGTACTAGGCGAGTGGCGTAATGTACACCCCCGCATCGTGTGTGGGGCAGGGTTCTAGGGAACCCAAAGCCTGACTGCCGTCAAGTACCTACCCTTTGTAAAATCTAACTTGGAGACCCAAAACCTGACATTGCAGGCCCCCCAAAAAAGTTCTTCGTTACGCCACTGTACTAGGCTCATATTCATGATACGCAGACCACAAGTAGCCTTGATCACTAGGCTACGGCGTCCACGGATTAGGCTGTGAATAGTTAGCATATTTCTTATCTAGACTACTGTACGGTTGAGTAATATATAATCATATTTAAATTCAAAAGTGCGTAGACTGCATCTAACCAATGCTAGGTGCTGTTGGCTTTCTTAAGAGTTCCATAGAGGTCCGTTAAAATGCCTTATTTACACTTCGAGGCAGTAGAGCAATGATCTCTCTCTGCCTGCTTAAGTTCGGAGTCCCGAAAAAGGGAATTACATCATAGGGGTGGGGGACGTCACACCACCCCAGCGCCGTTCAAAGCACGGCTATTTTCCCAACTACATTCCACAGAAGGACTCCCGTAGACGTATATCTGGAACACACTTTGGTTATTATTCACACTTCAATCATTTTACACTCAAAGTATGAGATACTCATCGACCAATAGGAGAGCTCCATTGGACGTACGGACTCTGGCAGCCTCCGCTCCCGCACACGGTGATTGTACTCCCTCTGGGACTGAAGCCATACAATTAACACAACCAATCACAGAGCTCCCTCTCGCAAACGCGGGAGAGAAGCAGTCGAGCACAAGACTTCACATCACACAATAGCGTCACGATTAGCTACTACCCCATTGGACAGGTAGTCATCCAGCCTAAGGCTCTCATTGGCCGGGGATTCTCAAGCTAATTCTTAAACTTTAACTCAGTAAATGCTTTTTGCTAGCTTTGAAAAAAGCTGTTCTTTATTTTAAAGTATTAAATTCACTATCAAAGTAAATTTTATTATTCATTCTTAAATATCTAATTCTCTTAAAATCTTTATTAAAATGGGCAAGTAATTAAGTTATTCTCTAGTTTCAATTTACCAGACAGGAGATTAAAGCCATAGCGGGCTAAGTGCTCTATTACCCAAACCCAGCTATAGTTGTCCGCTGCAGGAAGTTTGTGAATGTCCGAATCTCAGATACTTGAGATAGCGTACAGGATTCGGGTATATGGACATGGAAGCTTAAATAGCCTGCTTCAATTATAGACAAAAATATAAGTACATCGAAAGTTGCAGTAATTAGTAGGAATAGTGGTTGTATTTGTTACGATTCCTCAAAACTGACAAGCATCTTTATCGGAAAATCCATGATTTCCGCCTTAAAGGCGCACAACAGGTAGTGGCGTAACTGAGAATTTTAGGGCCCCCAGCAAAGTCAGATTTTGGGCCCCAAGAGCTTATTACAAAGGGAACGTACTTGGCGTCAGTCAGGTTTTGGGCCCCATAGAATCCTCCCCCCTCGATGTTGGGGTTGCGGAGGTGTAGGTTAACGCCACTGACAACGGGTCAGGTTTAGAAAAGACCTCAGCTGGAATCTAAATTTGTGCTAACTTACAAGAGTGGCGAAGGCGGAAAATATTTGTAGATAAAAGCAATCCCCCCCAATTAAACCACTATTTCTAACTCTTTAGACCAAATTTGGTTCACATCTCTATAATAGGACAAATCTTTAAAAAAAATAGAATTTGTATTTGTTTTTAATAATCCGATTTCAAAAGAATATAGCATTTATATATTTTCGTTTTAATACAATACCAAACTATATAAATTGAAAAAAATGTAAGCAACACTCCATTACATTTTAAAAAGGGTGAGTTCTCATGCGTTTAATATATGTAAATCATTGTTTGTCACTTGAAAGCAAAACTACTCTATTTCCGGCAATACTTACTCATGGGTAATTTTTCCAATTTCTTGTATTTCAGTCAATTACAATCGCATGTTCGCATTCTAATGTATTATGTGCCAAGTAGCCTTTTACGTATGATTTTGTAAAAAAATATTTGTTAGTGTTTATATTTGATTATTTATAAAATTTTAAGAGTATTGAACTTTTCTTTAAACACAAATAATTGATACAAAACCAAAGAATTTCTGTAAAAATTTGTTAGTCAAACGTAAAATTGCTTCCAAATGCAAGAGAAAGCTCTCCAAGGAAGAAAATTAAAAAGTACCGAATGCTCTAAAATTAGGAAAAACAAACATTTCGAGAATATAAGTTTATACCTAAAGACTAAACTTATACACACAATTTCACTTAGAAAAATAACCTTAAATTATTTAAAAATGACGAATAAAAGTTAAACACTTGTTTTATATAAAAATTTATAATATTTTGAGGTATAATGATAAATACTAGCGTCATTTTTATCTTTTATTTAAAAATGCAATTCTTCAAAGACAGTTTAAATTTTAGCGTCTTCAATAAAACAACTTGTCTCACTGTCGCGTAAGAGGTTATTGACGTAACTAGTTATTAATTGTAAGGTAAAGACCTTTGAACACACACACATTAAAACAATGTCGTTCTTACAGTGATGTTAATTTTTTTGTTTATTGAGATAAACAGCAATGAGCAAAGTTTTGTAGATAATTCTGATTGTCTTCATAAAAAGCTCATTAAACGATAATTACTCATTCTAAAAGGAGATGTATGTTTTCTCAGGAAGCAATGTTGGAACGATTTTCCGTTGCATACTACTGGATAATGCAAGTTTCATCAGTTGTTGGGATTGAGGGAAAAAATTGGACTGCCTAATAACTAGTACTCAAAATCTACCTTTCATGCAATTAAATATGAAAGAGTAGTGAACAATCAAAGCTTCTAACTTTTGAACCACCAACAAAAAAATCTAGGTATTTTTTCCCTCAGTTCGAATCACTTTGAAGATGAATACATCACTGAAATGTTTCATTGATATACCGTTGTTTTCATGCGATAGTATTTCCCACGAAAACATTTATTCATAAAATTATGGATTTTAGAAGAGTAAAATCCATAATTTCTATTAAAATATTTAAGATTTAATATAATACAAGTTTTTCATTTGGTACATTTCATCTTGCCTCTAAAAATGAATGAGTTATGTAAAGTACAGGTGGTTATCAAAATAAATGGAAACACCTTAAATTTATAAAGAATCCTGTGTTAGTACGGTGTAGGACTACCTTTGGCATTCAATACAGCGTAGATTCACCTAGGAATCAATTCATACAAGTGCTGAATAGTTTTTAGAGGAATATCGTACCATGTGAAAATAGAGACCCATGTAGATAGTGAAAATTCCGGGAGAGATGCCGGTGGAGGATATAGATTCCGTACTGAACGTTATAAAATAGACCATAGTAGTTTAATTATATTGAGGTCGGGTGAGTGCGCAGGCCAAGGTACTAGGTGTATGCATAAGTCTTCTGGTTTAACTAAGAGATGGTACCGGCGAAAAGTATGCAGCGTATTAATTTTACACATCATTTTGTCCGTCTGACATTAGACTACAAGCACACCCAAGTTGATACTTCCAAAAACTAACGTCTTGGTTTTATCGTTCAGTGATCATGTCGAATTTTGTGCCTTGAAAAGAACATTTGCACCGCGCATTGCTTTTCTTATTTAATTTAAAAAAAGGCAGTTGAAAGTCATCGTTTGCTGGTAGAAACATATGAACACGCTCCATTGATTAGAACATGCCAGACATTGTTTCAACAATTTAAAAGTGGCGATTTTACCGTGAAAAACAGAGCTCTGGTAGACCACAAAAGTGCGAAAACGAGCAATTACAGGAGTTATTGGATGATGACCCAACACACACACAAACTCAACAGCAATTGCCAAAAGCATTAAATGTGTCACAAGAAACAATTAGCAGACGTTTACGAGCAACGGGTGAAGATCAATAAATTGGGTAAATGGGTCCCACACGATTTGAGTGAACGTCAAATGGAAAACTGCGAAGTCACTTGTGAAATGCTGCTTGAACGCCGTGAAAGAAATTTTTTTTATCGAATTGTGACGGATGACGAAAAATAGATTTTGAAAGCCCGAAGTGAAAAAAAAAATCGAAGCTTTTTACCTGGCGAAGTCGGTTCTTCAACACCAAGGCCAAATCGTTTCGGCAAGAAGACCATACTTTGTATCTGGTGGGACCAGAGCTGCATTGTGCATTATGAACTCTTGAAGTTCGGCGAGACCATGCATTGATCGAAAGATGACCAGAATGGGCCAGAAGACATAGCAAAGGGATTATGTTACACGACAATGCGCCGTTTGATACTGCAAAGCGAGTGAAAAAGACCTTGAAATTGCTTGGATGGGACATCCACACCCGCCCTGCTCCCCAGACCTGGCGCCATCTAACTATCACCTCGCAACAATGGGGCACGCGCTAGCATAGCAGCACTTCAGCACCCAAGTCACACGAATAAAAAAATAAGTGAAAAAGAAAACTTCAAATTCTTGACATAGGGTTCTTGCAGATTTCAGGGTCTTTTCCAAAAGATATTCACCAGAACAGGTGTTTTTCAAAATCTTATTAATTTTCAACTTCTAAATATTCAGCCTAACGTGGATTACGTACATTGTGCCACTCCTAATTTAAACTTTGTGATGAATGATGCAGCTAGTGCTTGTGTGGAAACTCCTTTTTTCCGCAACGTTACAATATTTGTATAATATTTTTGGAAATGGCATAAAGCGTTGGGATCTACTGTCAAAATTCCTTGTTAAAATATCACTTTAAAAAACTAAATCCAATTAGATGGTCCAGTAGTGTCAATACGATATCTTCAATAAGGCTTCGTTTATGAATATGTATATATAAATTAAGCATTATCAGAAATAGTTTTTAATAGCCCCAGTAAAAATGAGCGTGGTGAAGCAGATTATTAAAGCAAAAAACTCTAAACTTCGGGTCCGTGTTGCTTTGCGATTTCTTGCACCGTTTATTGAATGACACTGATTATGCATCCAAAATTTTATAAAAGTGCGGTATTGATTGGACGAGGCAAGTAGAGCTTTAGTACAGACAAAAGGAAATTGCAAATTTACAAACTTCGAATCATTCAAGTGCAAAGTCAGGGAAACTGTAAAAAATGTTAAAGATCCCCATTTCCAAGGGCAAAGAAACGTAAAAAACATTGATGAATTAGCTTCTGATCATAGATTTCGAAACCGAGAAGAAATATTCAAAGTTACTATTTTCAATAGGGTACAGTAAAACTTGTTTTTGCGCAGTAGAGAGGGTCCGCATAAAAAGTAACCACACAAAAAACATTCGAAAATTTCATAAATACAAACAAGTTTGTCGACATACTACAAAAAATTTTTATGCGGTAAGGAGGGACCGCATAAAAAAATTGTACTTTGAAAATACGTCAATTATTTACGAAATTTATGAGAAAGTGCTTCCAAACAAAATGAATTAAATTACACATTGAGAATTTTTTTAAGACATTAATTTCTTATTGTATACATGGAAGTTTCCAAAATGCACATACATAATTCACTGCTACCCTCCCTAATCTAAAGCATTCATTTTCCTGAGATGAATTAGTTCAAAATTGCATTCGTCACTTGAAGATACAATTTCAATTGATTTATTTTTTTGGCACCATAAAGTAACAAGTTTTTGAGACGCCGGTTGGTTGGTCATGATAACCGGATATGCATGATTGGAGTTCTTTTTGAAATTTCAAACTCCTTTCGGAATTGGTATCTATCTTAAGAAAATGCTTTTCCGATTTTTTGGAAAGCTGGATTCTTGCATATATTTTACCCTCTCTCAAAGAATCCGGTTCTTGTCCATCTTCATAATCTATCAAATCATTGATAATGTCACTGTCATTGACAGTTTAGTCTTCAATCAAGCACTTGCTGGGTAAAGCCGAACCAATGTTCACTTCCCATTTTTCCATGACGGGAGTTTAAGCTTCCCTGCGGGAAGCAGGCACTCCATCGACCATTCAACTTGTAAAGCGCATGCTGCTAGAAAGTCGAGAAAGCAATCGAACGTGCATTATCCGGAGACTTTACAACAAATGTGCAGAGCGTCTTGAAGTGTGTATATGTACATTTATAGAAAACATTACAGTGGCACGAAAAAGCAGTCTAATTTCAAATACCACATAAAAAAGATCGCACTAAAATAAAATCTTACGAAACAAATCATACAAAAATAAAATCTAATAGAAAAGGACCGCACAGAAACAGGTTCTACTGTACCAAACACAATATTAGCACAATTAAATACAGGTTTTAATGCTATGCCTTTGGATATCTAGCTACGCCACTGCTTCTAACTGATGCTGGAGAATCCAGATGCTAATAGAGCTCTGCGGTCACTTTTGCTGTAGTTGTTCGCTTTTTAGACATTACAATCCGCTTCAATACTAGTCTGTTTCTTTCATTGAGCTCCTCTTTCCATCCACATTGTTTTGTAGAGCTTGTCTTGCCGCGCTGTGTGTATCCCGCTATGAATTTAGACACTGCACCTCTAGAAATGCCTAAGAGTTGGGATTTTTCGGTCACACTTGCTTCAGGGAAACTGACTCCTACAACTTAGCCTCTTTGAAAATCCGAGATATTCGACATTTTAAGCTCTTCAAAAATACAAGACTTGTAGAACTTCTCAATAGAGCTACCACATAATACTAGATTTACATCACTTATAAGAAAAACTGGTAGTTAGCATAGTAAAATACGTTTAACACGAAAACACTTCAGACGAAATATCGGTTAACACGAAATACAAAGGTCCGACAATCTTGTATTTTCAGGCCTCTTTTCTTTTAACACGAAACGAAAATTGCTTAACACGAAAAGATTTCCCTCTGGGAATGAACAAAATACCGAAAACACCAGCCACGCAGGTTCATCAGAAGAATCCATTGCAGTAGACCAGGGATGGCCAACCTTTTGGAGAAGAGTGCCACCATACGATAAAAAATATTTATGCGTGTCGCTTCCAACTTTCCAACAAACAAAAAAATATGGAAAGGAAAAAAGATGTTATTTATAGGCTTATTATGGAATTCTTAAGCAAATGGGCCATTTTAATGCAAGTGTATATAAATAGTGGAACTTAAAAATATAATAAGAGATAAAAGTACAAACTTATATTTTAATGTTTGTACTTTTTATAGGTTCAGAATGAGTGAGTGAATATTAACATCGCACTGTTCAGCTACACGAGGGCTTTTGGCGACGGACCACGTAATTTTGAACCATGGTCAAGTGATGTGGACGACACCTAAGCTGGTACCCCTCTCCTAACTACCACACCAACGGGAGGACGTTTCAGCTCTCGACAGATTTAACGTGCATCGCTGCCCTACACGGTGGATCTTTAGTGGTACTGGGCTCGAACTCATGACATGCCTGCCACGATCCGATACCTTAACCACTCGGCTACCACGGCCTCGTAATTTGCTGACAATATGATGCTAAGACAAAAAAATGTCGATTTCCCCAAAACTATGTTTTGTTTTTCAAAAAACTTCAAAATTGTGTTTAAATTTCATAAAGCTCTGGTGAATGTTCTTTGTTAATTGATTTTTATTAAATACATATGTATGCATTTATTTAAATAAAATACACTCTAATAAACTTAATTTTGTTGAATATACGTTTTATTTGTTTATTTTTGCAATATCCCTCAGCACGAAATTCTTTTAAACACAAGTATTTCAGCTCCCTCAGTTTCGTGTTAAACGACTTTCACTGTATATTTTAATGCTTATGGAGAGCATTCTCACTTTTATTCATAGGTGTGTTTCCACTATTTTGATAACCACCTGTATAAATATTCCGCATAGATTTTAATAACCCTGACTTATTTTAATGATTTTCTGGAGCTCCAATTTTATATTGCATGAATTTAAAATTTACTCGAACAAAGAATTTATAACTTTTCTTTGAGAACATTTTCAATGGGTGAATAATTTAGAGCAGGGGCGGGTCGACTCTTCCCAGGGTCCGGGCGGCTACTTATGTTCTTAAGGTGTTGCGGTCCACCCAGTTGCGGCCATTCGGATTAAAATGGCATGTTTTCTTAACACTTGTTTTCGTCATTGTACTCCTCTTTTGAAACATGACTGATTGCTACTAGACAGTGGAGCGTGGACGTATTCAATGCAACGTACAGTGAATATACTGAATTTAGAGGGAGCCGAGGAACTCTAAAACCAACGTATGTACTTAATTTATTCACTTCCGTTTCCCACGCAAGACATATCAACACGAGAACCCAATCCCATGGGAGCGTGGGGTGTGGGATTATGCCTCAATAGCTAATTCTGTGCTATCTTGGTTTTTGGGCTGATTATCAACATTTATTCTTCCCTTCAGTCGGCGTGTAGGGAAAAATTCATTTCTACGGCTGGCATCGCAGTGGTTGTTTTTCCCCCTACAGCTGCAGTAAACGTGGTAAGCATAAATGTGTGCTTCCAGTGAAGATACACGAGTTGTCTATTCATTAATTAATTAATTATTTGCTTAAGGAAACAGTTTAATCGATTATGAAAAGCCGTTTTTCCTGTATAATTGGTCCGTGTGCTATTACTATGTTTCTTTTAGTTTACGCGTCTTGGGTCTTAATAAAGGTGGTTACCCCAAAATGTCTTGGTGGTACACCTGCCGATTGCTATCGACTTAATGCCCATCCCTGGTTTAGAGGATTCATTAACTGCAAGTGTGCGTAAGGAGAATTTTTAAAGTCTACTTTTCAACAAAGGCTTCATTTTCGGTATATTAATCACACAGAAGATATCGATGTTTATAGTAAATTGTTTACACATTGAAGGAGCCTTATCTCCTAGTACATTGGTTTGACCAAATACATACGTCAATTTTGAGCTAAATGAGCTCAATGGGATGGTAAAAGAGTTGCTTTAGTTAAACTAGTGCCTTCTTCAAAATGAGCCTAGTATAAAAATATCAGCTATTCAATATTAACAAAATGAAATCTGCATAAACAGAAAAAGTTAAACATTTTGGCTAATCATTCAGAAAAATTCGGGGATTAAATACTACTTTCAGAAACTATGAATAAATTACAGCAATAGAAACGATTTAATTAGACATCTTGTAACCAAATTCATGAAAATAAGGCTTTAAAAGGATTGTTGGCTGAAGCCAAGATTGATATCTGCTTTATTTATTGGTTTTACTGGTCAAAGATCGCATTTACTAAAGTCGCTGTAAGCCATCGTTAGTTTACGATAAAACTTAACTTATTCTCGATCTTGTAAGTAAGAATGCAAGAGAGGGGTTAGAATAACAGGATAAAAATTAGAAGGTTTTGGGAGTCTTTGAGGGAATCATCCACACTTACTAAAGCGAGTGAATATTAACATCACACTATTCGGTTACTCAAGGGTTTTTGACTATGGAACTCGTAATTTTGAACATGTTCAAATGACGAGGACGACATCCGAGCTAGCACCACCTCTTCTAACTTCCACACTGTACCAACGGGAGGACATTTGAGCCTCGACAGATTTAACGTGCATCTGTCCCTTCCGCAAGGTAGGTTCTCAGCGGTACTAAGCTCATATGCATGACACGCGGGCCACAAGACCGTTAGCTTGACCGCTAGGCTACCGCGGCTACTATGCTTATGAAAAAGACAACTCTTCGTGAGAAAGGAAAGATTCAAGTGTGAGTATCATAAATTCTGTATTACCCTTAGACGAGCGATTTAATTTTCAAGCAAGATACATTTTTAGAGCAAAATCAATTGGTACTCATGGACTTACAAAACGAAGGATGAAATTAAAAAAAAAACATTAAATAATGCTAGAGACAGTGGAACGTTCCTAGCAGAAGCTGCTTTGATTATGCACAATACAGGGCGATTCATAAAGTGTACAGTTTCCATGTCTTATAAATCAAGAACAATGCAAGATACTGAATGTAACCTGTAACAGAATTGTGTAGGACAATTTTAAGTTTTGTTAAAGACACAGTCAGGTATTCTATGTGTGAACTCTTAGTCACATCGAGCCAGTAATCCCCCCCTCAAATGCGTGTTAAGGTATCAACTCCATTGATAGAGATTGTGATACGGTGTTTCAGCCTCATCCAGGAGACTTTTGCTAAAAAAGCCCCGTAGTTAAATTTTTCCAGCCATTGTTAAAAAGATTTTCTAATTGATTCTTTTTTGAATCGTGATTAAAAATTCTGTTGCACAGCAGTTGTGTGGATTCCAATGTGCTAAATTCAAAAACACAAAAAGCCTCTTCCACTGTAGACGCCGCCATTTTCGTCTGACTAGTAACATTAAACGCCGACTATTGCTTACATCACTTCTGTCAAGTGCTAGATAAACTTTAAAAGTACATCCACAGCTTACGGTTCGCTGATGTGGTGCCTGTCTTTCACTACTATTTTTAAAGCATCTGGAAAGTGTAAACTTTATGAATCACCCAGTTTCATCACATTTCCAGCCAATACACGAGACTAGTGTTAACCATTCTCTGAAAATTTGAGATAAACAGCTGGTTAGAGTATTTCGCTGGTTAAATAAAGGATTCTTGGAATAGTTTTCCAAGGTTTGAGATTACGATTACAATACTTTCGACCCAAGAAAAATAAATTTCGTAATTACAGGATTTCAAAGGAAATAAGTCAAACATTTTTTATTTTTACATTTGGTTCCAAGTACTAAAACCTATTAGAATGTCTTTAAATTGTAATTTCAAGAAAAGAAATTAACAAGGCTTTTAAAGAAAGCGTCATAAGTACAACCAAACATTTTCGAAAAAATCGGTGAGAGAGATATTAACGTCGCACTATATAGCAACACGAGGGCTATTGGCGACGGACCTGTCAAAGGAGCAGGACGATATCCGAGCTGTCACTCCCTCTAAACTACTACACCACGCCAACGGAAGGACTTTGAATCAAGACAGATTTAACGTACATCGGCCCCTCTACACGCTGGACACTAGCTCTTGACCACAACCACTGGGCTATATTGGCAACTCGAAAAATCCTTTATAACATTATCTGTTTTTACACGGTGAAGCTTAAAATATCGTTTGGCTTTTATACTTTTGAATATTTTTTCGAAGTAAACAAGTAATACGAGTTGCTCATAATCCTAGAGATGCAACATTGATTGATTGATTTAATATTAACGTCGCACTGTTCAGCTACACGAGGGCTTTTGGCGACAGACCACGTAATTTTGAACCATGGTCAAGTGACGTGGACGACACCTGAGCTGGCACCCCCCCTCTCCTAACTACCACACCACACCAACGGGAGGACGTTTCAGCTCTCGACAGATTTAACGTGCATCGCTGCCCTACACGGCGGGTCTTTAGTGGTACTGGGATCGAACTCGTGACCAGGCAAGCCACGATCCGATACCTATACCACTCGGCTACCGCGGCCTAGAGATGCAACATTCGAAAACAGCTTTTGTTTCATAGACGAGGTGAAATAATTTCAAAATGTTATATTTGTCTCATTGGACAGTTTACTGTGTGATAAAGCGCTTTCAAAATTAAATTCGATTCGAAAACAATTAGTCGCCCAATAAAGCTAACTCGACTTGATAAGAGATTTGTTATAAAAATTGCGAATATCTCCTTTTATATATAAGCACTTAAAGTTTCTACAAAATTCAACCAACAGTTTTTTCCAATTTCACCTGAAATCATTCGACAAATTGAGATCTGGTTTACATGGCCATTCCGATGGAAATTTGCGATTCATGGATGGAAAAAGCACGGATTTCTCATTGTAAGACTAATGAGGAGCTAATATTTTATTGAAATCACCTACTCTTTGCGGAGAGAAAGAGTGATATTTTTGGTTCGATTTACAGAAGACAATAAGATGAAATCCAATAAGCTTGATTGGAACCGTGAAACCGGGTTTTGGAATATTTTCTTTTGTGGGAGCTCACGACAACATCGAAATTTTGTAATTAGATATTTTATTATTGCATAATATATCACTATCTTTAAATATTTTAAAAGAATTCATAATTATACGAATTCATTCGAGTATCTAGGCATTTTAATAAATCCATATGTATATTTTCTACGTGAATCTCGTAAAATTTAGAATTATTAAAAGTCGAGATTTCTTTTTACTCCAGAAAGACAGATCATCCAAATTCCATTGTAATAAATAAGAATAATTTTTAAGCTATAATAGAGGAAATATTGGAAAACAAATTTTTTTAAAAAAGTATCAAAATAAACCTCGAAGAGTTTTTTTTATCTATTGAATTCGTAAGTTATTAGGGAGTTTTTTTATTTGTCATTGCTAATATCAACCTTAGGCTGAATGGGGTCATCACCACTTGGCGCATCCATCAAAAATATTAAAACTGAAAAAATATTTTTATCTATTCTTGATTAGCTTTCTAATTTGAAATTTTTGAACTAGGTCTTTGAACACTAAAGAAAATTTAATTTTTTCAGAACTAGTGTTAATCAATTGAATTCCTATGCCTGCTGTCGAGGGACTTTATGCACATAAAGTTATCAGATTCTATAAGATGGAAAAAATCTCATACTTTATAGCATGGATGCAACCCGATTTTGTAAATTCTAATAATCAAATCATAGTGGGGGAATTGCATTTCACAGAATACCGATACTGAAATCCATTACAATATACTGTTAAGATAATTCTGGAAAACCGAACATATGTTGAATTTAAAACGACGTGAAGTAGCTTAAATTTTAGAAAAAAGAATTTATAGAGTGCAGATTTTTAAGCAAAATGCAAATCGGACATTTCTTTCATCTAAATTAAGAAAAAATTTAATTGCGGATAATTTCAAATAAGAAGCAGAAAATAATGAAGAAAATAGCTATCAATTTTGAATATCTTTATAGCAGCATTAAAAATTTGGCTCGGACATAGAAATTAAGCAGAGAAAAATACGATTTTAATGGTACGACAAGCGATGGAGTATTTATTAATGTCGCACTTTAAAGAAACATGAGGGCTGTTGTTGACAGACCTCATAATTTTGAAATGTAATCAAGTGACGAGAACGAAAACCGAGCTGGTACCCTACTCTGCCGACTTCTACACCACAAATTGTTCAGCAAATAAATCGGGATACTTCAAGTATTTAACTTAATCCATAACAATCTACTCAAAAAGTGAAAAAAGAATAAGGATAAAATTCACAATTTTAACAGACTGTAAAAAAACCCATGTATTACTCAAACTGAAGGAAGTACGATTTATAATAATATTCCAGATGAATTTCAAACGACCCATTCTATAACCATCACTTCTGGCTTCTGTGAATCCTTATCCTCATTAACTAAGGTTACACATTTTACTATAAAACTTTATACAGAAATTGTCGTGAATATGGATATTCAAAATTACTCCAAAAAGTACAACCAAAGCACTCACCCACTCTCGCCAAATCCTAGAAGAAAGTAACAGTTTCAAACCCTGAAATTCATTAAATTTGAAGCTTGTTGCCACTTAGAGATTACATAAAAAATTTTCTTTCTAGATTTGAGGGAAAAACTACTTCTGTTTCAAAAATCTGCTATCAATAGAGTGACCGCGGTAGTCTAGTGATTAGGGTCACGAATTAAAGGTCGACGTGTGACGAGTTTGAGCCCTAGTGGCACTGAAGATCCACCGTGTAGAGGAGCTGATGCTCGTTAAATCTATCAAAGTTCAAAGTAGGGATGGCGATCTGAGATCGATTAATCGAAGAATCGACTTCTCGGGCAAAAAAAAAGATTTTTTAAATCGATATGTAGCACTGAATCGATTCGGTGAATAAATATTTCATCTTAGAAAATCGGCATTTGATTTTTTCTGTTTCGGTAAAAGCTATAAAATTATTTACAATTAGTTGGATGTATTATCTTTAAAACCAGTAATATTACGGTGTTGGTGTTAAAGGGTTAATTACTCTCAAAAACTTGCGAGATACATGTGTGCTTAGTTTCCTTCGCCTCTCTTTAATAAATAAAGTTACGTTTGTAATCTTTGACTTTTTGTATTCGTTGATATTGCGTCATTTGTTTATGTCTTGATTGACTGACTGTCATGATATACTGTGATTAGCGAAATAAATATTTATTTTATGTAGTGTTTGTTACTGAATAATAAGTAATTGAGGGTAAGGAATAATAAGTAATCATCACGTTCACTCAATAGCCATGATGTGTATGAGTATCGTGGGATCATCTGTTCCTTGTGAGCGCCTTTTTTAGATTGCCGGCAACATCGCAAGTGATGAGTGGAACCGCTTGGATCCCTATAGACTTGACAGACTATTGTTTTTAAAAAGGTTAGATATTAAGCCCTGGGAACTACAAGCTATATTATCTATTTTCTAAACTTTTTAATGTAACAAATACATTTAGAATATTTAGAAAATAAATGTCTTCTTTTATACCTGATACTTAGATATGGAAAAGAAAAATAATTTTGTAATTGTCAAATTCCCTGAACTAAAAAATCCCTGATTTTACTGATAAGAGATCGTTTATTATGGTACCTTTCTTGTTTTTCTTAAAATGGATTTATATTTACATTGTAAATGCAGACTTGAAAAAAAATCGATTCTTTAGAAATCGATCTTTTAGACCTCGATTTTTTGTGAATCGATTCATTAGGTTACGATTCGAATCGATTTAAAAATCGATCTTTTTCGAAAGAATCGCCATCCCTAGTTCAAAGGCCTCCGGTTTTGCGGAGTGTGGTAGTTCAGAGAGGGGGTACCAACTTAGGCATCGTCCTCGTTTCTTAGTCGAGGCTCATCGCTCATAGCCCTCGTGTTGCTTTAAAGTACGGCATTAATAAACACTCACTGTAATCAGCTAATAAGTTTGCTGGGAAGTGCGGATAATAATTACAAATAGCGCACAATTATCCAATACCTCCTTTCAAAATCAAATGAAAAAAATATAATTTATTACTTATTGAAAACAATTACTCCAAGTAGCTTTGAATTGATTTTAATTAACAATTGAATGAATATTCTACTTTGAACTAGTAAACAAGATCTAGTGAGTAAGAGTTTTATTAACGGAACACTATAAAGCAACACGAGGACTCTTAGTGACAGACCTCGTAATTTTTAACCTTGGTCAAGTGACGGGAACGAAACCTGAGTAGCACCCTATTTTCTTAACTTCCATTCAACACCAACGAGCTTGCTTTGAGGCTCAATAGATTTAACGTGTATCGGTAAATGAGATCGTGTGAGAAAGTGACTATTAACGTCATACTGTTCGGCAACTTGAGGTCTTTCGACAACGGATCTCGTAATTTTGAACCATGCTCAAGTGACGTGGACGACACCTGTTCTGGCACCCCTCTCCTAAATTCCACACCAAACCAATGGGAAGACGTTTGAGCCTCGACATATTTAATGAGCATCGGCCCGCTCTGCACGGCGGATCTTCAGCGGTACTAGGCTCAAACTCATGACACGCCGGCCACGAACTCGGTGTCGGCGTGGCCACTAGGCTAATAAGATGATGCATTTCAAGGGAAATATTTACCAGCAAACAATTCTGATTCATTTTTGATGAAAAACGTATTTTAACTAGTGTTTGAACTGCATATAGAACCGTATATATTAACTTCTCTACATGGCTCTGTTTTTTCTATTAAGTCGAAAATTTCTGCTGTACGGGGAAGGTGGATCCATAAAGCATTGTTTAACCCTAAATTGATGGCCTAATTCAGTGACAGTTCTAGAAATCATAATAGGTCTCCAATTTAGTCCAAAGACTCTTTTTGTATCTACCTTTGTTATGTCTCTTGAACTCCAATTTCTTTCTTCTTTCGCATTGTAGGTTATACAACTTTTTCACTTGGTATCTTATTTTATTTTTTATACTATATATGCACATTATATATAAATATATCTATGTAGCCGAAGTAACTAAGTAGTCATTAGTGTGAATTCGTGTCCAGCATTATTAAGTCGAGGGTTTGATTCCCAGTGCAACTAGAGACTCACGCGTGAAGGAGCTGATGTACGTTTAATCTGTCGAGGTTAAACGTCAGTGTTGGGGAAGTTTGGAGAATTGGATACCAGCTTAGGTATGGTCTTTGTCACTTTACCGGGGTTAGCAACTACGAGGTCCATCATCAATAGTCCTGGTGTGGCTTCAAAGTGAAACATTACCAAAAATCAAATTAAATTAGACATCCTATACTTGAATAATAATTTGTAAAACTTGTTAAACCATGAAAGGAAATTTAAATATCTAAAAGCCTTGAGGTTAACAAGAACTTGAGTGCTCGGTGATTAGTTGTTGTTGTTGTTGCTCATGCCACCTGTCTGGCGTAGTCAGATCGAGGCCCACGAAATTCATCGTGGCAAGGGGCTAGAAGTACGCCTGTCGTTGGCTTTGAGCACAATACAGGCGACAGTACGAATTAGCTCGGCGAAATTCCCCGAAGGGACGATAGATGGCGACACCACCTATCTCCACCTCTACAATTTAGGCATGGAACTGAATGGGAGGGAAATATTCTTCAGTCCCCTGCACTCGTGATTCAGCCCCCGGGACTTTCGGAGCCATTGACTTAACGAGCACGTACTCCGTGTGTACTCGGCGGTGATTAGTGAAGGTTTGAGTCAAATTTGAAGAGATACACTAGGAAACGAAAGCATAAAAGCTCACTTAAATAACCCTGTAGATAAAGAGGTGGATTAATTTGATTGAATAACAGGGTGTCGATGATCCTCTTGTCATTTTGAATCCCGATCAAATGACAAGGAGGATATCTGAGCTTGTATCCCTTCCCTAGTAGTCATTTACTCCGAATCAAACGAGAACTTCAAGGCGTAAATGAATTTAAAACGCTTTGGCAGCATTACTATAATCGATTTTTTACGATAGAATGAAGGGGTGCCCTATGTCATATTATTTGTAACACTGAAGCCTAGGAATTTCGTAGAAATAAAGTGTCCGCAATTTATTTAAAGTAATGATTTTCCATAAAGCTTAAATATCAAGTAGTGGATAAGGCCCTGATATGAAGTAACTTTAAGTTTTTGAGTCCCACCAACATGGCTCAGTCAGAAGTTATCTTATTTATATCATCTAGTACGAGAGAGCATCTAGATAAAAATCTTTAAATGATTGATTATTTCTTAATGGCTCACTATGAAGCAAACTATTATTGGCGAAAATATTTCATAATTTTGAACCATGGTCAAGTGACGAAGCGATGCCTGAACTAGCACCCCATCCTCTATAAACTATCATATCAACCTTACTTCACGTTGGGGGGTGTGGAAGTCAGGAGAGGGAGGTGCCACCTTAGATTTCGTTCTCGTCACTTGACCATAGTTCTAAATTATGAGATCCGTCGCCGAAAGTCCTCGAGTTGCTGAATAGTGCGAAGTTAATATTCACTCACTCACTCGATTTCTTTCACCGATGCACTCATTTATGAAACACTAAAATAATGATACATGCAGATTAGCGTATGTGTCGCTTACGCGGTTTGTAAAAAATTTCATAGCGATTTCCGGAAAGTAAATAAGCTTACTATTGCATAATTACTTTTTGCTTTGGAGAAAACGTAAAAAGATTCTGTTTTTTTCTTTATTTAAAACTCTGTTTACTTTAAACTCTTTTGAAAGCGATAATATCAAGCTTTTTATTCCAAAGTATATTTTTTCGTTACATGATACAATTATATGTTTGTTAATCAGTACAATATTTTGTTATAAAAAAAACTACTTTCTGACTTAAATGTCTAGTCAGCTTTAAGAAAAGTATGGGTCTAATTTTATTATATTTTTACGTTTATATTACATTATGCGTATAAAATCTATGCAAATACACGCATAAAAATTCTTTTGTAAACGATTAAAGTAAATAGAAATTTCATTAAAAAGATTGTATTCGAAAAATTAAAAACTATATATATATATATGTATATATAAATATCATATTGTGATAACTATGTATCTATAGTAATCAGTATGACATTTTTCTTATTCACATGTGAGAGTCTTATTAATGTCGCATTATAAATAAACACGAGAGCTATTGGCGACGGATCTTGTGATTTTGAACCATAGTCAAGTGAAGAGGATGGCACCTGAGCTGATACCCCCTCTTCATACTACCATACCATACCATGCCAATGGGTGGACTTTGAGCTACGACAAATTTAAGGGGTGCATCAGCCTCTCTATACGATGGACATTCAGTGGCACAGTGGCACTTGATCAATAGTTTTCATGAGAAAAATTGTTAAAATTATATTTTCCTCTTCCGATCTCATACAAAATGTTTTGCTTCAAGTTCGTTTTAGTTCCTTCCACAAAGGAAGATATTTGTTTGAAATCTTGTGTGAATAATAATTACACAATTTCTGAGTAATATTCTGTTTTCCATTTGTTTTTCCTTTATGGTAAATTGAATTTGCCATTATTATAATCGGAAAAAGTAATTACTTAACGAAGTTCCTTTTACTGCTGAAATGTTATAAAATCACTGTATGAACAACGAGTATGAAAGACAGTGGCTTATAATTGGTAAGCTATATTCTCTTAGACAATATTCATCTTTTAAAAATTAATTTTAGTTATTGAATTAATATTAATTTTTATAAAATGTTATTTTTGCGGTTCGTAATATTTTCAAAATTTGTTATGTCTTATTTTCTTTAAAAGGTTAAAGATAATTCATTACACATACAAGTAAATTATGTAAACTCATTAAATTAAAAACTACATTAGTAATTAAAT
>BMAU01000975.1:0-61541 GCA_019973935.1 Trichonephila clavipes
CGGAAACAAAGAACGATTTTCCTTTCTATATATGCTGTTGGACTGTTATTTTTTGTTACTATTTATTCATCAATTAAAAAATTAATTAATTAATATTTGAGAAAATGTATTAACACCAAGTATCAGCCACTACTAGTTTAAAGAAATGTATTTGAACTTGAATGGATCAATAGAAAGTATTTTATTAACGATTGAAAATTGGAATAAGATAAATAAATAAATTAGGTTGGGGGAAAAGAAATCCATTATTTTTGCATGAAATTCAAAACTTTATTTAACATGTTTCGGATTGTCCGATTTGGTTCAAATATGTACCATTTTGTTGCATAATTTGTTGCCATTTTAAAGGTTGCTTCATATTTCCTCTCTTATAGAAGTCTTGGCCTTTATTGGCGAAAACTCTAGTAATATCGATTTTCACAGTCTTCTCTTGATCCCAATTTCTTATCACTCTGAAAGTTTTGCAATACGAGAAAAAGGTGGTAATCGCTTGGTGCCAGGTCCGGACTATATGGTGGATGCATTAAAACTTTCCAATCAAGCTCCCAGAACTTCTGGAGAGTCAATACAGACGTATGTGGACTGGCGTTGTCCAGATGGAACACAACACCTCTTCTGTTGGCTAATTCTGGCCGTTTCTGTCATTCACTAGCTTCAAACGGTCCAGTTGTTTACAGTATATATCTGAATTTAGTGTTTGGCCCTACGGAAGCAACTCATAATAAATTATTCCTTTCCAGTCCCATCAAATACACAGTAGAACCTTCTTGGATGTTAGTCCGGGTTTGGCCACCGTTTAAGCTGCTTCACCACGCTTTAACCACGATCGTTTTCGCACAATATTGTCGTATGGGACCCATTTCTTTTCCCCAGTCACCATCCGCTTAAGATATGAGTTGATTTCATTCCGTTTGGCCATGGCTTCACAGATGGAAATTCGATCCATCATGTTTTTTGGTGTTAATTGGTGTGGCACCCAAACATCGAGCTTCTTTTTGAATCCAACTTTGCTCAAATGGTTGAAACTGTTTTATGGTAGATCTTTAGCTCCTGGGCGATGCTTCGACTACTAACATGCCGGTCAACTTCGGTTATTTCTGTTATTTTATCGACATTTTCAACAACGGTTGGTGCATCTTTAACATCAAAAATGCCTGTACGGAATCGATGAAACCAAAATTGCACGTAATTAGCTGTTACAGTAACGGCACCATAAACACCATTCACAATTTCAGCCACCTGGCTTGCATTTTCGCCTTTATCAAAGAAAAATTGTAAAATGTACCGAATTTTCACTTTCTTGACCTCCATTTTTAACACCCTGTAACTTACAACTGAATGGAACAAATAAGAAAAAGCAAAATAATTTTTTTAGTGTGAAATGTCTCCTTGACAACGAGCATAAATTTGAAATTGTTTGATCGATACTTCACGAGATATCAACACTACAGCCATCTACCGAAAAAATAATGGGCTTATTTTCCCCCAACCTAATATGTACATATAGGGAGAGAGTGAACTAATGGTAGGAATTGAAAAAGAAAAAAGAATGCAGTTATATTTATATATATTTTTCAGTTTAATATTATCAAAGCTTATAATGTGTAATCTTTGCTTCTGACTCTTTTAATAGAAAAATACTTACATTTTAAAGTCCTTTTTAAATTTTTGGAAACACTTTTTCGTCATGGTTTCGAAATTTAGTTTTTCAATCTTTTTTATTTAAAATTTTTAGAGCTTTTCAAAAATTGATTTTTTTGCGCTGAGAACTTCAAAGCCAGTATTACTTCTGTTTACTTCTTTATCAATTATCTACTTTAGAGGTAAGTATCATCTGAAAAAGTACTCTAAATACTGAATTATTAGTCATTGTTGTGTTCAAAAGATCTGTGAAAGTTTTAATGAAATGGAGATCGATTTTGAGCATATTCACACTTCGAAGCAATATGCAGGCTGTTGGCGATGAACCTCCTCATTCGAACTACAGTCAAGTGACGAGGCCAGCACATGAGCTAGCATCTGACTCTCCAAACTTCTACATCACGCCAATTCAGCTTCGACAGATTCAACATTTATCAGCCCCTTTGCATGACAAATCTTTAGTGGCACCAAAACTCGAACTCATGACTCGATGGAAACGAAGGGTGGACATGACGTGGAAATTAGGAGAGCAATATATATATTCCAATAAAAGTATCGCTCTCAATTAGGGATTGCAATATCGGACCAAAAGTTCAATACCGGCATTCAGTATTTCTTAGAACTTAATACCGGGATACCGGTTTTAATACCGGTAGTAGAAATTTTAGAAAAAGACAGAAAACACTGGGTGCTTCTTTGTTTTACTTGCCCCTTTTATTAGAAAGTGTAAATATCACAACAAAATACTTTTTAACTTATAAATTATAACAGCATATAGTATAAAAATCACAAAAAAGTAAAGGAACATCTTATTTATTTAACAAAAAAAGTGTGAATAGCACTATTCAGTCTGTGGGACTATTGTAAATTTTTGAAATGTGATCTTAAAAAACATAATGCATCAATTGTACTGTCATTAAGACTGGAACGTAATTTTCTGCAAAAATTACCAGCTGTGTCGAAAACACTCTCTTTTGGCCTCTACGCTAGTCGGTGGTACTGTTATTAGCAATGCGCGATATACTTTTTCAAGTATTTACCTCTAAATCCCTCATCTTTAAATAAATCGATTTCTCGTCGGATGGTTTTGAATATAGTTGGTTTCTGTACTGTATTTTGGTTTGTTGAAATTTTTTTAGTTATCGCTAATTCTTATTTTTGTTCAAGGGACAATTCCTTTTTACTATCGATATTAGTGTCATCATCATCTTCGATAACAGTACCGAATTCTTCTGAATGTGGATAGGTTTGTGGATAAAAAGTTTTAAGAATGTTTACTATATAAACTTTATCACATTTGATTTGGTTTGTCTCTTTTTTTCTTTTTCCTTTTTAAAATCGTTATAATTATGTAAATACCGTAAAACATTTTCTATTTCAGAATGCTTTTCTTCTGTGCGATTTTTCATTGTAGTAAATAATTCTTCAGATAGTGATGTGTGTGCTGTTCTTTCAGTGACTGCAACATGAAATTTATTGTTGCATTAGCTGTTAATAAATTAGAATCACTCCGACGTAATGCTTCAATAGCCAGTTTAATTGGAAGTAGAGCTGATACAGTTCTGGATATTAAGTCAAATTCACTATCGGAACAATTAATTTACAGATTTAAGTCGATCATTGCCTTTTTGATTGGATTTTTCAGTTTCAAAAATCATTCCATCATTAGGAGTAAACTGTTCCAACGTGTTTTAGGATCTAATATTAACATATGTTTTGGTTTATTTTCAGTTAGTATATATTTTTGTAATAAGGCATTTTTTGTAGGGAAATGTTTAAATATTTTCACAATTTTTCGAACTTTATTAATTATAGGAAGCAATTCTTGATGAGTTAATATTTCATCCTCATTAGCAATATCTTTAACAATTACATTGTCATTATCTTCATTACTCGTACCTCTCTTCAAAGTCGAAATCCTAAGTTTCTGTATCTACAGCAGTGGTTCTCAAACTGTAACTACTGGCGACCCAATTTTCAATCATAATTTTTATCGCGCCCCCAAAATAATAATGTATTGAATGCGATAATAATACACTTTTTGGCGCTAAAGCTACAATATGATCATAATAATAAACCGTACAAATTAACAAGATAAGTATTAAGTTTTGTATATGTGTTACTTTTCAGTATATATATTTTTATTTTTTTGTTTTACTTTTTAGTTCGATTCACTATAAAAGAGTGTTTTTTAGTTTGTTTTTAAACTATAACTTGTTTTATAATTATTTTTATTATACACGATAAAAATCACAATTCCAATGAATAATTTAATTAAGAGAAAATATACTTACCCCTACTTTCAAGGACTTTTTAATTTTTCTTTGAGGATTTGAGAAAAAATCCAATAAAACTAAAGAAAATGTTCCAAATGTGCGTGTCCTTAATAAAGGACATAAATCACAGACACTTTTCGCTAATAAAGAAACGCTATTTTCCAGTAAAACTGTCATATTTTGTTCACGTTTTGCTTGATGATCTACAAATAAGCATTTTGAACTTTTTCTTCCTTGCGTCTTTTTGACAAGGCGAAGTGCTACATTTATGGCTTCATAGTTTTTTTGATAGAGTCCTTTAGGCAGCATTTGAAAATTTCAATTCAACTCAAACGTTTCATGTCTATCGCTTTTCTCATATTTACTTTCGCTATCACGATTAATATGCATTATTTCATCAGGTTCTTCAATTGCTTGATCAGTTTCATCTTCCTTCAATAAAGAGATCACAAATGCCCCATTTTTTTATATTCTGCTCATTTACATTTATAAACCATAATAAGTCGTACAACACAGCAATCATAACCTCAAAGTTAATCATAGGGGAAAGTATAGCATATTCATAGAAAATATTTTTGAACAAAAGTGGTCGTGCAGGGAACTCGATCAAAACAAGTACCTTGATTGTAAAAAACCGTTTGCCACTCTCAAAAAAGAGGCATACATGTGACAAATTCATTTGAGTTTCCATTAAGACTGTCTAATAGGAGGATACTGTCAAGGTCACTGTTAACGAATAAACAGTTTTACCAGAATTTGGAGTGATTCAGCGCCTCATGTGACTGCTCCCGTGTAAAAAGTGAATTCGATACAAAAACATCGATGTCAGTTCTAAAAAAAATAGTTTAAAACTCATAAAATACATCTCATACAACTCATAAAAATACATCTTGGCCAAATAATCCTTCAAAGTGCTCAATATGCTTATCCATATATCATAAAACTCATTTACATGGGGGAAAAAGCAACAGAAAAATATTATTTACAGCTTTCCTAAAAGAAAAAGAGACGGAGTTAAACATGCCAGTAAGCTTGAAGGTCAAAGAGATGATAATCAAAAGTAGTATTCTAAGGGTTAAAAGGAACGTAATAAAAAAATCTCTCATCGTGGGATTACAGGAAAGCAAACAAAATATCTTTTTTTATTTGGTTTTAGGATCAAAGATAGCTAATGAGCGTTTGAAAATGGAAAACCAGATGATATATATAAATTATATCAGTGTAAATGTGCATTTTTTACTTTGTCAGAAAGCATTTTGTTTTACTTCATTCCAAAAAATAATTTTTTAAGCCTTTTATATTTTCAATATGCTCGCGCCCCCCTCGCAGGTGTATCGCGCCCCCAGGGGGCACGCCCCACAGTTTGAGAAACACTGATCTACAGTATTTGAATTCTCCTGTTCCTTATTTTTTTGGTACTATACATGTATTACTCCTAATTGAATTCAGTGAGCACAGCACAATTGCTGATTTGCACCAATCAACTTTCCAACTTTTTTCATAACTGTTGCTCATTTGTAGTTATGGTTACAATATCTTCTTTCGGGGATAATCCATGTTTCTCTAATTCAGATTTAAGCACTTCCACACATTTTTCGGCTGGCCTACTTCCCGAGATATGTATATTCCAAAACTTTTTTTTTCGGAATGAATATTTCTATTTAAATAGCGTCTCTCTATTTCTTGCCATTCATCCAATGTAAAGCTAAACCATTTCCTTTCAACTGTATTAGCTCGTGTTTCAAAGAATATAGTATTAAAATCTCGGGCGGAGAGTGATTTTCTTAATTCAGTAGAAGTGCAAAACTCTCGAAATAGCACAAACCATCTAATGCTGTCATTTGACTTATAATTCCATCCAAATTACCTTTTTTTCGAAATAATCGAAAATTCCTGGCGGCTAGGGCTTAGAAATCGCGCTTAAATTGGCACCTTGACCGCAATTAGATTCTTTCCTCTTTAACAAATTTCTTTCATTTAACTCTTAACAATTTTGTATTGCCTAATGACCTGATGGTCGATGGCCTGGCATTTGTAAAATACTCTTAACAATTTTAAAAACTTCCGAGTAAATACCGAAAAACTGGTATTTAAACTTGAAAATACCGATATTTAAAAATTGTACAAATGGCTCAAAATACCGGTATTCGGTATCCCAGTATACCGGGGAATAGCAATCCCTACTCTCATCTCCAACGACCCACAGAACGATGCTAGTTTGAATCAATCAATAGTCAATTTACCTATGAAACCTTTTTTTTTTTTTTTCAAGCATAACTTCGTAATACACATAAGATTATTTTATATCATTAAAAAACCTTTTAGGCAATTTTTGTTCCGTTTGGATGCTTTATGGGGATTTAAGCCCTTTTCAGGCCATTATTATCCGGGCTTTAGCGATTGAAAGTACATATTCGTTCTTTTTTCTCTCGGGATGTTGAAGTTGTGTTTTCTAACGATAATTCCATTTAGAAAAATAAATTTGCCTCAAAATCATATGGGTTCAGAAAGATATCAGATTGATTTGGTTCCTGAATACAAATATTAAACAGCAAGCAATAATTTCCTCTTCAGTTTTTCAGAACGCCAGCTGGGTGGCGTGGTTGGTTTGTCCCTGGCCTTCTGCACTCAAGGTTGCGAGATTAACCCCGGCCCAACTCGGGGGAATTTCATGATGCAGAAAATAGACAGCGGTCATGTTGTATGATTATACGGCGTGTAAAAGATCCCTAGAGAGTCTGTTCGGCTCGGGTACTCTTGGCAAAATTAGATCCTAGTACAGGTTCGCATCATCAGAGCTCAGGTGCCTCCCTCTGGGGAGGAAACTGGGCTTCAAAATTACTTGCGGTAATTGGTATCGCCTATATATTGCCGCATTTAAAAGTGATGCCAGCTCCTGGGAAACGTACTAGGCCTGCAAGGGTTAAAATAACAATAGGCTGCCCCATTAAGGAAAAAAAGTTTTTAAGAAGACAGCATTTTTTTTTTTTTTATTTTGTAAATATGTCGCATATTGTGTTCTTTGTATTTTGCAGCATTGGAGGATCCCTACCTATCGTCTTCACCTTTTATTCCGAATTCCTTGTCCGTAAAAATCGTGGGAAACATTTGAGTTTTTTGCTAGTCTTCTGGGCTCTTGGTGGACTTTTCGTTGCAGTGCTTGCATGGGGAATCATTCCGAGGAGTGGTAAGAGATCAATTTCTATTTTAAATTGCTTTAGGAATTCAATTGAAGACTGTGCAGGATAAATGTCTCTCAAAAGTAAACAAACTCATTAGAAAAAACAGTATTGGAATTAATTTAAAAGAATGTGTTTTTTCTATCATTCTGAAAAATATTTCAGATTACATTATTGCAACTGAATAATTTGCTAAAAAATTTTTCCCGATTCTAATCAGAAAATCTATTTTGGAAAACACAATAATGAAAAGAAAACGGAAGAGCTGTTTTTAAATAATTAAGTAATGTCTTAGAATAGTAAAATATAAATCCAGTTTGATAATTATTTTCAAAAACTTGAGATGGCATGAGCCCTTTTGTTTAACCTTTTACGTGCTCGCCAGTGCTTGAAGAATTTAACGTGCTTTGTATCTAGGATCATATTGAAATATTTTATACGAATAAGGCTTTTAAATAAATTTTTCAACACTCTCACGATTTTATAGTTAAAATATGGGAGAAATAGCAGCCAAAATCATTGATACACCTTTAATCTGCTCTTACGTTTCAATGCGACAACCCTCATAAATAACACTGCCTCATGGAACTCCCTTAGTTTGAATGCGTAAGGGTTTCCGAGGTTTGTTTTTCAGAAATCTTTTCTAGAATTGCTCTGAAGATTTTTAGTATTTGAAACAAGTTTTCAAATTGTTTTTCCATTGTGTGAGTATATTCATTAATAAAATTATTTTCCCTCAAACATGAAATATATCTCATGTTTGCAATAAATTGTAAAATTTTCTAAATAAAATAAACACGTATTTTGAAGAATAAGCAAATAAATATTTTATTCTTTTATTGAATAGAGCTTAGAAAAAAGGTACATCATCTATATCATTATGATTGATGAATTCATAGTAAGGCTATATATATATATATATATATGTTTAAGTAAAAGATGTCAGATAATTACAAAACAATAGTTCCCCTCAATAACGCTCAAAATGGGTTATGTTTTAGAAAGGCATACCTTTTTTTTTCAAAAAAGAATTGAAAAGTTATTTTTTGCAGAGATTATAAATTTTACGAAAAATATTTTCCAGTTGTCTTCAGTGTTTCTTTCTTATCGTTATGTAACTGAAGGAGTAATCCCTCACGAAATAAATTTTAAACTTTCACTAAAAATTTGGAATTTTTAAATACAAACAAGTTAATAATTGATTAAAATTAGATATTAGTTGAATATTAACATTCATAAAAATTGAATTTTAAATTAAAATAATTTTAAATACTTCAAGAAACCAGATGCTAAATATATAAGTTTTAAAAATATGTAAAATAAACAATAAATTAAAAATGGAAAGGAGAAACTATATTTATTCTAAAATAAGACTCTCTAAATATCTATTTTTTAGAATCTTCCAAAAAACTAAAAATTCCTGTTATTAAGTTATCTCTTATTTCATAACATCTCAACTACAGGACTATGTCTATTCATTCTTTACTATTAGTTAATACCAATGAGAATAGTTTTTAGTTTCCAAATATCACCCTCCCCCCATGTATTCACACCTGGTGCATTTAATCATAAGGTAAAAAGGAGAAAGATTCTTCTAAACCTCTCTCTTTTGTTTAAATATAGAATATTAAGTTATTGTGTTAGCTTCGGTTATTGGATAGAGTATTCAGTTATTATAACTTGTAGAATCAGGCGGAACAAATAAAAAGATTTAATCATTCATTATTCCACAGATTGTCCCTGAATAGAATTATCAAAATAGACTGACTTTTACAGAATATATATATATATATATATGTATATATATATATATATATATATATATATATATATATATATATATATATATATATATATATAATTTCAGTTTTATTTATTTATTTACATGTATTTTTTGGCTTACATTTGTATTTCATTACAAGTTCTCTGGAATTTCTTTTAATATAATTTTTGGTAATTTCTTATTAAAAAAATGCATTTTTAATGTGAATATATTGAGGGGGAATTTAATTTTGTACCCATCTATTTATAAATATATATACACTTCGAGATATTATAAATGAAAGGGTGTTGGAATATTTATATATATATATATATATATATATATATATATTAGTTTTATATGGTGGCAATTATCTGTACAATTTTAATATTATCAAGTATTGTAACAGTATTTTATGAAAACATTGATTTCTGTAGGATATTAAAAGCCAGTAGTAATTGAACTAGTAAGGTATCCATATGTGCGTAAATACGAGAGTGAGTCCGAAAGTAAGTTTCCCCTTTCGATTGTGGTCAGGGTTGTGTGTAAAAGTCAAAATATAGAATGAGACATTAAAGATAAGACATAACTTTATTTTTCCACATAAGTACCAAGTACATTGTGACATTTGTCATACCGCTTGATAAGCTTCAAAAACCTTCCGGGAAAAATTCAGGGCCTTGCATTCGGAAGAAGCGTTGAACGGCTTCTTTGACTTCAGCATTGCTTCCAAAGCGCCTTCAGGCGAGATTCTTCTTCAAGGCCAGAAACAGATGTTAAGTCACTTGGTGCGAGATTAGGACTGGTGGATGGTGTAAGCACTCCCAACCAAGTGTTGCAATATTATTTGGCGTTGTTGTCGCCGAGTGTGGTCTCGCATTGTCATTCAACAACAGAACGCCAGATCTGAGAAGTCCAGGCCGTTTTTTCCGAATCACCTCCTTCAATTTCGAACAGGGTGTCACAATACCACGTAGGCACTGTAACACACCCTGGTTCCAACCTCCAAAAAGTCCACTCAAACGTAAAGCCCTGAGTTTTTCCTGGAGGGGTTTTCGAAGCTTATAAAGAGGCATGACAAATGTCTCAATGTACTTGGTACTTATGTGGAAAAATAAAGTTATGTCTTATCTTTAATGTTTTATTTGATGTTTTGACTTTCCTACACAACATTGACCCCAGTCGATAGGGGAAACTTACTTTCCGACTCACCCTCGTATTATAACAAAGTTCCCGTTTATAAATATTTTCTCTGTAGAAAATTTCATTCTTAAAGGAATTTTGAAATATATATAATGTCTGGAATTTGATAATTTTCATCTGATAACTCTACCTGTAAAAATATTAGATGTCATTCAAATCTATTACGATTTTCACAATAAGAAATATAACAAGACTTATGTAAGAGTTATTAACAATCTATTAAATTATTACAAACAGCGAAACTTTGGATTTATTTGCTTTATATCAACTTGAAAAACACTGAAATATTATATGTAACAAGAGCTTTTGAGTAGATTAAACTATGCTTTAATTGATTGCCTAATATATTTAATAGTTTTGTTACATTTTATTAACTTTTTCTATTTTTTATCCATTGGAATAATACTGTGTTTATATTAGTTCAATATCCCTCCTACGAGAGTGAAAACTTCAAATTAGAAAATAGGATAATCTTATCATACTCTTTAAAACTAAACGTGAGGAAATTCCACTTATATGTTCTTTATTAACCTCTCAGGAGCGACAATAATGGACACAAAAAGACTTCAGTTTGGCAGATGGAGAAAGTTCTTGCTCATCTGCTCGATTCCTGCTATCGTATCTGCTGTTGGAGTTTCCTTCTTACCAGAATCTCCGCGATTTTTACTCGAGGTTTGTTAAGTATCTTTTTAACTTTACCGCGACTACCATTTATTTTTTAGTTGAAAGCTGTTGCAGCCTTTTCTCTTTTTGGCTTATTTTATATCTTCAGATATTCAAAATAAAAAAGTTAGTTATTGATATTTGTGCTACTTTTTAGAAGCAATAAAGTAGAAATATTGTAAGTAGCCAGACGGGTTGCTATAGTAACGAGATAATCATACTAGTTGTTTTATGGATTTTTTCCGGTGTTTTTATTATGATGCCATCTACTCTTAAGAACGTTTTTAATGATATAGAAGCGAGAGACGGAAACTGCACACTTTTTCTTCCCACCATCGTTGTTGATGATATCTCGTTGGGGTTATTATTTATTAAAGTTCTTCCAGAGGCTCCTATCTCATTTTATTAAAATTTAGATGGCTGTGATTATTGTTTCAATACCCAGTGTTAGTTTAAATTCTTATGATTCAAATTTAAATTTACTAACAAACTTTGAAAAAATGAAATTACATTATGATTTAATTTGTAAAAGCTTAATAACAACCGGGAAAAAAGATGTAAAATATTGATCAAGGGGATGGGACCATCGTTGTTAAGGAAGATTACGTTGCCAAGTTCAATCCTTAATGATTCATTGTAATGTTTTTCTTTTCGTTAAGGGACAAAAAAAAGTACAAAATAATAAATAAAAAATAAGTAAGAAAAGTAAAATATAATATATAACATTTGTAGTTGAAAATAATTACAATACTGAAAGAAGTAAGCTCCAAACAAAATCAAAATACGGTTGCTATGCTTTTTATATTTAGTTGTTTTATTTATGCAGTATTGACTCCTCAGATGTTTTATACTGGATTCTGGAGTAATCACAAAATTTAGTTATAAAAATAATTTCTCAGCAACTTTTTTTTTATATATTATTTCATTAAAACTAAATAATTAATAAAATATATTTAAAATGGTTTACAAAAAGAAAAATCATCTTTATAATATTTGAATAATTTTATTATATTTATTTTTTTCTTTATAATATTTAATAATGTAGCTACAATAAATTGAAACTTCGATCAAATAAGTGATTGAGATTATTGGAATTTTAAAATTTTAAGCCATTATTTTTTGTACTTGCTCTCATAGTTATAAACACATCAGATATTTTGTTTAAATATAACATTGAAATTTATTCATAAAATTGATATAACTTTTATTATTTCAAATGACATGTATAGGTATTATTTATTAGCTTTCATGATTTTTTTTTTTGATAAAATAAAAATACGATCAAAGAATAATTTTTATGAGCTCCCAATTATAAGGAAAATTTTATTTATAATCATTTTTTACAGTTACTAATTTAGTTATTATTTCATAGGGCTTCTTTTTATAGTGAGACAATGAGCCATTCTGTGTGGCGTACTTTCAAAAGTTTTTTTCAAGTATCCAAGATCTCAATACCTTCCTATATCTCATAGAATTTGTCTTCATAGGAATTATATTGCTTCCCATTTGCACATATTTTTCAAACAACATAAACATAAAACATTTTCTGTCAAGGTTTGCTGCTCCCCGGAACACCAAAGATCCGCCTTTAAAACATCTACTCCTTCCAAAGGGTTTCTTCTTCTTGAGACCATTCCAATAATAATCAAACCATCAAGATTAAAATATTTCTCATCCGAAATTATAATTTTTTTTCAGTTCTCGTTATTTGAAATCCCCTTTAGCGAGATTTCTCTTTGGATCGCTTCACATATATCAGTTAAAACTTGTTTTATTATTATTATTATTCATTTTGACATACTTTGAGAAATCACAGTTATTTAAAACACTTCTAACTGCTGGCTTTGAAACTTTTTCATCAGAATTACTGACTATTTCAAATGCAGATATTCTTGAAGTGCAGTTAGATGGTTAACACATCTTCGTTCTCTTCGACTTTGATTTGACACCGGATCTCTTCTGTATCGAACAATCCATTCCACGTTTGATCACATTTTCCTTAGCAGTTTTTGTTTTTCGAATTTCTTCAGCTATATGGCCTACTGACACTCCATTTCCGTGTAAAAACATAACCTCTTCAATTCCCATATAAGTTATTTCCATTGCGGTATTTGAACTCGTATTCATCCAAAAGAATTTATATATGAATCAGGTTAGAGAGATTCTCAATTATCGATCTGCAATCATTGTTCATAAGTTAAATGAAACAACAAAATACTGATTGTCCTCATAATTATGAAAATCTTAAACGTAAGAAAAGATACAGTTTTGGTTTTAATTTTCATAAGGTTTTTCGAGATTTTTTTTAAAGTAACAAAATATGTTAATTATTTTTCCATATTCTCTCTTCCCCCTTTTACAATATTTTTAACTCGGCTTTTCAAAAACTCCTATTGTTCTTGTAAACATGAGAAGCGTATTACTGTAAAATGCTCAACAAATAATAAACTAGTAATAATCTGATCCAAATGCATTTGTTTATATTTAATCTCTGCCTTATAGAAATTAAAAACAGGAAATATATATTTTCAAAAGAAAAATATAAGTTGTCAATTTTAGGATACAAACTGAAATCTAGTTCTTTGAATATCTTTTGACTGATATTTCTTCCAGATGGGAAGAAATAGTGAAGCGATATATGTATACAAACAAATATTTTCATGGAATAATGCTGTTAAAAGTGGAGAAGAATATCAGGTGAGAAAATTCATAAACGTTCATTATTCATTTTCATTTTTAAATCATTGTATTTGAGTACCATTTTGCATCTATGAAATTGTAAGATTAAGAATGCTTTAATTGAATATTCATTAATTAAAATTTTATTCGCTTTATGAAAAACCCCTTTATCTTCATAGATATTAGATAAGATACAATTCAACTGAATCATTATAAATGACGTTTTATAAAAAGAGGCTGCATCGTATTTTAATTAATCAGCTATGGATTCTAATATGCATTAATAAGAAATACTTCCCATTTTAATACATTTGCCTTAATTATTCAATTGATTCTTTGGAGCAAATCGCTTCTAAATTAAATAAAACAAATGGTAGAACATTTTGAATTTAATTAATTATGGAATTAAATTATGGAATTTATTGAGTTAACTTTTTAACATACACTACAGAAAATTACGCAAAATTTATGTACAATTTTCAATCCAAATTGAAAGTACATCTTGAATTCTCTTATTTAATACTTAATCATAAATTACAAGAAGTAATTTGCTGGTATTCATTTCTTAGCTGACGGAATTAGAGGTTCCCGGAAAACGGCCGACCGTCCACGTATCCATTCCATCCAATAGAGGAATCTTAAGGGAAATGCTTCGTTCCGTTGAAAATGTAAGCACACATTTTTTTTTTAATTTGATATTTTCATTTTTGTTCCAAAACTTTTTTTTTTTTTCAATTTAGTTCCCAAATAATTATATATATATATCTATATATATATATATATATATATATATATATATATATATATATATATATTGTATATAAAAAAAAGAATTCTGCTGTTTTCGGACTTTTTTTTATTTCAAGTATTGCAGTTTTAAAACAATTATTTTCACTTATTCTCAGTGTATAATACAGCTCATTAACGCATATTAATTTTAATAGATATAACAAACTCTCTCTCTCTCAAATTAATCTTACTTTAATTTTTCTTACCACTTGCTTTCACAAGTTTTTACTTTTCCTCCGTAATTATTTCTTCTTTATATATAGTGTTGGAATAATATCTCTGGAGTGTTTGCTTCGCCTCACACTTTTCTAACACTTTTTCTGTTGGTGATTTGGACTACGACATCTTTCGGGTAAGTCAGAAATGTTACCTTAATTTCTTTTGTTCATTTTTCTTTCAAAAAATTCAGATATAAAATTTCATCTTGAGATCAAGGTCTTGAACATTTTGAGATAAATTCTGAAGTTTAATCATATCGTCATATATTTTACACTTGATCGGAATGACATTCTATATTGAACTAGACACATTATTCTTGAAAGGATTCTTTTTAAAAGCATTTGTTATTTGGGACCAAATAAAGATTTTTTTAAAAAAGGTCTTCCATCAAAGACCTTCATATCTCTATTGCCTCCTACCTACTATGCAAAATTCTGGGCTTTATTAATATAAACACTTGTAAATTGAAGTTAGTTTCATAGTTTTTATCAGGAGAGAATTACTTTCCTCAACCATACGTGATTGTAGTAAATTATGCTGTCAGTCACGATATTTTACAAAGAAAGACTGCTTGCATTGAAAGTTTTATTTCCTTATCCTTTTTTAAGCTCTGCCTCCTTTAGTTTCGGTAGTAATGAAAAAATGATCTTGAGAACGTGTCACTTTTAATGCTTCGTAACTATTAATTAATATTATCTCACATTTTTTTATTTTAACTAACTTTGTATGCATGTCTATTTCTTTTATTCAAAATATAGGTTCTATGGAATATCTATTTGGCTCCATGAATATACAAAAGTTATTGAAGACAACGACTTTGAATCCAGAACCATCAAACAAGCCGATACAATAGTGGAAGATAAAAATCTCAACACAACCCTCGAAAACACACATTTCACGAATCTGTCATTCATCAACGTTCGATTTGTCCAAACACTCATCAACCATTGTACGTTTTATAACTGTTCTTTTACGAACTGCACTTTCAGCAACATCAGGACAAGCAGGACTTACTTCAGAAATTGCGAGTTCATACAAACTGAATTTCTCGACACTGATCTCTATCCAAACAAATTTCAAGCATGCTCATTCAATTATTCTGACTTCTTCAATACTAAAGGTAAGTAGATTTTCACTGGATTTTGCACACACAAGTGGGTTAGTACCCATACAAATCCATAACTCTCATCGATATCTATTGCAACTGCAAAAGATTTGTGTGTTAGATGTATACTGCACTTTTATTTACACAAGCTTTTATTTAACTTGCAAGTAAAATGCTCGGGTGGAATCTTGCAACCCAATTTTGAAGCTGATGCCTCCAACCGATTGGGCTGAAATTTTGTATACACGTTTAGTTTGGATGACAATGCATGTTTTGACCATATTTACTCCAGTATCACAATTAGTTAAAAACATATCAATTAAAGTAATTTGTTCGGGTAGAATCTTGCAACTCAATTTTGAAGCTGATGTCTTCAATCTCTTGAGCTGAAATTGTGTATAGACGCTTAGTTTGGATGACAATGCATGCTTTGACCATATATACTCCAGTATCCCAATTAGTTAAAAACTTATCAATTAAAGTAATTTGTTCGGGTAGAATCTTGCAACTCAATTTTGAAACTGATGTTTTGAATCTATTGAGCTGAAATTCTGTATGCACGTTTTGTTTGGATATGACACTACATTTTTTGACCATTTATATTCCGATATCGATAATGTGAGTAGATGTTACAGCACAGGTCGACCCCGAGTTACAACGCCGAATGAGAACCGGTATTTGGCAGTTACTGCTAAAAGAAACAGACGGAGCACAGCATCAGACCTGTCTCGTCAGCTCTCTTCAGCTACCGGTACGACAGTTTCAAGGCAGACAGTGTACAGACGCTTAGGGCACATTGGTCTATATGCTCGTAGGCCTGTCAGATGTGTTCAACTTACCGCAACTCACTGTCGCCTGCGATTAACCTGTAGTAGAGAGCATGCATTGTGGACACCACAACAGTGGTATTGTATGATGTTTTCTGACGAGTCCAGATTTAGTTTGCAGTCTGATTCTCGCCGAACTTTAATATGGAGAGCGCCAGGTACCTGTTACCACCAAGAGAACACCATTGAACGACACCGTTACGGTGGTGCAGGATGGCACGCGTTTGGGGAGGAATTATTCTGGGTTCCAGATCTGACCTGCATGTTCAGAGTGTAACGATGACAGGCCACATCTATCGGGATGTCATTCTGGAACAACATGTACGTTTGTTTCGGGCCGCCATGGGTGCTGAATTTCTGTTTATGGGTGACAACGCCCGTCCTCACCGTGCAAACATTGTAGACGAATGCCTTCAATCGGAGGATATCACCCGCATGGATTGGCCAGCATACTTACCGGACTTGAATCCAATAGACCATGTGTGGGATATGCTTGGCCGACGAATTGCAGCCCTTCAACTCTCTCCCACCTGTCTACCGGAACTTCGGAGGGCATTGCTTGATGAGTGGTGTAATATTCCCCAAGATCACATTGATAATTTGATACTCAGCATGCCTAGGCGTTGTAAAGCCTGTATTGCATCGTCCGGGAGACATACTCCGTAGTAACTATCTTACTAACCATGTTATACTGTTTTTTGTAAATAGGTTCTTTTTTGAAATTCGCTCTAGGGAGTAAAAATCGCAATTTTTATTAATTATGTCAAACATATAGCTTTTTTTTGCTCTTTATCTTTTGTTTAATTAATAGACTTTACAAATAAGTCAAATTTGTTTTGCTCCTGTCTCTTTCTTTGCCTGAACTTCGTTATCCTTAATTTATGGACAGGAGTGTAGTTTTTAAAATTTTCTAACTAAGTTAATACGTGTACTTAAATCTCGCGACAAGCTTTTATATCATAAATTGTGTAATGACGTTATAAGTTGATAGCAAAAAAAGTTTTAAAAGAAAAGTTTATTTTATTCTTTTTAGAGCATTTAAATAAAAGCTTGTTTTTAAGAAGTTTTTATTTTTACTTTTAATTTATTTATATAGAGATGAAATGAATACCTGTGTGTGTAAGAATAAAAACCTTATTTAATGATAAAGGTAGCTCACTGAAATGAGGTCATGCACATTAAAATGTTTAAAGATCGACTTGTACAGGTATGCGTATTCTAGACTCATCAATATATTGAGCTGCCCAAAGAGAAATGTGGTAAAATCATTTTGAGATTTCTCTGAAGTTGAAAGCTCGTTGTATTCCTTTTAGCGTCTCATGCGCGGGAGTCAATTATTTATCTTGCGTCGTGGAAGACCTTCTACTAATGTTTTCTAGTACCTGTTCCCAAACATGATTTACATCAGTTACAAGTAGTGTGAACTAATTTTTCTAAGAATTAAAATGTCTTCATACTTTAAGAATTCAGTCTTTTTTTATTGTTTTAATTTATCATTATATTGTTAAGTGAAATCCGATGCCCTATATAAACAGAATTTAATAAAAAAAGTAACATGGGTCTTTTCATTTTATATCAATCATAATTCAATCAATTAATTTTATATCAATGAAAATTCTTTTGATTATTTATCAAATATTATCAGTAAAATTTCAATTACTAGCATATGATGTTCATTTTTCTTGTACACCATTACAAAAAGAAGTATTGTAGTAATTCCATTGTTTGAACTATATTTACCCTAAGATTACTCAGTAGCAAAAAAAAAAAAAAAAAAAAAAGAAACCAAATTTCCAATAAAAAACGCTTTGTGATTAAAAACACTTATAAGTGATTAATAACAAAATTATTCAAAACGGGCTATTTCTTAGTCATTTGATTCTCCCTTTTTATGTGTTAAGGGGAATGTAGTCCTTTCGATATCTCTTCATTTTTCTTAAAATGTATTTATTGATCTTTTTTTTATTTTTTTTAAAGAATTCAAACTGCATTTTGAGATTTAAATTTTTCTTGATAGTCACAAAATTGTAAAGCTATTTTCTTAATTATAATAAAAATTCACTTATGGTTTTTGACTATTTTGAAAATTTCTTTAAATATTTCACACCAAAAAGACATTTAGAGCGGGGTGTTTTACTTAGAAAAAAATACCCTGTAAATTTCCGAAAAAAATTATTTTTACGTTAAAGATTAAACATAAAAAGTAGTCACGTTAAATTCCTCATTTTGTATTTAAATGTAAAAAGAAATTACATTTTTTTAACAAAAACAATACTTTAAATTTTAAATAAGGAGTAATTTAAAAATGCGTAGTAAAATGGAGGAATAATTTAATAATACAAAAATTTATGAATATGTTTTTAAAAAATTGACTATTATATTCCTATTTATTACAGAGATCTCATTCATGCTTCATTTCATTAATATTTAATAAAAAAGAAATGTTTGGAAATTCTGAATTTCGTCTCCTGATTTAAAATATTTTAAATGAAGAATATGTATGAAGGCTCTCATAATGATTTAAAACCTAACAAACAATTGAAACACTGCTGGGTCCACCGATGACGTGGAAGCAACGAGAGAGTTATCAGCCCAGGAATCGTCCTCGTTACTTTGAGTTGAGTTCGAAATTATTAAGTCTGTATCCAATGGGATTCGTGTAGCTCCAGAGAGCAACATTAAAAAAATTAAATGAAGTGCTACATCACTGAGATTTGATTTGATTTTCTTACAAACATCGCATTTTGAAATGGGATTGTTGGCGACGCACAGTGAGCAGGTTTCCCAATCTGGGGCACTGAAATAATTTTATGACTTTAAAGTCCTCATAATGATCTAAAATCATAGTAATTAGTGTAAATTGGGTGTTCTTTTCTGTTTCTTACTAACAAATAAAGTTAATAGAGTCTTAACTAATTTATGTCAAGTTTGAATTTCATCAAGAATAAATGATTGCTAAGTGGAACTAGTTTTTGAACAAGGATCAAAGGATATTAACAGAAACAGTAATTTACACGGGGGAGAATAAATACAAGAAATAGAGTGTGGAAAGTTAAAAAAATTAAATTTAATAATTGTAAATAAGATTAAACGAATACAGTCAAACATAACATTGTACATAAAACAATAACGGATATTAGGTAGTGTTTAAAAGGATTCAGCACCCTTTGAGCATTTTTTTTTATTTATGTATTTAAAAATTACATTTTTTAGCATTTTATATAATGTTTATTTAAAAAAAATGACACGACATAAAATTTTTCCATTTTATTCACACAATTTTACAAATTTAATTTCTTTTAAAAAATTTGGAAATTTTTAAAATTTTACTCTTTTTGGGTTAAGTAATTTTTTGACATGAAATGTCGGTAATATTTTTGAGGATGTTTTAGACACCTTTAGGGATTGATTTTACAATACCTTAATTAGTTTCGGAGGGAAAAAATAATAAAATAAAAGGGGAAAAAATGGAATTGAATGGTAAATAATTGTGGAAGAAGTTGTATTTTGAATGTGAAAAAACACAAACCGAGAAAAACCATTTTAAAGTTTATAATTCTGAAAAAATAATTATTATAAGCTTAAATAAACATAAAATACCACACTAAAATATTAGCTATATATTTTTCTTAAAAATAATAAAATATAATATGTATCTTACTCCCCCGACAACCACGCATCATTCGACTTGGAGAAGAACTTTTCATTTCTATGGCACCTTATCCATTTTTCCCCAACAAACGAGCAGAAATTTTTAACAATTTTTCTAAATTTTAATTGCTGCTGATCCTCATATTTATTAAAGTCTGTTGTAGTCCTAACTAAACTCAAAACAACATTAATTTTGCGCTAGTATCTTGCTCTTTCTTCCATACATTGAATAAGGCACGCCGAGTAATACCATCGGCCAACGCTGAAAAAAAAATCATAACTTTGGGAGAGCAGGAAGTAGCAGCTATATATATATATAAATTTGGTATTAAATTAAAGGTCTATATCTATTCTATGTGATTTAAGTGTTACTGTGATCACTCCGTGTCTATCCCAAAAGTTCCACTCCAATAAGCACAAAAAACCAACATATTTTAGTTGGAGTTACATGCTGTGCTAAATGTTATGCTTTTATAATTTTTAATCAAACTTGAACCTAATTTGAAAGTCATATCAAAAAAATTACTTACTCACGGCATGTATTTAAAAAAACCCGCTTAAATCTGCAAAATCTTTTTCAAACGAAACGACTGAACTTCTTACTAGAAAATGACGCTCATGTTTCTTGTAGCATAAAGAAATCCGATCTAAGCCGCTGAATGTAGAATATTTCCATTCGCGTACTGACGAAAACTGTTTACCACATGGCTAAGGAACCTATGAGGACCATAAATAATGGGGGGTATTATTATTTTTGGACTTTCCTAGCGCCAGAATGAGAAAACTGCCCACTGTGCGACGGACTTCATTATTCTGAACTTCGGTCAAGTGACGAAAACGTCACATGAGTCGGCACCCCACTCTTCTAACTTCTACAATACACCGACTTGAGAACTTTGGGCTTTAGCATATTTAGTGCCCATAAGCCAATCTACTCGGTGTGTCTTCAGTGGCACCAGGACTCTAACGCACGATTTGGCAATACTTACCACGAGTTAGTGACCATGGCTGCTATGGCCTCCACAGAACTTAATCACAATGCGAGTCACCAGGTTCCGCGAGTATACGACTGCCACATGTACGACTTCCTGAAATTAAAGGAATCAACATTAATAGATATAATTTATCCCATTATGTACATAACGATCCGTTAAAATGCATAAGTATTATCCAGATAACTCTATTTTATCTTACTATTAATTTACGATACACTTACGCACGTTAATATAAAATTATATCATTCTTTTTTAAAAAAACACTAAATATTTAAAAAACAATTACTTTTAACTCCGGGTAAAAAATGCATATTATATGAACGCGTTTTGAATTCATCTGAATCATTGCATAAAATGTGCCAGGTGTCGTCCTCGTCACTTGACCATGGTTCAAAATTACGAGGTCCATCGCCAGAAAGCCCTCGTGTATAGCTGAACATGTGACGTTAATATTCACTCACTCACGCCATGTAATTTGCAGAGCATTTATTAATAAAGGAGCACCAATAGGTGGTGACACAATGCAACACTATATTTCGAGCAAATTTGGTCTCTTTAATTTTACCTCCAAAATTGTTATTTTGATTTTTGCAATAATAACATGTATAATTTTAAGCTAAATATTTTTGATTAGACTTTAGAGCTTTAGAATCATTTTGCTTTCTACCATTGGCTTTCTACCAATTTGAGTTTCACTCCCCCTTCCATTCTATTATCAACAGATCTTTAATTTTCTCAGCATAAAAATTATTACTCGGCTCTTTCATCTAAGTGTTTTTTAAAATGGAACCCCCTCCACAGAAGTATGTGTACATTCCTGGTTTCTATCTTTTGATATTTAAGTATTATTAACTTCCTGCATTTGGTTTTAATCCTATCCCTCCCCCCTCCTTCCTCGTCGCTTCGAATGATATTTTAGTCTTCTTTTTATTTGGTAATAATTTCGTTGCACTTGCGCCCTGTAACTGTTATGTTATTTTATGATTTTGGCCTTTATTTATGTTATTTGTATGTCTTTATAAGAGGGCTTTTTCTACAAATTGAGAGCCACAACCTTAACTTGGAATTTAAACATCAAAGAGTAAGAATTTGATTCATTTAAAATCAAAGATGTGTAGTTACCGCCGTATAGGTCGTTTCAATTAATCGGACCCCTTAAGCTACAGGGGACCCAAAATGTGTAACGTTCTTTAATTTCGTTTTTAAAAAGAGCCCCGAGGAATTTTGATACGGGGCTTACTCAGGATTAGCTACGCCAGTGTTTAAAATATAAGTTCCTTTTTCTAAATTTATGAATTTGAAAATCCTTTCAAACTTATCAAAAAGGTAGATAAATTTTTGATATTATATTTTAAGACTACTGTATATTAATTTCAGGTGGATGTGATATAGATTTTGATGTCAATTTTAAGCTAGCTGAGCTTTTTTACGAAAATTTATTTGCTCAACTTGCCATTTTGCCTGGAACATTGATATCCTCATTCCTTCTAGACAGAATTGGCAGAATCAAAACCTTAGGTAATATTTTAGTTTTATATTACTTTATTTCAATTTCATATTTCGTTGAACCACTTATCAAAGTAAATTTATCATTTTAGTTTTTGTAGTAACTCGCTCGCGATTCTGATAAGTATTTTAAAAAATTAATTAAATATCTTGTTTCCTTAGGGTTTTCCTTGGTGCTTACTGGTCTTAGTGTGGGGTTTTTGTGGTTTGCCGAAAGTAAAGAAATGATTATAGCATTCGAAGCCACTTTTACGTTTTTGTCCGTATTTGGATGGAATGCTCTGGATGTCATGTCAACTGAAGCATATCCAGCTAACATAAGGTAACAACATCCATTAGAAATTATTTAATAAGTTTTTTCCTTACGATGGCCCCATGGCAAATGTCTCAGGATGTCATTGTAAGAAAGAAAAGGCTTGAAATAATTCTGTTATTTCTAAAGCAGAGTAGGGTTTTTATAAACTTGGTCTTGTGAAACAACGAAACGCAAGAGTTTATAAATTCAGCATTTGCAAAGAGATTTTTAACGACGCACCATGTCGCAGTCGTAAAAATATATTTACATCAAATAATAATAATAATAATAATCTATTGGTTCTAGACAGGGCTTCCAAAATGTGACATCAAATCTAAATGTTCCACAAATAAGTAAGCATGTCAAAAAAATCCATTGTTGTATATTTTAAAATGTTCTTAATCTTTGGATTTCATTAACAAGTATAAGCCTAATTTACAATATATTCTGCAAATTCATTTCCTTTATACTATAATATTTTCAAATCTTTGTATTCTGCTTTGTTCATCAATTGCGCTATCGATTACATTTTTAGACAAATAAATGCTTAACATTATATATTACAACAATTATTCTATTCAAAAAGGGCTGAAACTGTATTCGTATCTATTCAAATCTGGATTACATGTTTGCAAAAATATCTTTAGTACTCAAAAAGGATTAGTATTTCTAAGATGTCGAATCAAAGATATGAATGAAACGCTCTGATTAACTTCTGTGACGTCTTTTGAAGTACATGTACAAACTAGAAATAATAAAAAAATTGTCCCCTTTTTTTTCTTAGTAAAATTTATTTTCAATATAACAGATTTTTAAATTTCACTAAAATGTAATAAGTTTCTAAATAATTTCTCAAAATTAGTATTTCATTGAGAGCACTTCTAAAAATGACTATACATTAGTCGATGTTCTGGCCTTTCACGCGGGATTTTAATGTATTATATATCTACACTATTAAAATTCGTAGGTAAACAAACGTATCTATCTTTGTTTTTACGTGCATCTATCTTATCACGAACCGCACGACGCAGGAACTCGCTGTAGGTACCAAAAGATCGGGAATTATTTCAGGAATCCGTTTTGACCATTTATATTCCGATATTGCAATTAGTTAAAAATATATTAATTTAAAACCTTTGTTTTACTCCTGCGTGTTGTTTCTACCGCCAAACAGAATGAAAAACCGGGAGGTTTTTTTTTTTATCCCCGACGTTTTTAAAACACGATCTAATTTTTTTAATGAGACTCAGACAAAAAACAATTACAGAATCGGAAAGACCATTTACTTCGCCACGATACGGTATAATTTATTTTACAAAATAATGATATTTTCTATTGTTTGCGATTTTTTCTAAAATGAGTCAAAACCGATACGTTTTATACGAAGGATTTCTAAATCATTCCGTTTGCATTTTCTTTCGCGTAAATGATATGGTATTCTGCACTAAAAAAGTTCATGCTTTTCTCTTTTAGAATCAGTCATTTCAAAAATAAAATGTCGAAACTTTTTTTTTACGATTTTTCAAAAAATACTCAAAATAATATCAGGAAACTTTGTTTCCGTGTGTAGAACAATATTATCCGTAATCTGTACAAGTATTGAAAAAATTACTTTAAAATTACGGTTTTTTTTAAAAAAAATTTCGTTTGTTTTTTTCTCCTTTTTGCGAGAAATATTTAAGCATTATTTTTGTTGCATTTTTTGCTTAAAAATTGCAATTGTTTGCAGTCAATGTATGAAGTTTGAAGGTATTAACTTAAAAATGAAGCCCGAAAGAAAAATTAAAGCTTTAAAAATTCACGCAATTTTACAATAGCCAAGGGTTTGGTGGCGAAAACCTGTTTGGCGCCAAATGACTCTTTTCCTCTGTGTCCGTCACGTTTGATGAAAGATTACACTAGAAAGAAGATGCGCCTTATATATATATATATATATATATATATATATATATATATATATATATATATATATATATATATATATATATATATATATATATATATATATATTAAAAATCACCAGATTTGGCGAAATTGAATATCTCTTCCTTTTATTTTAAAGGTCTTTTCACTCCTTTTATAATCGAAGATTTCGTGGCGCGATCGGAAGAGCGCTTGATTACTACCATTTGTACCCGGGCTCGAAGCAACGTCATCGCTTAATTTTTATAATTTTTAAAAAGTACTCAAAATTTTATTCACGCATTTAATAAATTCGCAAGCAATTTTGTAATTGGAAAGATAATTTATTTCGTCACGATACAGAACACGATTTTTTTTTAGCAAAAAACGATACTTTACATATTTTATGATTTTTTCTAAAATGAATCAATATCGATGTGTTTATATGAAATGATTTTTGAGAAACTCATACTTTGATCTTTTAGAGTTAGTGATTTAAAAAACAAAATGCTGAAAACCTTTTTTACGAATTTTTAAAAACTACTAAAATTTAAAATATTTAATAACTTCTTATCAAATTCAAATTTTTTATTACTTCTTGTTGTTCTTTTGTGAAATCACTTCTACTACGGTACCTTGGGACATCACATTTATTTATATACATACGAAAATATTGATCACGGATACTGCACACAGCAAGTCTGACCCAAAAGCACACAGCGTCCGGTCAGCACGTCAACCCCGTAGAAGGAATGCGCGGGAGTAAGGCGGGAAAAAAGGAGCGCGTGGGCGGATCACTCAGTTATCCTTCCACCAGAAAAAATAGTTCACTCGCCTCACCCCAACATACCCCTCCTGCGAGTGATACATTTTTTTTTCAAGCAATACAAACATTATAGACATATACACAATACACATAAAATATAACAATAAACACAGTGACATAAAATCAAGAGAGTAATGCAATTTTTTGCATTGAATATTCCAACTTTTCTACATTCATGGCTTTCGTAAGGAAATCTGCAATTAAAAATTCTGTTTGGACATATTCTAATTTAATTACAGTATCTTCAATTAAATCCTTTATAAAATGAAAACGTAAGTTCATATGCCTTGATTTATTTGAAGAACGGGTACCCTTAATCCACTGAATTGCTGCTTGGCTATCTGAATTTAAAGTTACAGCATTATTTATAAATTGTTCACATTTTAATTCAGTTAACAAATTTACAGTCCAAATTATATCTTTACAAATTTCAGAAATAGAAAATAACTCTGCTTCACATGTTGATAAACTAACACTCTTTTGTTTACGACATTTCCATAAAATTAATGAATTACCTAGTAAAACTACACCTCCAGAAAATGATTTTCCATTTTCTGCATTTCCCCAACTAGCATCTGAACTAGCATTTAAAATACCAAATTCATTTTCATAAAACAATTTTTTATCTTTTGAGCCCATCAAATATCTTAACACTCGTTTAGCCAAATTGTAATGTCTCTTCTCTGGATTATGATTAAATTGGGATAAATAAGATATTACAAAAGAAATATCAGGTCGAGTTCTATTAGCTAAATATAAGTTCACCAATTAATTCCTGATACATAGTAATATCAATAAATTCATTTGTAGAGGGAAAAATTTTGTCTTCCCCTTAACAATTGGAGTTTTCACACTCTTTTACAATTTTCTAAATTATGTTTGACTAATAATGAGTTAATGTAGTCACACTGGGATAAATAAATACCATTTTCACATTTTTCAATTTCCATGCCTAAAAACTTATTAGTTTTGTTTTCAACCACTTCAAATACATTTTTAATCTTACTAACAATATCTTCATACATTTTATCATTGTTACAAAAAATTGCTAAATCATCTACATACATACATAATATAAGAACACTTTGATTAACAGATTTAATAAAAACACAATTATCAGAAGCTAATTGTTTTAAACCAAAATTTTCTAATTCACCCTTTATTTTCATATACCAGTTTCTACCAGACTGTGGCAAACCATAAATACTCTTTTTTAATTTACAAACTTTATCATCTCCAATTAATTTTTCATAACCAGGAGGGTAACACATACACCATCTCCTCTAAATCACCATATAAGTATACAGTTTTTACATCAAAGAAATTAACATTTAACTTTAATTTAGCTGCAAGTGCAATTAACAATCGAAAAGATTCAATGTTTACAACTGGTGAATACGACTCTGAATAATCTATGTTTTTAATTTGATTAAAACCAGTTGCTACAAGCCTTGCTTTTTGTATTTTTATATTTTTCCCAGCATCATCTTGTTTTAAGCTATATACCCATTTAGTTTTTATTAATTTTGATTTCGCAGGTTTTTGTACAATTTCCCAAACTTTATGTTTATCTAACGAATCTAATTCATTCTCCATTGCTAATTTCCAATTTTTCCAATTAGCACTATTTTCTGCCTCAAAATAAGAGTTTGGTACATTATTCACCAAATGGACAGACATCAGCTTAGATTTTAGTCTTTCCGATCTTCTAACAGGGATTTGATTTTGCACATCATTCAATTCAAGTACCGGAATTTGGATTCTGCCTGTCCGAGGTGATGATGTGGTCTGAAAGGGAATTGAGTTATCATTCTCAATTGCTCCAGGTCCATTATTTATATCAAAAATTATACAACACTCCATTCTCTGTATTTTGATTAATTTCGTTTCTTTCAGGGAGAGACTTCAAAAAATGAGTCAATATCCCATGTTACATTTTCTATCTCACCTAAATAATTACTACCTTTTAAATATTCATTAAATTTAACTGATCTCTCCTCAATTACTTTTTGATTTTTAATATCATAAATTCGATATCCCCTCCTTTCTTTAGCATATCCTAGCACAATTCCACGTCTTTCTGGAATTTCAAATTTATTTCTCAATACTTTCGGAACGTGAAAATAGGCCACACAGCCAAATTTTTCAGATAATTTAATTTTGGTTTATTACCTGTCCAAATTTCTAATGGGATTTTTCTTTCCCTTTTCGTGGTGTAACATTAGATACTTGAGTACTACAATTAATAGCTTCAGCCCAACATTTTAAAGGAAGTTTACTTTCATATAATAAAGATCTAGCTCTTTCTAGAAGAACACGGTTGGCTCTCTTTCTGCCTTGCGATTTGATTCACTATTGTATGGAATAATTTTTTTCATGAAATATTCCTGAATTAGCCAGGTAAGTATCTAGTTGTTCATTTACAAATTCTAACCCATTATCAGTTCTTATCTTTTTAATCCTTTTATCAGTTAAATTTTCATATTTGGCTTTAAATTGAGAAAATATATCAAACACTTCATATTTATTTTTTAAGAAATAAGTAAAGTACATGCCAGAAAAATCATCTACAATTACCATAAAATATTTTGCACCACCATGCGATTCGATATTAATTGGACCACACAGGTCGGCATGGAGCAACTCAAGAATTTGTGAGCTTTGATATATATCAATACTATGATGAGTTTTTCTGGTTACCATTTACTTATATCACAAGTTTCACATTTGAAATTATTTACATTATCAATATCAATATAATCTTTCATTTTAATCATATATTTACAATTTAAATGACATATATATATATATATATATATATATATATATATATATATATAACCTGTTATGCCAAATTTCATAATTATTAGTAGATTGGTCAGAAATAAAACACTCAGAATTATACATAGGTTCTAATTTAATTTCTAATCTACCATTATTTTTAAATGCTTTAGTTATTAACTTATCATTTTTATCATATATCAATACACAATTATTTTCTGATTTAATCTTACAACCTTTATCCATTAAACATGTTACAGACAGTAAATTACATCTTAATTAAGGAACATAAATGACATCAGTAATTGTTAGATTAATAGAATTACAATGTTTTGTACTCACAGTTTTAGCTGAAACGTTTCCAGTTCCTTGGCTCATCATTTTAGAATTTTTATCGGCTAAGTAAATGTCCATCACTTCTGGACTAATATTTTTGAACCACACAGGTTCTTTAGCCATATGACAGGATGCACCACTATCCAGAATCCAGATATTGTCACAAAATTTTTTTCTTCTCGATGGAACACGTGTCCAATTGTTTCTTTGGCTTGTACTTGGAGAGTGTGTGTTCTTGTTTCTATAATAACAGTCCTTAGCTAGATGATTTGATTTTCTGCAAATATAACACAGTCTCGTTTGCTTTTCATTTTTTTCTTTTACAATAAAATGCTTCATTAATTCCATCCATGCGAGTTTTAATTGGCAAGTTTAAAGTTGCTTCTTCTTCCCTTAAAATTTGTAATATTTCGTCCATGCTTTTTCCTCTTTGTGTTTTAAGAATATCGCGCACTTTGGAGAATTTTCCATTTAATCCTCTAACGGTATGGTAGACCAATTCCCTCGGCGACACATCCAGTCCAAGGGAGTGACACTTAGTCGAGTGGCCGCGGTAAGTGGTATAGGTATCGGACTGTGGCTTGCTTTGTCAAGGTTCGAGCCCAGTACCACTAAAGACCCGCCGTGTAGGGCAGCGATGCACGTTAAATCTGTCGAGAGCTGAAACGTCCTCCCGTTGGTGTGGTGTGGTAGTTAGGGGGTGCCAGCTCAGGTGTCGTCCACGTCACTTGACCATGATTCAAAATTACGTGGTCCGTCGCCAAAAGCCCTCGTGTAGCTGAACAGTGCGACGTTAATATTCAATCAATCAATCAACCGACACTTAGTCGAAATCCCCGCGCTCTTGCAATATAATCTGCTACAGTTTCGCCATTTTTCATTCGGATGTTCTTGAGTTCATTGCCCGCGTCAATTTTTCGGTCTTCACCTTCGCCCATGTAAGTCGCTCTAATTTTATCCCACAGCACTTTCGCGTTGTCTTCCGCCGCGAACTGTAAGGCTTGCTCATCTGCGAGCGATAACTTAATGTATGCTATTGCATCTGAGTTTTTCGTAATCCAGTCCATTTCATCTTTACGGGTAAGGTCTTCAGGTTTATCCTCTAAGATTAGAGGGGGCTAATCTTTTAAGCTAAGGGCAGCTTTCATCTTAAGCTCCCAAATAAAATAGTTCGTTCCGTTTTAAAATGGGGAATAGTTATCTTATCCATTGTAGGTAGAAAGATTTAAACGTTCACAAAGTCAACTAACTCGTCACACAGATTAACCACGCTCTGCTACCACTTGTTGTTCTTTTGTGAAATCACTTCTACTACGGTACCTTGGGACATCACATTTATTTATATACATACGAAAATATTGATCACGGATACTGCACACAGCAAGTCTGACCCAAAAGCACACAGCGTCCGGTCAGCACGTCAACCCGTAGAAGGAATGCGCGGGAGTAAGGCGGGAAAAAGGAGCGCGTGGGCGGATCAAGTTATCCTTCCGCCAGAAAAAATAGTTCACTCGCCTCACCCCAACACTTCTTGATTTATAAAAATAACTGCATGAAACTTTTTTCCGTGTATCGAACATTTCAAAAAATACTCACAATTTTAATTCAACAGTTAATATAGATTTGATATATTTTTATTATAAAAATTTCTTTTTTTTTCAACATACAACTGTTTTTAAAAGGTACATTTTCGTCTCCGAGGCCCAAAAGTTGCAAAGGGAGTGAGTGAATATTAAAGTCCCACTGTTCACTTACTCGAGAGCTTTGGAGACGCACCTCGACATTTTGAACCATTGTCAAGTGATTTGAGCTGGTGAATGAGACTTGAGCTGGCACCCACCTTTCTTAACTACCATACCACACCAATGCTAGGACGCTTAAACTTTTGACAGACTCAAAAGCGGGTCTTCAGCGGCAGCCAAAATTTTAAAAGGGCGGTAAGAATTAAATATGGGAAATTATCACGCGAATTTTGTAATAACATAGAAATAGAAATCACACACACATACCAGGAACGCCTGATAGCGAGAGGGGAAGGAGAATTTCCATGGCAATATGTTATGCATTTAAAAATGTTCGTGCAACGCCGGGGAGAAATAAAACTGTCGGACAAAGAAAAGAAGCGAAAAAATTTCGAAACAAGAAATTTTAAGTTATACACTCGGTAAAAGCTCGAGCAACGCCGGGCTAAGCGGAGGGGAAGGGGGTGGGGATAGAAATCATTTTTGAAAATAGTTTTAGAAGTGCTGTTTTTGTAAAGGAAAGGGAAAATTTATAAAAGTAGAGAAAGCCCGTATAACGTCGGGCCATCAGCTAGTATATCTTAAAAACTGTTTTCTAACTCGTTAACCTCTCTCATAATTCAAATGTTATTTTAACATATTAAAACAGTTTTTCGTGTGATGATATATAATGGTTGCCCAGATAAAAAGTGGACAAGTTGAATAAAAAGAATACCTTTCTTGAAAATAAAAAAAATGCTATGGGTGTTGTAACACAGGTCCCGTTATTTCGGTAGCAGATCTAAGCCTTCACTCTAGAAAGAACGTGGTTGATTCTTGAGGAAGTCCTGCACAGCTTCCTTCATTTCATCGTTCCAATAGATACGTAATACTCTCTTAAATGACCTAAAGGCTAAGAAGTAACAGGGTGACAAATACGGACTGTATAGTGGGTGTTCTAAAATTTCCCAAAGGGTTTTTTAAAGTTGCCTTGGTTTCACGGGAGACGTGTGAGCAGACATTGTAATGGAGATCCGATATCATTTGCCACCCTTCTCGAAAACTTTTACGTCAAATGTTCACAAATGTTCGACTTAAACAGTGCTCTCCATAGACTACCACTATTCATCGATATATGTCCGCATTAAACTCACCTCCTGCAATCAGAAACCATACTACAACACTTTGTTCCGATCTGAACGCATCCCTATATGGCATAACTTTACTTTCGATTAATTTACTCTTCTATTAACAGGTTTCACTGTTAAACGTCGTATGCGGTGTTCACTTCCTACCATTCTTCGTTTCTCTGTTTGGTGGCTCTGCAATAGCTGCACTCAATCTGACTCAATAACACATGTTCACTTTTCCTTTCAGCAACTCTTATACATTAATTGTTAGGTATTTTCAATTAAAATTATATGTAAAATAATGAATTTTTACTTGATTTCTCTAAAAGTAGTTTTTTGTGTATTAATTTATTTTATTTTTATTAGTTTGGGAGGTTAAATAGCTCTTATAAAGTGTATATAAAAATTACATGGGCTTCTAGAAGTTAAGGCGAAACCAATATTTTGAATCTATTTTGAAAACAAATGAACATAAAAACAGGAAATGTGAAACAAATTGTGCTTTGAAAGGTTATTTATTGAGTTTTACATAATTTTAACAGACGCATAATTTACATGTAAATAATTGCTTTTTTTGCAAAAATTCATTGTTTAATAAAAAATAATAAATCTCCAAGATTTTTAAGGGGGAAAGTAGATAAATGCGTTTAATAAGGAATGTCTCCTTCTCTACTCGACATTGCAACATCGACTTTCTATACTATGAATTAAGTTATCAAGCACTGCAATGGGAAGCAAAGATCAAACATCAGGCATATCTTCTTTCAGTTGATTTAGCTGCTTCAAAGGAGGATTTCTGTCAACCACCTATCTGCCACGATATTCCCGAAGATATTCTTTTTGATTAAGGTCCGGAGATCGAGCTGGCCTTTCCATTCGCTCCGAAACTTGGTCCTTAAGATATTTATCAACAAGCATTTCTCGTCGAAGTAGAACTTTATCATACAATAGGATGACAAATTGCATCGTCATATGGTGTGGCATATAAAGCAAGGATCTCGATCTATTAATTTAAAGCAAAGTCAGGTTCCAGCATGGAGCATGTACAGAGCCAAAGGGATTCCAGTCAGAAGGTCGTTTAATAGGAATCATTGATACATTTTTATGGACAAAAATGTCAGATCATATCAGACTCGTCTTGTGGAAAGAACTGCTGGAAATTGAGGATTTCATTCGATCTATTTGTCAGAATGCCATCCTTACTTAATTTTCATGGAGCAAGCGGGGGTGTTTTATGGAGAGATACATAATCACATCTACTACAAGAAAACTCAGAGAGCGGAACTGATACTCTTTAATGATTACCCCAAACACTACTCAACAACTGTTGAATATAAACCTATAGTATAAACTAAGCATTGCTGTTGAGACGGTTGTGAAGGTCCCCTTAGACCTCACTTTGAGAACGAGAATAAATAGGAGTCAGATAAGAACCAGTAGCCATTTTTATAAACAACTTTCTTTATTTGGTTATCTTATCCAAATAGAATCAAGGACTTATTAACAAATATATCTAACTAGTATTATGAGGTTTTAAAGGTAATATCCTTTAAATTAACTTAAATAATTAATGATCTAATTAGTTAACGATTAGAATATCGATCACGCAGAGATTACCACAATAAGAGATCCCAGAATTATATTCAATGTTCTTATTGAACATTTAATTTTAATCTCATTCGTAATAATAAACCTTAATGAGACTTTAATTAATATTTACCACACTTCAATTCAGCTCAGCTTTTCTCTGAGATTAAATTATCCAACAAGAAATCTTCAATTTAACTTCACTATAACTTTCTGCTTCAATCTCTCTCTCCTACTGCTCTAACTTTACCATTCCGTTTGACTTAAATACTTTATCTAATCTGCATAACAAGGAATCCTGTCCCCTTTTAGGAGTTGATTGGAAATAGGTAGGGAATTAAATTTCCCTAAAAAAGACGACTCAGAAGGTTAGTGATAAAGTTCCGTATAGATTTGTCACACGATAATATCCCTTACTCACTGACATCTCTACTAGCTGTGTTATATTTTTATGTGTGTGTAAACACCAATTTTTCAACTAAATCCCTTTTTTCTGTTTGAAACTTTACCATTAGCGTTCTATTTATTTTTTACGATAGTTGGTTTTTTGTTATTCTTTTGGTAGAAGGTAAAATGTCAGTGGGATTTTGTAGGTCTCTCTCATGATTTCGTGTCTCCGTCTTTAAATTTCCTCCCTTCTAAAAGTATCAGTATGTGTACGAAAGAAGTTTTTAAAGTAGTTTGGAAAATAACAATTTTCATGAAAATTGAAAATAAGAAATAAAGCGTTTATTTTAGGTAAACACTTCTCTGTATAAAAACAAACATTTATGCTTACTTTTCGTGAACAATGAATAAAGTCCAGCTCACTTCAAAATACGAAATGGTATGTTAAGTTGCTTTTAAATTATTATGTTTTGTTTTTCCTTCTTATTAACAAAAATAATATTTTTATTTTTCAGAACTACCAGTTATGGTATATTTGCAGCGCTAAGTCGTTTAGCTACCATTTTGAGTAATATCACTTTTGGAAGTGCTGTGGAAGTCTCCAAGTTGATTCCGATCATAATATCGAGCGCAGTTCTCTTGGCGGGAGCAGTTTGTGTTACACGTCTCCCAGAAACAAAGGATTACCTGGTATAAAGCACAAAACAGGTTGATATTGCTTTCAAAACAGACATTCAAGACGCCACAAACATTTCTTTTTACAATTGAATCCATTCCTTCTGTTTGAAACGTTAGACTTATTAATGTCACTAGATTACATGAGAATTTCTATTGTATATATTCTCAATGTTATACGACATTTATTATTTAATTGATGTGTTATGATCGTTGTTGTTAGAAAAGGTGTCGTTAGTCTTCGATGTGTAAAGAAAAATAACAGAATTATGCTACAAAGTATTCAATTCGACATTAATGATGTCAGCATAAATATACAATTGTTATCGAATGTATTTGACTTAAAATTGAAGAAATAATATTTTCAAAGTGTTAAATGTGCAAAACATAATTGAAAGGTTGTTTGACTGAAACGGAATTGTGAAGTTGATTTGCTCTCAAGTCTCATCGAATTACAAATCTCATCACTTAAAAACATCATACTTGTATAAGCTTTCTTATACAGTGTATAATATCTCTTACATTTAGGTTTTTCCATAAGTTAATGCATAAAATATCATTCAACTATAACGACATTAGATCCAATTTAATGTTCAGTTGATATGTTAAAGTAATACAAACATATACTGCTTTATTTTAAAATACCTGTTGAAATATAATAATTGTTTATTACGATTAGAAAGAACTAAATTTTTCAGTCGTGAAGGAAAGGATAAGATTTGGGAAATATACACGTGATTTCTTCACGATATATAAAATAGTACAAAATTGAGTTGTATGCAACAATAATTTTCCAATAATGCTAAATAAATAGGGTTGGTTTTTATTGTTGTGCAGAATACGCAATAAATATTACAATTATAATTACAGTTAAGATATATTGAGTGATTGTAAATATTCGCTCAAAGAGAACGGAACAATACATTTGACTTTTATAATGAAAGAAGTTGAATCGGGAAAAATATTCCTCAATCATTAATCATTTCTGCAGTTAAAAGTGGGACAGTTAAGATATTATAGACAGATAAGACAACGTAACATGAATAATAACATTAAACCTATTTTTAAAAATATACATTGAATTTTTAAATAATTGCTACGTTAAATTTATTTTTTTTAATAATAAATTATTGAAAATAACTAAGTAAAATTAAAGCCATTTTAGATACCTAGCATTTTTTTCACAATAGAATTTGTATATAGTTTCAATATATTGAAGATTTTGTAGTACGATTTTAAAATATATGCGATGATTTTATTAGTCTATTTTTAAGAGATACCTTGAATTGGTTTTTATGAGATATTTAGTTAAGTTTATTATGAGTTACTTAATTTATAATGTATTGATCTTTATGTTATTACATTCATAACTTTCCTTTTTTCATGTTTTATAATTATCATCTAGTCTAATCTATTTTCAACCTAGTTCTTTTTCATTTGTTTTTAGAATTGTCATTGCAAAATTTTTGTTAAAATAATTTTTAAAACTAAAATAAGAGATTTCCCTTTGTACCTTTTACTTTGTATGATAGGAAAAAGTTCCTTAGTTACTGAAAAAATTTCCATTTATTGTTAATAAGATTGAAATGTCCATTGTTTAGTTTGTGTTTACGTATAAATTTTTCTCGAGAATGATACATCTTTCTTGCGATTAATTGTCTCACATTTAAAGGCTTACCTTGTCAAACCGCTAGAAAATTATTATCAGAAATTCTCTCTTTAACATTATTTATCTCAATTCTTAACTAGGAATGAAGGGAAATTTCACTAACTTCACCCGATGCATATCAGCAAGAAATATATCAATTAACTGCAAAAAGAAAAATTGCAATCTTAAAATATGCAAAAGATATATATTGTTCAATTTAGAAATTTTACACAAAGGCACATAGCATTGAAAGTCAGAACTATGCTTTTTCCCTCTCCTATGCATTCCAAAGGATCTGTGGATATTACCTTAAGTAATAATATATTGCATGCACTAAATATCAAATTGATTTTAAAATTAAAAGCAGGGGTAACAGTAAAGATGATACCGATATACATTGAGTAAATCCAACTTATTATATTGAAAAAAAAGCTCTGATTTTTGTTTGATTTTTCTTTGCTAGTATTGTTCACAGCATTTTTAAATTAGATACCTGAATCAACCAATTAATATTTTAGATGAATTTTAAGTACGGTGTCAAATTATGCTGTCTTTACCATCCACAAGTCTCATTTGAAAAGCATCAAGTGGGGTAGAAGCAGCAAGCGAAATTGTTTCGTGATCCAATTCCTATGCGATAGCAGTACAGCTTCATTAAGCTCGTTAAAATTAATAAATGATTGATTCTCGGCACGTAACACGTTATGCAGTTCATATGCGGAAAGCGACAAGAGGTTGAAGCCCTTTCAAGAAGAGCTGATCTTTACCGCTAGAATGTTCATCGACAATGATGTGAAATGGTCATATATTTGTTGCTTCTCGGTGGAGCATTGGCTACCCAAATGGAGTTATGGATAACACAATGTTACAATAAAAACATGATGAAGCAGTTTAGCTTCGAAATTTGTTCTTTTACTACGTATTAACAGTAATTATGAATTACTATTTTATTCCCTAAAATAAACAAATTAATGGAAAATTTTATCTTTAGTCTTCATTGAATGCTTTCTATAGGTAAGAATGAGGTTGATAGTGAAGGAGCTTTCAAAGTATATTCCTGGTGCAGTTTATTAATGAGCTTTCTTGCCACAAAAAATACTGAATTATTTTTCATTAGTCTTTGTATTTATTTGTTGATGCAAGTTGCGTTTGTTTTGCGACATCCATTTTCACAGTAAAATGCAATGCACAAAAACACTTCTATTATGCATTTTTATAATATTTTAAGAATAATTTTGTATTTTTAACATTCCGAAACAGTAAAGCTTACGTCCTACTACATGTAGTCCATTTAACAACAGGGTTTTACTCAATATATACTTAATTAGGAAAAAACAGACTACAGTCGGAAAGAAATGTTGATGGCAAATAATTTCCTGATATTAAATTGGTGTTTTCCAATGAGTATTGTGACTGAGTCCATTGCTAATGTTAATGACAATCAGTCATTGATTCGATTTTTAAGAATGTTTATGATTGTGGTTTTGTACTGATTATTGAATCTTATTTTGGAAACATATTTGCATTCTTCTCGTTATTATTTGTATAAATGTAAGACAAAGTGTCATACGCACATAATATTATGCTACAATATATAGTCAACTACAACTAATTTTAAGTAAATAAGATCATTGTTTGTTCTTGATAATCTACACAAAATATATCGTGTTAGTTGTATTTCTTTTGTATTGCGAAATTGTATTGTGAAAAAAAATTTTATGATATATATATATATTCATTGTTCTTAAAACACGTTGACGTCCAAATTAAATATTTAACTGGCCATTTTAAAGATAGGAGACATATGTATAAGTCTTTTCATTTATTTGAAAGTAATAATAATTTATATTTAAATGTATCAAAGAAAATCACCAACCTTTTATCAGATCTCCAACTTTTTTTAAATGTTTCCAATATATGTCACATGTCGTGTACGAAATATTATCGCTGTACTATTCATCATTAGAATAGGAATCCGAAAATATACCCCTTTAAACTTAGAATTGAGTGCTTTTTGTAGTTACATAAACTATCCCAATCAAAAGGAGTCATTTTGCATTGCGGTATATGGGATAGTAAGTTAATGTTACTAAATTAGATTTTTCAATGTATAGTGAATGTCATTAATTTTTAAAATCTATTTGCATGAAAAATATTATTCAGCATAATGTGTTTATGGATATCTTAATACGTGTATGTATTATATACGTATGCATGTGTTATATTTAGGATAAATAATTTAAGCTCATTTGTGTGATAAAATTAATACATTTTATCATGTGTGTGTATTTAAACATAGAATAATTATTAAAAATATAGATATTTGTGGTGCTGCTACTAGAGACTGTTTGTTGAAAAAGGCTACTTATGATAAGCTTTGACAAGGTGTTTTTATATTCGAAATTGTGTAAAAAGGTAGACGTGTTCACACACACACACAGTTAAAAGGCATTTCTTACAAACGATAAATCTGAAACTAGAGAAGAATAACTTCTAATAAAGAAGAATACATACAGTAATGATACCCCCCTATTCGTTAAAAGTTCTATCTTTCATTGTCCGATTCACAAGATCAAAAGATTTCAATAAAATAGTTAACACTCAGTTATTTTAATATTTTAAGTTCTGACAAATCTCATTTATTTGAACAACTTATTCATTGCTTTATTCAAAATTATACTGTTGTGTAGTCATGGAAAAAAATTATGTTCAAGATATCTAGTAAAAAGTAACTGTTCAAAATTATAAAAAAAGATACATGTTCAATAAGTATTGTTCTAAATGTAATTTTAAAGATTTAGAGAGAAAGAGAGAGCACACGCGCTTTTATCAGGACGTATTACAAGTACCTTTTTATTCCATTCATCATTGCGAACGCTCGTGGATTCTTTTTTATAAGTAAAAAACAAAATCTAATTATACCTGAAGCACAAAATCTATCTGATTTATAATCTTGAAATCTGACATATATCGCTAATATCTTAAAAATTTTATTTTTAAATTCTTATTGTTTCTGGAATTACTTTTAAGGAGAATATTTTCACATACTATTTATTTAGCTCTCGCGTAATATTTTATTTTATTTATTTTAATTATTTTTCTTTTATTAAAGTTTGCATTTAAATGTTTAACTTTCAAAATTAATTAATAGCTGTGTGTGTGTTTCGAATATGCATTAATAGTAATTCTATACACCCTACAAATCCTTATGTAGGTATGAAGAGTACGGATGATTTTAATATTTGTTTACTATTTTATTTTATACATATAATATATATTATTTTTAATAGAATTGCACTTTATTATATTCAAACTCATTGTTGAAACTTCTGTTTACAATTAAAAACTTTTCCATGCAAATACTCTGTGTCTGTGAAATATCATTTCCCTGTAAATACCACTTCCCAACAAAGATAACCCCGAAACAAGGATACAAGGGGAGATGTAGTTGACGCCGCAAGCAAGCAGAGATGGTTTTATAAGGCTGCCTATGTCAAATCTTAAAGAATGTGAACACTTTTTCCATTAGAAAAATACTTCAATATTGACATATTCTGTTTTCATTAAAACAAAGAGTGTGTGTGTGTATTGCTAACTTTTTTCGTTTCAGTATTTTATCACACACACAAACAATCCTGGATCATTTTCCCCCAATTCTTTCCTAATCATAACACTTTTCTTGTTTTGTCTCATGCATTTTTATGCCAAATGGATTTTTCAATTTAATGCGTTCAAGTGAAGAATAATTGAATATTTAAATTTTTTACGAAAGCACTTTGATTAAATAGTGTACGCGCATAGACACACAAGCTTGTATTGATACTATGAAATTTTTAAAGTGGAAAAAAAATTTCGGACTTTTGAGTCATGTCCTATGACAATAGGGAGAAACAGCCTTGGTATGAGACATAAAGGAAAATGCTCTCGCTTTTCGATGTAGTTTTATCGCATTTCTCTTGTCTGCTTCAAAATGGATAATGAATTTCTGAAGATATAGTTTCATTGATCAAGGGTAATATTTGTTTATTTTTCTAAGACTACTTGGAATTTTTTAATTGTACTTAATCAGACCAATTGTACCCACTCGACTGTAAATGCTAAAAATAAAATGCACGGAGACTAGCAAAAAAAATGGCTAAATATATATAGTTGATCCACTTAAAAAGAATTGTCAGGGTAAAACGTGGTGTTTTTGTTCTTCATTTTAATTCAAATGGATTTTCTATTTTGATTATTTTATATATATAACTGTAAATATATATAATCTGGTAGTATATAGTTTCCATATTTATTGTGATTAAAAATGTTTAAGGACACAATAAATAAATAAATATTATTTAAGGAACTGAGTTCGAAATATTTTTTAAAAATTCCTTTTTATTTTGATTATAATTTTAAGAAATTAAGTTACATGATTTAATTTTTTCACTGGAGTTGATAACTCGTTTGGGGATTAAATTTCTTATATTATAGCACTTCTCAATGCAAAGAGATATCTTGGCTGTGCCCTAAAACAGTATTGAAAGCGAAACCGATGGCATAAGAAAAGTCCAGTTTGCGTGCTGTTTAATAAGTACTGGTTTGAAATTGTTATCAGTAACCAATAAAATTTTTCGGAAAGTTTCTGAACCAAGCGACATTTTTCAAATTCGGTAACTTAAACTTCGACTAGCTTTAGTGGCCGCGGTAGCCGAGTGGTATGGGTATCGGACTGTGGCTTGCTTTGTCACGGGTTCGATCCCAGTACCACTAAAGACCCGCCGTGTAGGGCAGCGATGCACGTTAAATCTGTCGAGAGCTGAAACGTCCTCCCGTTGGTGTGGTGTGGTAGTTAGGAGAGGGGGGTGCCAGCTCAGGTGTCGTCCACGTCACTTGACCATGGTTCAAAATTACGTGGTCCGTCGCCAAAAGCCCTCGTGTAGCTGAACAGTGCGACGTTAATATTCAATCAATCAATCAATCGACTAGTTTTAAAAATGAATATATATCGACTTATTGTGTTTGGTTTTTTTCAGCTATTTTCAAACCCCCATTTAATAGGATTTTTTGAATTTTATATTTCATGCAGCTACTTTATTTGAATTTATAGAATGATTTAAAAACTTGTACAATCCCTTTTAATTTTATGTAAATAATCAAAAAATAGCTATGATCAACACACACAGATATTTTAAGTACAATAGAGGAGCAATTATCACATGCAGTTATTTATCGAAAATTCATGTCCCAGGAATGTTGCAAGTAGACACAATTATGGCATAAAATTATCCCTAAAGTCTTATCAGAATGCCCATGATCTGTTCGATTAAGAAGAAATTTAAGAAATATTTAAACTCTTTTTTTTTCTGACATTCTATATACTTCTAATCATTCTCAATATCCTTATATTTATTAGAAGTTCAAATGTGATATTCATTCGGGAACTAGGAAACCCTTTACGTTTCTAAAACTTTCACCGAAGGTTTGACGATTGCTTATGAAAGCATTGATAATAGATAAATAAAGTCTCCTTTAACTTTAAATAAGCAATTTGTCCTAATCATCACAGAAATTTCAGATAAAATCTATAAAACTTAATAAAAAAAATTTAAAACCTTTTCTAAATATGTGCTTTTCTGAATATATTTACATAAAACTACATTAATTTATAGCTAACACAGTAACTTTGAAAAGACACTTTTTTTAATTGATTGTCGAACGTTCAGTTCAGATACTTTTCGATATATCTGAGAGGCTTGTATATTGTAAAGGGAATTGATCTGGTGAGATATGTGAATCAATTACATTTTTTTATATATTTTTTTTATTTTATTCAAGTTAGATGTTATCTTTCCTCATAAAAATCTATCATTGCTTGTGATCTTCTATGTATTTGTATGTGTGATAATAAAATAAAATTGAATGTTGCAACGGAATAACTTGTGTTTTGTTTTGAATTACATAATACAATTTTTAAGAGGCTTAATATTAAAATTTCTTCCTTTTACCATCATGTGTAGCCATAATTATCACCCTTCCCCTCCAGAATAATGAATTTTAAGGACTTATTAATTTATCTTAATTGATATTTCAATGAAACTCTTGTTTGATATTGAACAATCACACAAGCGAATCTCTCATGTTATAATTTATTTTAATTATTATTATTATTTTAATAAAAAGATTACTTGGCAGAAAAATCTGCTAATAGAAATCCTGTACGATCTAAAAGCTCAGGGTTTGTGGTCTCCAATGATAGAAAAACAGCATGCAAATCTACACCGTTTGAAACGTATCCAACCATTTAACCGATAAATTTTTCATTCTTAATTTATTTTTGAGGGTAGAACGATAAACATAAGGTATTATCTATACATTAAACTCCATTTTAGAGACTTCACTTATCGTAAACGGCCCCTAAAGTTTGGCAAAAGAAGCAATGATACTTTCTGCATGATAACGCTCTTACACATTAATCCCAAATGATCACACAGTTTTTAGCCAAAACAGGCTGGAATTCCTGTATATTCCACCTATTCACTGGACAAAGCCTCGTGTGATAGTTACGTGCTTCCATTAATGAAATAAAATATATACAGGTACATTATTTTTGAGAGACATCAAATGAGATAAAAGCAACATCGAAGCATGACTGTTGCAAGTCATCTACAAAACATGACTTGCAACAGTTCTTCCAGAGGACGCAAGAGCGCTAACAAAAGTGTACTGTCCCCCAAGCCTATTATTTTGAAGCCCGAACATTTGAATAGGGATTTTATTTTTAAACTTTTGGATCCTACCTTACGCTTCCTTTTCCATAAGTGCGCAATGGAGGAAAGTTAACGATATTCGATTGAATTAAAAATTAAGCTAAAAGCTAATTTAAGAAAATACAGTCATCAAAAGAATTGAAACACCCTGAATTACATTCACACTTTTCATCATATCTATGAATAAAATTTTTATTACTATTAACGGTTTAAAGGGAATTAAATTGAGATATTTGTGGATTATTTAATTAAAATGCCAAACCAACTTCTAAAAATGAATTTTCTCATAACTGAACCCAAATTTATAGCAGAATATTAAGTAAATTGGTTTAAATAATTTTTGTTTCAAATGTTTTTCAAATCTCATCATTCTCTTCAAAAATATTTGAGAAAAAAACTGTTAAGAGGCCATATGCTGAATTATTTTAGTTAGAGTAAACGATTCAGAAATGGTTTTTCCTTTTCTTGACACCACAGGATATAAGTGAATCTATAATGAAAGTTTAAAGATTAAAATGTGACCCTAACGTAAAAAAGTCGAGGATCAAACTTTTTTATAAATATTTCCTGAACTATTTGAGGAAATTGCATGAAATTTTGATTTCTGAACCATTTGAGGAAATTGCATGAAATTTTGATTTAAGGATTTTAAGACATTTTGCAGCATGTTCTCCCTCATTTTCAATGTACCACTTGAAAAATACGTTTCGTTGATTACTAGATACAAGGACCTTGCCTTGTGAAGGAGCTGTGAAGAGATCTGAAGTCGAAAAGTAAGGTGATGAGATTGCGAGTGCTAGGTAAAATGGTGAATCAACGATTATATATTTTGATCAAAATCTAACAGTAAGAAGGGAAAATCGTGCATTGAAAATAAATTCATCTAAATCAGTGGCTCCCAAACTTAATGTGCACATCATGTCTTGCATCAAATCTTATCTTATGTCTTATATCAAATCTCTTAATGTCTTATATTAAAAACTTGACCGTGAACCTCTAAGTGAAATAGCTCTATTTCAATGCATAACGGAAATAATAATTTAATTTTGGTGTCTCGAATGGCAAATGTTAACTTAAAACTAAGGTATAGGATGTTTTTTGAGAGGTATAGAACTTTAAATTGCAATAAAACAACGATGTATTATTCGATTGACATGAATTTTTTTTATTCGAAAGATAATCTTGTTGCATTACATTTTAAATATGATTTCTGGCATAGGACTGCCACGGCTGGCTCGGATGTAGTCCAATCTGTACGTCCAATTTTCGATGACTTTTTTCAACATTTGTGGCCGTATATCGGCAATAACACGGCGAATGTTGTCTTCCAAATGGTCAAGCGTTTGTGGCTTATCCGCATAGACCAATGACTTTACATAGCCCCACAAAAAATAGTCTAGCGGTGTTAAATCACAAGATCTTGGAGGCCAATTCACAGGTCCAAAACGGGAAATTAGGCGGTCACCCAAAGTGTCTTTCAATAAATCGATTGTGGCACGAGCTGTGTAACATCTTTCGCCTTCTTGTTGGAACCACTGCTCCTGGACATCATGATTGTTCAATTCAGGAATGAAAAAGTTAGTAATCATGGCTCTATACCGTTCACCATTGACTGTAACGTTGTGGCCTTCATCGTTTTTCAAGAAGGATTCCACCAGCCCATAAAGCGCACCAAACAGTCAGTTTTTCTGGATGTAACGGTGTTTCGACATACACTTGTGGATTAGCTTCACTCCAAATGCGGCAGTTTTGTTTGTTGACATAGCCATTCAACCAGAAGTGCGCTTCATCGCTAAACAAAATTCGCTTATGAAAATCGACCATTATTTTCGAAATAAAATTGCACAATTTGAAAGCGTTGTTCAAACGTGAATCTATTCATGATGAATTTCCAAACCAAACTGAGAATAAATAACTTGACAGCTGTTAAATCGGTCACCATTATGGAAAGTAATCCCAACTTAAACTTCTATGCCTGGAAAAAAAACACTCTGTATAAATAAAATATTGTGATAGAATGATTTCTAGAGTAGTGTTTATTCAAATTATAATCTGCGTGCGCACGCACGCGCGTGTGGGTGTGTATGTGTGTGTGCGTGTGTAAATGTCTTACATATAGAAACTGAACATATTTTTTTATTTAGACTTAATAGAGATAAGAAATTAAATTTATATATAAATTTGGTGAAAGAGAAATAAAATTTGTTCTTGAATTTATAATTTAAGACTTCGTTCTCTTAAAACATTAATCATAGTTTAATTTGAATTATAATATTTTGGTTCGGGTGCTCATGCGGGAAATTCACATAATGCTTCAATGGACAAAAACGCTTACAAATGGAAAGAGTAATATTAAAAAATGATTTAACTCATGAATATAAGAACTCGTTAATCTACACTGGCCTCAAAAAGTTAAGGTACAACATGTTTTTCGAAGCTCACCATAAAAAAAATGGCAGTAACAATAAAATGCATAGTTTACATGAATGATAATAACGAACTTTAAAAACATTAATGCAAAAACGATTGCTACCACTGTTATTTTATAGAAAAGAACGTATATTTATGAGTGAGAGAAAAATATGCAAATATCAAGCTTTCGTACTTTTGTGTGTAAGCTGTGTTGATTTTCAACAGTTGTTGGCAGTTTCGGTGACAATAGTCAATAGAGTTTAGAAAATGTCTCAGAGACGTCGTTTACCCAATTCGTTAAGGTGGCGGGCAGTTGGATGGATGGAAATGGGATTGTCGCAGGCTGATGCTGCTAGACGTCTCAATGTGTCTTGTAGTGTTGTTCAGCGACTTTGGGATCAATACCAATCCGAAGATTCGGTGTCCAGAAGACCTGTTCCAGGCCGACCACGAGCTACAACACCTGCAGAAGACCGTTTTCTAGCTCTTTCGGCACGAAGGAGAAGAACCACTACTGTGCCGCAGCTCGTTGCAGACCACTTTCAAGCATCAGGAAGAAGAATCTCCGCTACTACGGTGCGAAATCGTCTTCACAATGCAGGTCTGTATGTAAGAAGACCAGTTGTGTGCGTTCCCCTCAACGGACGACAGCGAAGGAACCGCTTATGCTGGGCAAGAGAACATGTTTCTTGGACGCAGCAACAATGGGCTTCTGTGCTGTTCACAGACGAGTCCAGATTTACAATGGAGAGTGATTCAGGGCGTCTACTGATCTGGAGGGAACAGCGCACTAGATACCATCAATCCAACACTGTTGAAAGACACAGTTATAGAGGTGGTGGAATCCTGGTTTGGGCAGGGATCTCGCTCGGTGGCCACACTGACCTGCATGTGTTCCATGGAGGAACCGTAACTGGTCTTAGATATCAGGATGAGATCCTTGATCCATATGTCCGCCCATATGCTGCTGCTATTGGTAACGACTTCATTCTGATGGATGATAATGCACGACCTCACCGAGCTCGGATTGTTGAGGGGTATCTGGAGGATCACGGTTTGGAACGAATGGAATGACCAGCTCGATCTCCAGACCTGAATGCGATAGAACATCTTTGGGACTATCTTGACAGAGAGGTTGCTGCTTTAAATCCTCCTCCAAGGTCGTTACATGAGCTGAAACAAGGCTTACTCTGTGTCTGGTCTTCGCTTCCTATTCCGGTGTCCGACAACTTAATAAACAGCATGGGAAATCGATGCCGCCAATGCATTCAAGTTAGGGGTGGACACATTCCTTATTAGAACCCATTTTTATATTGTTTTTATGCCATTTTACCACATAACACTGTGATGTGCTGTTTTCTACAAGAATGGACTTTTCCGCAGAGATTGCTTTTTTTGTTATAAATCGTTTTTGCAATACACTTATACAAATTTCTATGACGCATTCAATAAAAAACTATTTAATGCACATATCCTCTAAATTTTTTGTTTCTACATTCATTCATTTGCAAATTAGACACAAAAACCCGGTTGTACCTTAACTTTTTGAGGCCAGTGTATAAATATTTTAATGTGTATTTATAACTCTAATAATTACTTTAAAGATTTTAATTAAAAAATGTTTCATAGAGCAGTGGTTCGTAGACGGTGGTTCACGAATTCCTGAGGATTCATGAGATACGTAAAAGAAATTCACGGAAATAGTATTGTAATGACAAAACTTTTAATCGCTTACAAACAAAAAAATAAGGAAAATATTTTATATATATATATATATATATATATATATATATATATATATATATATATATATATATATATATATATATATATGTACTGCATTATTAATAATTCGAAGATTAAAAAAAATAATATTTTTTTATAAGATGGATATTGAAAAGCACGTTATCGCAGCGCGAGCACTGATGCGGCGTAAACCTCTAATAAAAAAAACGAGAGACGGAATGTCTCATCCCGTGATTTTTCGCTCTTCTGTAGTCTGTCTCTCAAGGAACCCCCGTTTTTGATAGGATAGCAAAGCAAAAAGCAAGAACATTTTTCTGAGAAAGGATTTCGAGCGATACGGCTAGTTGATAGACATTCGTACAAACGTTTCTAAACCTCATGGAATTTAGTTTGGATTGGGTAGTATGCTAAGTAGCTATGTTTAGTGAAGTTCTTCTAGAGAGAGAGAGAGAGTGAAAATACTTTTTAATCACACAGGGCTACAATGAAAAAAATACAAAAGCAGCGGTAGCTGAACTTAATGTATTTTTTGGTGCTGATTTCAGAAATAATAATGAAAATTTTCCATCACGTCACGTTTTTTTGAAAGAATTTAATTTTACTTGGAATTTTTGCACATTTACCAAAATTTTTTTTTTCAGCGTTGAATTTCTCCCCTCCGTGGTTCACTTCCATTCAACCTTGGTAAAACGTACAGAATCTATGACATCTCCACGTCAACTTCTTTCCCTCCCCGTCACAATATCTCTCTACCAAAAGAATCGCGAAAATCATTAATTTGATCCTTATCTTGGCTTGACAACGCAGGAACTGTCACTCGTCTGGATTGATTCTGAACGTAAGACGCTGAAATTTTGAAATTAGATTCAGTTTTTCTTTCATGTGTAGTGTAGAGCAATGTGTCAGCACCTCCTAGATACAAGGCCTGGCCACTGGTTTGTGACGTCACTACTAGTAGGGAGAGATCGTCCATCACCTACGGAGCTCTCTGATGCATTTCTTTGAATACTTTTGGTTATTAAACTAATTAAACACTTTTTTTTACAGAATATTAAAAAAAATTACTAAATTAATCCTCTTAAATTGTATTTTATGTACATAAAACATGAGTTAATATTAGTTTTCCTATTTAAAAAATAATTGCAAGTATATGATTATCCATGTATTAACTACGAACGCATTGCGTTGAACATAAACACATTTATTACATTGTAGCAAATTATAAGAGCCTTTTGTATTCGTATATTTATTTTTTTACATAACTATGATTATTTCTTAATTTTAAAATTTATCTTCTTATTTTTTTTTTCAGAATAGTTACAAAGAGGAAAATAAAATTAGAAATAGTTTTCAAAACAAAAAACGACATACAAATTTAAAAGCAGTAACTTTATTGGTATTGCACATCAAGTAGTATTAAATAAATTTCAAATATATTTGTAGATAAATCTACGCCTGCATAATTATTGATATATACAGGAAAATACATATATACTTAAAAATAGATTACACAGTTTATTTAGCTGTTTGTCACTTTTCTTTCCTTAAATTTTTAGTACTTTTTCTCTCAAAAGTAGTTAAATATATTTTAAAACTTTATTGATATCAAATTAATAAACAAAAGAGTTTACTGTCTGCATAACAGCATGAAAAATTACCACAAAATAAGTTGACAAAAATATTTTTTGTAAAACCCATACATATATGATTACAGATACATACATGAAATTAAATATGTACAGAGAAACATATTACACAGTTTATTTAGCTATTTGTTAGTTACTTTTCATTGCTTAAAATATGTTTCTATATTTTCCCTCAAACAATAGTTATTCAATTATGCATTGTTAAAAATGTAGATTAAATGTTTTAAAACTATTGGTATCATGCACAGTAATAAGCAAAAATTCTTCACTCTCTTCAATAACAGCATTAAAAATTACCAAAAAATAAAGTTCCCATAAATAACAATATAACAGGTTGAGACGTCTTACGCGTCTTTTCTTTAACACGTCCTTTGGGTTTTTTGGGCCAGAATTAATGGCAACTCTTTTCCAACCAATTCCAAGAAACGAGATGTGAAGAAGAGATGCAAATAAACGAACTTTAAATATAGGATCTTAGAGTAAGCGGGATGGCAATGTAAAGGAATGTTAGACAATTGATGTGCGTTGTGGCAGTTGATGATTATTGCAGTTTGTGGTGCAAGATTGATTAACTTCTACGTGTCGTGAATAAACATATTGGTGTTCGACTAGAAGTTAGCCGTCAAGCTGCATACCATTGCAGATAAAGACAAGTAGCATTACGGAATACTATAAGGTAGAATTGATTACTTATTAGGATCGAGGATTCGGCGGTTCGCTTATTGAGATTGGTCTGAATTAGATTAGATTATATTATAAATATATATATATATATATATACATATATATATATATTGTGTGTTGCATATTGAGTCATCGTAGATTCTCTCATATTAATTATTATAATTATATTTGTTAAAAGTTTAAGTTTAATATCTTAATAAAGCCATATTAAGATAATGCTTGATCCTAGTTCTTTCGCTAAACCTACACCTCTAGCTCACGCTGATACTTCAAGGGATGTACTTCCAAGGAGAGGAATATCACAATGGCGCCCAACTAGGTTTAATCTATATGACCCCAAGATGAGAAATGCGAGAGGATTTAATGTTTGGCCAGAAGTATACTTTTCTGGGTCGGAGAACGTCACCGAATTTTTAGAGGGTATTGATAATCAAATTAAATTACTTGAAATACTCAGTGACTTATCGTGTGCTTATTTGAAAGGTCATCCCCTGGGTAGAGCCCTGGATTGGTACCAAATATTCGGATCGGCGTTAGTGCAAAATACCGCCACGGACTTCGCACAGCTGAAAGCAGAGCATTGTCGAAAGCGTTCCCTGCCATCCAAAATAAAAAGGAGTTAGAAACACGTTTTTACGCGTCTCAACAAAGACAGAACCAGGAGCCAACAGATTTTGTTTACGATTTGCTGAAGTTGAACGAGAAATTAGAACTGGGGATGTCTGAGAAAGCCCTTGTAGATCATATTTTCATTAGACTTGAGCCGCAAGTTCAGGACTATGTTGAAGGGCGCAATCCACAAAACGTGATCCAATTATTAGAAGTCTTAGCAAAGTTTAAGGAAAGATATTCGTGCAAGGCAACACTGCGTTCGAGAAATAGTAATAATGTAGAAGGACGAGGTTAAAATGAGCGTAGGATATCTAATGTTGGTAATAATCGAGGAAATTGGAGAAATTCTGAAGTGGTACGTAGACCGAATAATGGTAGAAATGATTATAGGGGTAACTATCAGAACAGCCGTCAAGGAAATCAGTGGTTCGAGAGCAGGAATAGGTTTCAAAACGATGATCGCAGATTTAACGATAGGGGATATCAATTTAAAAATCGAGGTCAAAATGACGATTTTAGTAGAGGAGACCAAAGAAATAGAGGTTCGAGTGAAAATTTTAGTCGAGGCAGTAGAATACAAATGGGACGATTAAATGTTTTGAAAGTGAGTGATATTAAATGTGATCAGACACAGTCGATAAATCAGTCACCGATTAAACTTTCAGCAATATGTATGTCTCCGGTAGAATTTCCGTATGTTCCTATTTTATTAGACGAAACTTTTACGAAAGCGTTATGGGACCCTGGAGCGGAGAAGTCATTTATATCGAAAGAGACATACAAACAATATTTTTTTTTATAAACAAGTAAAGAAATCGAGTACTCAGGTGATCACAGCGCAAGGAGCTAAATGTCGAAATATGAGAGTTGTGGAATTAAATATTCGAATAAGGGATTTCGAAAAGCCTTGGTTGTTCCATGTGTTAGCAGATTTGGAATACCCATGTTTCCTTGGGATAGACTTCATAGGTGGATCAAAGATTATTTTAGACTTTGATCGAAAATCTTTAAGGTGGTTAAAACGGTTGAAATAGAAAAAGTAGAAGTAGATCTTTCTAAGACAAAATTAGAAGAAAAACAGAAACGGGAATTACAAGATTTGTTCAATAGTTTTCAAGGATTGTTTTCAGATAAACAAGGGCTTACGCATGTTTTATACCATGAGATTGACACGGGAGATAACCCACCGGCTGTTTCCCGGCCGTACAGATATGATAGGGTGAAGCAGGAGATTCTCGATTATCATGTTGACAAAATGTTGAAAGAAGGAACTATAATTCCCATTCAATCCCCGTACGCGTCACCAGTTGTGTTATGTAGAAAGAATAATGGGTTACACACCGCCGGATAATCCGGAAGTGTATAGATTTGCTGTTGATTATCGGAAACTTAATGCAAACACGAAGTACCCTAGGTATCCTTTACCCTTAATAGACGATTTAATAATGAACGTACCCCACACAGGCATAATGTCTACCCTCGACCTTAGGACAGGATATTTTCCGATGGCTGTGAACCCTAGTGATATAGTTAAGACCACGTTTGTCACGAAAAATGGCACTTACGCTTTCCGCAGAAAGCCATTTGGCTTGTCAGGGGCGGCTCCCAATTTTCAGAAGGCAATAGATATAATTCTCAAACCCGTGATAGATAAGTTTGTGGATGTTTATATGGACGATGTGATTATATCATCTCCATCATTCACTCAACATGTTGAGCATTTGAAAGAAGTTTTTCGATTATTACATGAGGTGGGGTTAACGTTGAACAAGGAAAAATGCAAATTTGGTTGTGATCAGTTAAAATATTTGGGTTTAATAAGGAAGGAATTAAAACTGATGAAACAAAAGTTCAAGCTATAGTTGAAACCGCATAATTCTAAAGAGGTGTCGAAATTTTTAGGAATGTCCCAATGGTACGCAAAATTTATTAAAAATTATGCCGATCTTTGCAAGCCTCTTTATAATCTTAAACGAAAATTTTAAAAAAAATTATTTGGTTGATTGAGGCGCAGGAAGCATTCGACGCGGTCAAGGTGGCCACAACAAAAGAGCCAGTTTTAAAATTGCCGGATTTCAAAAAACCTTTTAAGTTATTTACGGATGCAAGCTCAATAGAGGTAGAAGCAGCTCTAAACCAAGAACAGAGACCAGCAGTATTTGCTTCTCGTACGCTTAGTGCTGCGGAGAGGAATTATATGGTAACAGAGAGGGAATGTTTAGCAGTGGTTTGGGCTCTGAATAAATTCAGAACGTATTTAGGTTCTTTGTCGATTAAGGTTATTACGGATCACGCTGCGTTAACACGTTTAACACATGGTAAAAATTTGTCAAATAGAATGATCAGATGGGCATTAAAATTAGCAGAATTTAATGTAGAATGGGAACATCGTTCCAGAACTCAAAATGCGGTGGCTGATGTTTTATCGAGAAACCCAATTGAGAGTATAATAGGAGAGAAAGTTCATTGTGCAATAATCAGGGATTTGGTACTTTCGTTACGTTATGAGTTAACAGAAGAGCAAAGAACAGACCCAGAATTAGGTCATATCTATAGATATCTGGAAAAACCAGAAGATCGCTCAGTTAAAGAGACAATATGTGAAAATTGGTCCCGAGATTTTCATTTAATTGAAGGCTTGTTATTTTATGCGAAATATGCAACGTCATTAGGAGAAATGCGAGTATACATTTCTCAAAATCTTTAAGGAATGAAATAATGAGAAAATTTCACGACCATCCATTAGCAGGTCTTTTTGGACGTTTTAAAACGTATCATAAAATAAGGGATGTTTGTTATGCCCCGTATATGAGAAGATTTATTGATCATTATGTCTCTACATGCCACATGTGCCAAATTAATAATTATAAAAACGCTTTACCAGCTGGTCGATTAATTCCAATTGTATCAAGTTATCCAACTGAAATAGTTACGTTAGATTTGTTAGGTCCGTATCCTGTGTCACGAGTAAGAAGTAACCGATATGTATTAGTAATTACGGATTATTTCAGCAAGTGGGCTGAAATCATACCTATTAAAAAGACTCTGCTCGAGTTACAGCAGATAATTTTTTTGATAATTATATATCACGTTTTGGAGCTCCAATAAAATTAATTAGTGATAACAGTCCCCAATTTATCTCCGATATTTTTGAGAATTTAATTGAAAGATTAGGCATAAGGCCAATGACTGTTGTATATAGACCCTCAAGCAAATAGAACAGAACGAGTAAATCGCGATGTGGTGCAAATGATTGCAAATTATGTCAATGAACAACATGACACATGGGACCAATTCTTACGTGAGTTTGCTTATGCTATTCGTACGGCAGTAAACGAAACAACGGGAAAAACGTCTGCACAATTATTTTTAGGTAGAAAGTTAACTACGCCTTTTCAGAAATTAGTGATGATATCAGACGGAACGGAATTTACAGCAGGAGATATTGAGAGATTGTTTGAGGAAGCTAGATGAAACACAAAAGCTAAGCATGAAAAATGGGAGAAATAATATAATAGACGCAGGCTTGATGTGCAAATTAAGGTAAATAATTGGGTTTTGATAGCAACACATCCTTTAAGTTCGGCAACAAGAAAAGTGGTAGCTAAATTTAAACCAAAATTTGAAAGTCCATGTAGAGTATTAGATGTAAAGAATAACAACGTAGTGGTATGGAAGGCGGGAAAAAGGTTAACGATTATGTAGATCAGGTTAGAATACGTCATAGGAAATGTGACGAGACGGAGACAGGAACTGGTAGTTCGGATAACGGTAGTTTACGCGATGAATCTGGTGGTTTTGACAAAGTACAACGGAGATCAAAGGAGTCGCAAGATTGTAAAAAGAAAGGGTCAGAAGTAAAGCGTGAGTTGGAGGAAAAAGGGTTAAGTTTTTTAAAAATGAGCAGGGTGAGAAATGCACAAATAAGACCAATAAGCGCGGACCACTTATCAGATCAATACCTAGTTCTTGATCTGAGAAAAGTAAAAGGATTAAAAGAAGCAGAAATGAAATAATAGGCTATAAAAGATCACATGAATCTGGGTCGAGTGGACCAAATAGGAAATTTCGGAAAAATTCAAATTATAGAGTAACTAAAATAGCATTGTCATCAAATGATTCTGTCCTACAAAAGTATAGAAGGAAACACCCTAAACAAGATACAGGAGCGGTTAGCAGATATAACCTCAGACCAAGAGATGGAAGAGAAGTAGAGTCCCGATGAGCCATAGAGAGGAAGACACAACAGGGAGGACCAATTCGATCCAGAAAAAGCGGGGGAAGGAACGACAACCCCTACATCGAAGAGCGAACAGGATCAAGCAACAGGAATGCCAGACAAGGAGGTGATCAACAACGACAGGACCAGGAAAGGAAAGGAACGTGTATGAGAAAGTCACTATCCTTAGAAGTCCTGGTAGGAAACGCCAACAAAAGGCATAAGAACCTGGTTGTATCGTTTCTCTTTTTATATTCTTTCGAACAAGAGGTTGGAAGAATTATTGCAATGAAGCAAGTCACGGTCGGATATTTAAAATTTACGAAGCCAAGAAAAAATGGACACTACAATGAATGTGTTTTTCTAGAAGAGAAAAATAAGCCTTTGTCTTGTAAATTTTTTATATAAATATGAAGAAAACAATTGTAAAAATGCATTTGTTTACTTCTGTGTATGACTTCGCTAAGATGCGACAATTCCTTTGGTTATTTGTTTTAATGGTTTATTGAAAAATGTTTGTAATTGTATAGTGTATGTATATGTATCGTTACATTGTTTCATATGAATGTACATCTGGTTTAGGGGAATGCGGCGTAGACAGCATATTAACATAACATTAACCAGGGCTGCGTGATTTGAGGGGAAGTTTTTGAAAAAGCCAGATGAGAGAGAGAGAGATATGTATAGAAATTAGTTGTAATTTAAAAGTGATATATAAGGTATAAAATTTGTGAAAGGTAATCACAATATGTGAAACTTTGTTTTAGACAAATGACTTAAAGATTTTTGTTTTGACAGACTGAAATGATTTTCTTAGGGAAGACTGATATTTATTTTTGTGAAAAAGCTGAAGTCTAAAAATCAGAATTGTAATGGTTAATCTTTCTTTGTACAAAGGTCAATGGAACTGTGAAAAGGCAGAATATTTACACATTAAGTAACATTAAAGTATAATTAAGTTAGTTAAGGTACATGTCGACATCGTTTTTTTACCATTTAAGTCATATATGTGTTTTCCCCGGTCATTTCACCCGGATGGGGCATGTCCATTTATTTTGTACATGTGAGAATCTCCCGTGATTAAAATGCTTAACTGTGAATGTTGGTCTAGTTAACTGAGTAAAATTTATTGTGACTGTTGAAAATTCAAATTAATGAGAAATATTAAAAATTAAACTTAAGATAAATAGTGAAAATTAAAATTTAAATTGTGACGAATCTGTACGGAACCTTTCTACTAATATTCTTAGACGTCTTTTAGGGGATTATAAATTCGCGTATATTTCCAATCAACTCCAAAAGGTGAACGGGATATGCAAAGTAGATAGGGTATTTAAGTCGATCGTTGTAAGCTAGCAGGTATGAAGGCTATTGATCCAGCAACAGTAACCTCAAATTTAGAGGATTCCAGGAGATAACGTTAGTGAAGACTTATTGTTGCTATTCTACGTAAAAACAAGAAAGCTGTTATAGCCAGCGGTAAATATAATTTATGTACGCTTAAAATAAGCGTTTTGATTTAGTAAAATTAGTTAAATTTAATGAAAGCTAATAATTCGAGTACGAGTATTATTTCTCGGACCTATTTCGGTAAACCTTACTTGATATTGAGCATAATTATTAATTAATTTCATACTTCGTAATTTAATTTAATATATAAGGTTATTTTATATATTTAACGTAATTTATTTGACGTAACATGGTAATATTATATGTTATTAGAGTTTTATTTTAGACTGCTTATAATAAATACAAGTTATTATAATACAAAATGGCTCTTAGTGATTCTTTGCCTTAAATTAATCTTGGTGTCCAGGGTGAGACCCAGGGGAGTCTTCACAGTGGCGCCCAACGAATAAATCCCGAGTTTAGAGTCGGATCTAATTTTCGAATCATCCCTGAGCCGTATTTTCGGGGATGGAGAACGTGGCAGAGTTCTTGGAGAATATTGATAATAACATATTACGAGATACCCACACAACTGGCTCGTGCATATTTAAAGGGTCATCTCACAGGACGGGCACTAGATTGGTTTGAGATTCTAGGTTATAGGGTTGTAGAAGACAAGGCGACAGATTACGCGCACTTAAAGCAAGCGTTGACAGAACAATTCCCCGTGGTTAGGAATAGGTCGGAACTCGAAACGCGTTTTTACGCATCATCGAAAAAGCACAATCAAAATCCTTCCGATATTGTGTATGACTTTCTCAAGATACACAAAATATTAAAACTCGAAATGACGGAGGAAAAATTGCTAGATCATGTTATTAGTTGGTTAGAGCCTCAGACTTTAGATTATGTAGAGGTTCGGCATCCGCAAACCACATCTAACCTTCTACAAATAATTGATAAGTATGTGGAAAGGTTTCTACATAGAAAGATCAGGGGTTCGAGTCGGGAATTCCAAGATACAAACCAAAGTGAGAACAATCGTTTCCCTAACAGGAATCGGCAGGAAAATTGGAGGGAGAATTGGTTTTTGATAGCTTTTTATCATTTAAGTTTGTTATAGCTAGCTAGCTGTACCCAATCATGTTTTCCTGTGGCTCAGTCTGATGGAAAAGAAAGAAAAGAGAAAGCACACATTTCTAATATCTTTAACTGCTTGCACTTGAGGTATGATTTTTTTTAATAAAAAAATGTGGAAATATACATTAACAAAACTTTTCTAAACAGATTGATTTCATTTGTAATTTGTTAACAGAATACTCCCAAGTTATGGGTTTTTTTTTGTCATGGTATCAATCTAAAATTATTTGCATTGTCTCCATAGAAGAGGTGCCAAGTTTGAAAACAAATTAAATGACTCTTCTTGAGGTGAAAGGGTTAATTTTACAATGCTTATGAGTAGACATTTTGTGTTGCTTTATTGTTTGTATATATACAGAAATTGTCTGCTGTGCCTGCTTTAGAGCAGTAATTGCCATTTTTCAACACTTCATGAACCACTTAATGTATAACTTTATAATTAGCGTTTCACTAATAGGATTGACCTCTATGTGGTGGAGCACTATAGCTATATTTACGTCTTTATTTAATCTTCTATGCCCTGAAAATAAACGGTAAAATCCTAGGAGAGCCCACACCATTGGCGACAAACCAAAAAAGGCGCCAAGCCAGAACAAGATGGTGCCAAGCGAAAGCGACAATGGTGGCAAGGAAATATAGCGGGATAAGGTGGATGCATAATGAAAATATATGTAAGCAATACAGAAATTAAACATTTGAGATAAAAAAATATAAAAACAGCACTTTCTTACTGCTGGAGGGGACAGCGTAACAACAGATTTTAAAAAAGTCTTAAAGGTCTCATCGCTAAGCGAATGATCGTGTGAACGCCGCCATATTTATTCTGTGAGGTAATGGTCGAACATACATTCGGCGTGGCTGGCACGATTTCGAAGAAAGCGTTTTATTGCCGACCATGTTACATCATACTGATCATTACATTTAGGACATTCATAACTCGAAGCAATCAATCCTTCCTTCATACACCATTCAATCAATTCTTTCTTACCTTTCGCAATCAACAAAGTAAAAAATTCTAAAGTAGATTCCCTCACACACGCAACCAGCCTGGAGACCAACAACAAAATGAAATTCGAAATGCGCACCCACAAAATACAAAAATGCTAGAAATAGTTAGGGTGTTCGTATGTAGTGTTTAAAAAAGTAGGGTTACCAAGATGGCGCAATTATCGCCAACCAAAGTAATTCGCCCCAAGGGTGTGGGCTCTTCTAGGAGTGAACCAAATAAGCTTCATGAAAAGCAACAATCAACAAACTGAAGTGTTTTGCCTACAATTTTCCAAAAAATGGTTGAGGTTATACCAAAATCGCTAACCTCAGGAATTATGTTTTTTTGTTTAGTTATTTCAGTAACTAAAAGCTTTTAGTAAAGAATAATTCGTGTTCCGTAATATGTTGTTTTGTTGTTCATCTTTTTTTAAACTTAATCTCTTCATAAAAGTATAAATAATTTCCCAATTTTTCTGCATACCATCCATAATTTTTCACGCATCACCAATTGATGACTGCTGCTCTGTAACACACATCAGTAATTATGTATTAGCATGACTGTAACAAAATTGGTGCCATGTATATTGTACCTTAATATCTAAACATTAAAGATTCTAGCATTTTTTTTATGAAAAAAGAAATGGAGGGAAAATGTTGCGATTTGCATGGCGGTAATTTGGCTGTGGTGATGCTAATATTTAAGTACACAGATAACAAATAATTGTCCATGTGAAAAGCTGTCTGTGTCTAGATATAAACCACTCTGTTTTTAAGATAGGCCCTTAACTTTGTTGATAACAATTGCTAATACTAATTGAATTGTGAATTGCAAAAATACTCCCATCATTATCAACACTTTGTCATAGTTTTTGCTGCAAAATCCGTGTTTATATTGGAATTTTCCTGGCGTATTCGATTAAAAATACCTTCAGCCTCTCATTTCTTTGAATTTCAGCTGTGTCAATTGATGCACGTTTAAAGTTAAATATTTCATTAGCATTTTTATTTTTTTCCTTTTCTTTTTGTTTCTGATTTTTCTTTTTTTTTTTCATGTTTTGAAATTTTATATGTTTTTGTTTTAATTTTCTTTTCAAGTGTAGTTTTAAGTTTTTAAGAAATTTTATATGCTTTGTTTGAATTGTTTTTATTTTAAGTGCAGTCAATTGGCTTCACTAGATAAAAATAATGCCTTGCGGGAAATCAAGCTTAGGTTGTCATACTTGCAAGGCAAAAGTACTACAATGAGTGTAATTGCACATCAAACTGAGAAAGAATGGATATCAGCAAACAAGAAAAGCAGACAAAGAATGTCACAAACACAGGCTGAGGGTGCAGCTGAGCAACGTGCAGACAGACTTGAGGATGCACATTTGCGAGCACATCATTCGTGTTTTACAACATCAGAAAGATGTTAACCAGAAATAGCACATCTGCATCAAACATGATTTTGTGGTGAGCAATCACACAATAACAGTCAACTTGCATCCCGGTACAACCCAGTGGAAGATTCTAGGTTCAGGCAGCATGTTCTCATTTACACAATGATGGAAGTGTATCCTTATTGCAATGTTCTAGACTTTAAGGGAGAAACCAAAGGAATGTTTTGTACCACTGAAAAAATTAAACTGCCTCAACTCGGAAAACAGAGCCATTACAAACTTTACTTGCTAGATATACTGCGGAATCAAAACATTTCCTATATGACATCTGGAAATACAATTCATGTTTCCAAGTGACATTGTTTGATAAATATGCATTTGTGAACACACTCTGATTTAATAAAAATATACATAAGCATTGTAAAACTAACCCAATTCCCTCAATGAATCCAGAGTGGAGCCATTTAAAAATTATCTTCAAACTTGAGGTCGCCACTTTAAAGACAATGTAAATAAATTTAGGTTCATAACATGACATAAGGACAAAAATAAGCTGTAATAACTTCAAGCATTTGGTTAACAAATTATAAATATCAGTTTAGGAAAGTTTTTCGTATATATATATTACATTTTTTTTATTAAAAGATCATACGTGCAATGCAAATTATTTAACATACTGAAAATATGTCCTTTCTGTCAAACATGACTGAGCCACAGCAACGCGTGGCAGGGTACAGCTAGTATATATATATATATATATATATATATATATATATATATATATATATATATATATATATATATATATATATATATATATATATGTAATAATTCCCCTCTAGCATCCTTTTAATTAACTCTTTTAATAGTATTGAAATAATCTTTTAATTGTTTGGTTCGAAACTAACACCCTGATCGTAATCGATTAATATTATTACATCAGAAATCCCTGTCTCGTCCTTCTATCCATTCAGAACTACGATTACGTAATCATCACGCGCTTGCACTGTTGGTATAAACCAAACTTCTTGTGTAATCCCGCGCTCTTCCTTTTTGCCGTCATCATGTAAAAATATACATAGCTGCTCTTTGTGTTTTTGTGTTATGCCCTCCAAGATGTTGCTGCTGCTTGTTTCCTGTCCACTTTGCTTTAATATCGTCGTAAGTTTGTGTCTCGTCAACGTGAAAATGTATAGCAATGTTGTCCTAAGCTTTTGATGTGTTCTTCAAAATAAAGATGAACATCCACTGAAGATGTGTTTAATGAAAACCTACTAACACTTGAAAAAATACTACACTCGGCCAATATTTTACACATATATATAGCTTTTATGTTTGAACCCAGTAAGACAGAATTATGTATTACAGAAGATGTACTAATTTCACATAAAATTAAAGATTGCCATGATTTGCACATTATAAAGGACATTCACAAATTTTTGAAACATAAACATAATATAAAAATTAATGTAAATAAAGATTATCAAATAGATTATTCTACACGCTTATATATGAATAAATCATATAATAATATTAAATTTTTTGGCATTTTTAATAAACACATGTCATTTTTCCCAATACAGAATATTACGATTAAAAAAGTCTTTAAATACAATAAAAAAATAGGTAGATCAATTTTTAACTATAATGTGCCTATAAAGCAAAATAACTTCATATGTAAATGTAATGAATTTAAGGAATTCATTGATAAACATCACAAACATGTTGTTACTGGTGACCTCAATATTGTAAAAGACAATAATCTTAAAAACATAATGAATAAAGGTACTGGTTTTAGATTAATGATTTCGAATAATAATAAAATTATAAAAAAAAATCAATTATATAATGATATTGAGCAATTTGTAATACAAAATAGCTATTAAATATAGTATGCCTATAGAGCAGTGTTTCTCAAACTGTGGAGCGCGCCCCCCGGGGGCGCGATAAACCTACAAGGGGGCGCGAGCATATCAAAAATAAAAAATTAAAAAACATTTATTTACTGGGATAAAGTAAAATAAAATACTTTCTGACATGATAAAAAAATATACATTTACACTGATATAATTTATATATATCATCTGCGATATTACGTCATCAAAAATGAAAGCTTCTACTTCAAAACCTCATCAGCTATCTTTGATACTATAACCAAATAAAAAACATTTTATTTGATTTGCTGTAATCCCATGATGAGAGATTTTTTTATTACGTTTTCTTTTCTAACCTAAAATGCTACTCTTTCAGAGAAAAGAAAAACAAAACCCAGACCCATAATCAAAAAAATTTTTAGGAAGATAAAAAATGCATCACTGTTATATTAATGCCATCAGCTGTAGGCAGCAGAATGTATTTGCTGCTGTTTGACCTTCGAACTTACTGTTACGGTTAGTTACGTCCATGCTCTTATGTATTTTTTTTCCATTTAGGGAAGTTGTAAAGAAACTATTCCTGTTGCTCCCTTTTCCTTGTAAGATATTTTTATGAATTTTGGAAAAGCACAGAGAGCACTTTGAAGGATTACTAGACCAAGATTATTTTTATGAGTATTCCCAAACATATAAAGCATAATGAAAAACGTTTCACACATTTTTTAGAACATCCATGTTGTAATAAATACACTTTTAATCCGGGAGCGGTCACGCTGAGCACAGAGTGCACGAAATCCGTAATTCTGGCAAAACTGTTTAATTGTTACCAATGGCCCAGATACTCTATCCTCCTGTTTGACAATCTTAACGTGAACTAAAATATATTTGTCACAGTAGTAGGAATTGATGGCACTTGTA